>CM077631.1:8963259-9563259 GCA_039566895.2 Turritopsis rubra | reverse complement strand
AGATTAAATGTGCTTGTTGATGAAACCTCACTTCTTGGCTGTAAAAGAAGTCATAAAAAGACTAATGATAGTTAACAGGAAACTCGTAATTCTTCTGTTTTACTTTTGTGAGCTCTAGAGGATGATAGATTTTGTAAAGATTTAAGATTTGAACAACTTTAACGTTTGTAGTTTTGTTTCGTCTGGACAAGGGTCATTAAAAATTGTAGCTGCATATTGTAAATTTTGTTCACTCTCTAAAGGATGTTTATATTTCGCAAGTAAATTCAGAACCAATTTATATTACTTAAACCCTTGATCTAGTCTCTCAGCGTCATGTTTTGTTTGTGCAATCTTTAAGTTATGCATATACTTCATACAGACGCCATTGCCAAAGATTTTTCTAATATGTAAAGTGTTTCAAGGAGTCTCTATGAGCGAAACACCTAAGCTTCTAATTGCATCTAGCCACAATGATTGAGACCACAAGAGAGGAACTTGAATGAAAAATTTATTATGTTTAAGGGAAAATAAAAACAAGAGTTGGTAGTGGCACTTACAGTATCATCAACTGGTTGCTTCATTGACCAAGCTGGTCTCTTGGAAGATTTTTTTCCTGATATACTAAAAAATGAGAACAAAATTTTCCGTAATGGTTCAAAAAAAAAAATGACACGTTTTTATTATAAGCACCAGTCTCTTTTAGTAAATGAAAAGAAAATGGAAATATTATCATATAAAAAAATTAGAAGCTTTACGATTTATTCAAATCATCATCAGTGCTATAATATACAAGAAACATTATCCCTCCAAAACTTTCAAAGCCACCTACTACCTATGATTTACTTCAAAGAGAAGGACTACCTGTCTTTGTGAGACAGAAAGTATATTTCTGCCAACTTTGTATTTTGAGCTTGTGTAGCCCACGCCCCAAGGGAAATACTTTTTTTTGCAAGAACATAATTTCACAGGAATTTAATTTCCAAATTGGTGCAGTGCATGAAGTTTTTTTGTCTGACTATTTTTTCTTCCCATAAGATATGCCAGTAAAAGAAATTTACCATGACACTTCAGCGGGCTGTTCCAGTGAGTACAGACCGGAGTGACGTCACATTTAAGTTCAAAAGCGAATCTCCACTAGGCAGAAAACGCAGCGGCAGAAAAGCTCTCTGCAATCTGATTGGTTCGCAAAGTCAAGTAATTTTCACAGAGCCAATCAGATTGCAGAAAATATTTCTGTCATGATTTTTACTAGAAATGATTATGTTTATACCTTCCATTGTATGACAGATTATATGACTGTGTCATTTTTGGTTTTATTTCATTGGAATCGTTCTTTCTTACTGCTTTGGTCCTTGGATTACCTCCTAAGGTGAAGAAAGAAAATACATGTATTGCACAGATTCAAGATTCATTCTGAAAAGCTGATATACACAATCATTTAAAAAATTATCATTTAAACATGTTTGACGTTAATCATTTCCTATTGAAATTCTTAAATTCTATTGTTCTAACTCACTTTCGCCCAATCAAACGGTGCGTTTTTGAACTTTCTAGTTATGTTGTTATCATTTAAAAATGATCCTGTAAACATGCGACCTTGATGGCGTGAATCACATTTTAGAACAGCTGCTAATAATCTGATCAGAAATTAGTTAGCCACTAAATGAACTAGAATACCTTACTTGTATTAAAATTGAAGTGGTACTCATTTTTGCTCAGTATTTAATTTGCGTATCCAAAAGTAAAGATATTCAACTTTAAATTCAAGATTTTTGTTATTCTTTCAAATGGACCTTCCTTCCAACAGTCAGTTGGAATCTTTGTCACTCATTAATATTTTTAGTCAAAAAGGCCATCGAACCATAACTACGAAATAAATGTGGTTCGCATCTTTTAATCTTGATAAATCCTTTTGTTATAATTTCTTCAGCAAAAAATGAATTTTCAAAAATATTCAAAATACTAATTACTCATTTCTATTTTTAGTAGACCCCTATCATTTAATTCTTGGGATATGGTTGTTATAATTTGATATGTTTCTGCAAGCATTCTGACTGGAAGCTGTATTCATGTGTATTGATCTGCACGAATCAAAACACTGCGTGAATTTTAATATTATCTCATTAAGGAAGATTTTTATTAATTTTACTTGCCTAAGATTTAGCTAAGATTTAGTTGCCACATTTTGCTTTGTTTTGTTTTGCGAACTAACACGAAGACATTCATACCTTTTGCATTCTTACTGTTTTGCTTCATTGGGGAAATGTACAAGAAGTCCGAGACATCTGATCCCTATAAAACAGTACGTAATAACATTATCAAACTACTATATATACAAATAACAAAGATATACTGACTAATACCTGGTAAATTCAATCAGACTTCATAATGTAGATTGTTTGAAAATTTGTGAAGTACTTTATAATGGCTTATAAACACATTCACAAGTACTGTTCCCATAAAAGTACGGGAGACAAATACTTCTATATTTTTTGGGGGTTTAAACATGATTTTTATTGAAACATTGAAATTTTTATGGAATATAATATAACCCCTCTAATCTATAAAATATACATTTAAAAAACAATTTTACCTATCATTGATGTTTTTACTACATTTGGTGTATTTTCTTTGCAACATTTTAATCAGAAATGATATCGGAAATGTTTCTGCTACAAAAAGTTCAATAGCCGGGTATGATGATGATGACAATGACGACTGTCATATGAGACAGATGCACTAAGCCTTTACTAGTCAACCTGATATAACTACTAACTAAATGCAGTGTCAATTGTACCCAAACAAAGTTCTTTGATTTCCTGTCTCTGTGGAGGAGTGTTTTTTTATTGAAACAGAAGACAATATTACTTGCCATTCTTAAAGAAAACACTCCTCCATAGAGACATTTTGAAGATTTTGCCCACTGGGCTGTGATTACCTGGAAATGAAAATGGGGCAGCTGTCTAAAATGGATGAGAAGATGCATTAAAAATAACACCACTTTACAGGAAGATTCTACCAATTATATGATATTTTGTGAAGACGTGTGTCAAAGTGTAACCAAAGTACTATAATACCTTAGATATCAGAAATGGGAGTAAAGTCCAGTAAAATAAGGGCTGATGACATCATGATACACTATCTAGGCTAGCCAAATTTTGTGATATGTGGGTTCGGAGCATTGAGGAAAATGATTTCCATGACTTTTCCATGACAAGGCCGTGACAACTTAGTGCCTTTTCCAGGTTTTCCCTGATTTCCCTGTATTCAAGACTTTGTAGGAACCCTGTAGTAAGAACATCTCTCTTATTCTTCCATTTACAGACTGCTACATCGTCATCATCATCCAAACATGTTTATCTTTTTTCAAATTGGCATTCGTTACTCCTATAGGATTCTGCTTCCGATCTTTATGCAGTTTTCCAGTAATATAATGTTTTATGATATATTTTGTTAAAACAACTGAATTATAATTAAAAGATGATAACCTTTGTCAAGGAAATTGTTCAAAAAATAGTTTAGAAAAAAAATTACCTGACTAGACCTGGCAGAATTACGGCCAGTTTTTTGAGAACATGACTTGCTAATATTTGGTGATGCACTTCTTAAGTTCCCACCAGATGCACTTCGCCTCAGTGACATAATAATTCATGGATTCTAAGAACAATACAATATTATAAATTTTGGTAGTCTCTATTCTGCAACTCATAAAAAGAAAAGCATCATTCGCAGAAATCATATATAAGGATCAGAAACTTTCAGGCATACAAATTTTTACGAGGAGGATAATTCTTGAAAGTTTGTTATTTGTGATCATAAACTTTTGCTAACGGAGAGAATATGAATTTTTAGCAGCCACTAACTTTCACAAATAACCAAATTCAATATTTTATCCTGAAGTGATTAATGGAATATAATGGTCAAATATTTGCAACACAGTCACAAAAGTTTCCAAGTGCAAAACTTTCTGATTGTAAATTAGGCCTTACGAAATTTTATCACACTGTCCACATGTGTTGTAGCCCTCATATGAAACAATTCATCACAAATTTTCATTATCTGTTTTACACAGGAAAAATTATCATTTCAAATGGGCTTTAGTTGCAGTTCACATTCGTTGTGGTCTAGATGATTAGGAGCAAAATCCAAAGTAAATCTGTCATCAATTTGATGTTTTTGTCAGCCCACCCACTCCTGAACTACTGAAAATGCTAATGTGTGCCAAAAATAGTGTTACAATAAGTAATGTAAACATTAAAGTGTTTCAAGCTTCCAAGATAAATGCTAAAATTCGCTTATAAATAACACTTTGTGTAACAGAAAATTAAATGTTTATAAAGGAATAATAAACAAATTAACATCATGAGAATCACTTATACCAATAAGCGATACAAAAAAGTAAACTATGCAATCAGTTTAACTGGCTTGGGCTCGAAGCATAATAAGCATAATAAAAGTGTTAGGTAATTTGAAGGATATCCGGGTGGTACACTCCTGAGCATAAAACGGTAAGTTGTGTAAAAAACACAAAACTGTAGAACACAGAACTGCCTAATTGATGATCCGTCTTCTGGGGGACAGGTGAGTGGTATCAACAAAAATGGACGCCCAGAACTTAACAAAAAATAATCCATCAACCAGGATGGAAGAGCACTATCAACAACCAAAATTTGTACCTAATTATCTTAAGTTAAGTACTGTACCATCAACCAGGACGGTGGAGTGCTATCAACAAACTTCAAGAAACAGAAAAACAAAAAACAATTATGAAGGGAGTCAAACTTGACTCACTTGATGGTAAACAGCGTAAAAATGTTGTAATCACAGATTTCCTAAGTTACATTTACAATCCAAGTGTAAGAAAGTGCAATAAAGCCTTTTAACTGATCATTCAATTTGGGGTTCAGAAAATAGCCTCTGATCTGAACACGAAGGCAAGGAAAGGAAGAACCCCAGAGAAAAAACCCACGATACAACACTGAGATAATGATGATTGATGGAACTAAGGTGTTTTTCTTTATCACTTAATATTTCATTAAATCTTTGAAATAAATATATAAAAGTATATATTTTTGGAAAGCTTCTTTTTCCCTTTTCCATTATGGTTAAGACAGGAATCTCTTTTTATTTGACATAAATTTTGTTCTGAGAAAACAGTCTATAATTATTATCTATGAACGTCATTGCTCAGGACGTGATGTTCCCACATTTTTATAAAGTTGTTTTATTAACTTGTACTCTTGAAATATTTTTGCTTTTGAAAAAGATGGAATTTAGAGAAACAAAAACATGTGGTGTTTAGAGCTCTCTGCAAAATTGTTGTTATTTACTATTTAATTTCCACTAATAGAGACTTTTTCCAGATTAAGAAATTATTGTATGTGAAAATTTATAGGAAGATACATAGCTATAGCAGCTAGCTACTATGATGTTTATGTTCAAAAACCGTACAGAAATTTTGAGTTTTTTCTATTTTTTCCTTACACAGTAAAACGTTAAAGGGAAGAAGGTTATGTAGCAGCTATAATGCCAACCTCTTTCTTATGACATCGAAAAGATTGCAGCACTATTTGCTCGGACCAAAATTTATCGCAAAAATTAAAGTCTACTTCTTTTAGTTTGGTGTTTTTTAATGTTTTATTAGCGTTTTTTTTTTTTACGTATCGTTTCTACGACACACAACTTGGTGTACCATCTTTTTTACTTAGAAGGTATTCCACAGACTTTGTTGTATGTTTGATAGACATAGATACTCGCCCTGCGAGGTTAAAGCCAGTACTATAGCCAGTACTGCTTTCCGGTCTTTAAAATACATTATTATCTAGATTGTCTTCTAGTGTGATGTGCGCATGCCCGAAAGAGAACTTCTTCGCGGAACGATTCTGAACTCGATTATAAGGTCCACATCTCCAGCTATTTCAAATTTCTCCATTAATTTCAAATCCAAAGTACCTTCCATTTTCTCAAACTATTAATAGTAATGGTAAAATATTCTTGAACGAAATGGCCGATAGAAGAAAATTACAAGGTCAGTAACCACTGTGACATTTCTGACAATTTCTTATCGTTTTTTTCCACGAGGATGGAGAAAAAACTCACAGAACTTATTACCTTAAACGACTCCTGTGAATGACTTACTATGCATGTTCCTTGTACACAAATCTTACATTATTGTCTCAATTGATGCTGTCAATAGTCCATTCACATTTTTGAATTGTCTCTTATGGGCTAAATTTCAAACACAAGGCCCTATAAACATAATTACCCTTCAGTTATTAAATAAAAGTGATTTGGTTGGTCAGTCGGGCATATTATAGTTCTTGGTCATAATATATTTCATTTTTGTTTTTTGCTGGGATTGTTATTTTTTAATCCAACGATGTTGCAGGGTCCCAATTTAAAGAAAGGATTCCTGCTGCGTCCAAAATTATATTTTGAAAAATATGATAGAGCTCAAAAAGTTGTTTAACAAACCTCTTTTCAGAATTTTTTATAGTATTTTATATATTTCTTTTTAATTTTCGAGATATTTTGTTTTTAAAATCTTACATTTAATTTATGCAGTGCAAAATTATAAAGTTATAATATTTACTGGTTCAAAAGTTACGCACATCAACAAAATACTATCATATTACATCATAATTATACGTTACATAATTATACGTTACATAATTTGGTGATTTTAAAATTGAAATATCTGTGCAAGGAAACAGAATTTCCCAAAACTGTAAAAAGACTTGTTAAACAACCTTTATCTATCATCCCTCAAAATATCATTTTGAACACGCAGGAATCCCTTCTTTAATTTATGCACCCCCTTCAAGACTTTTTTGAATATCTCAGGAACTACTGCTGCTACTTCATTGAGATTGTGTGGCTATTCTTAAAATTTATTAGGCTTTTGGAAAATGGTGAAAAAAAGTTCCATTACAGCAGGTACTTCTGGCGGAACCAGAAGATCGACAGGTGGTCTATTGAAAAACAATAAAAATTTTTAGAAATGCTGATATTATATATCTTTGAAAAGGAAATTTGGTGAAGAACACCATTATATCAATAAAACATGGAAATATTGAGTCGTTTACAAGAAAATAGGGCAATTAAATTACTAATTGAACACAACACCTTTATCATAAAAGTTAATTTATAATGATGTCATCTTGAAATTGATGACGTCAGCACAATTTTTTTTGTTCCATTCAATTTTTTAAGTGATGTATTACTGTGGAAGTTTTATGTTATACCAATAATTATTTAAGAAGTTATTGAGGTGGGGGTGGGGTGCAATGTTCCCCCTCCACCTAGTTCTGAGCAGCCCCTATAAAACCCTAGGCCTAATAGGGTTAACAAAAAAATCCCACCACAGTCAAAAATGTTTTTGAGCTTTGGGATATAACTTGCAAGAATTGCAATTATACTATTTTTTTCTAACTTTGTTTATGAAATTTTGTGGGATTATTAAAGGTAGTGTCTGCTAAAAAACTAATTAAATTCCTATAAAAGACTTTACAACCACTGTAATGTTGTTCACTTTATTATTCTCCTTTGGCACTTGATCACATCCTTCAATCGCCATTATTGTAAACATGCTTCAAAAATCAAAACGAGATATTCTAATATGTTCATTGTAATGTAGAAAAATCTGTATATAAATTATTTTTTTTATCACTGGTGAAAGCAAAATGCGAGAAAAGATTATTCTTTTTATTATTTACAAAATCTTTCATATTTAGACAGGTTGACTACATCAGAAATATAATAAAATTTCTGTTATCAAAATAGGACCTGTAAAAACTTAAAGAAAAATAAATAATGCAGCTAAACATCCGAAAACAATATAATTCTAAAGGAGAGGTTTGAAAAATTTTAAAGGTTGGACTAAAACATTTTTTATTTGATATCCTTACTTCTGTTTAATTATTTTTTAAGATTAAATGAATTATTCATGGTACACGTGCTGAAAAATTTAGTCGTTGTTCACCAATGTGAAATAGTGAAGAAGATTTATATTGACTTTTATAATAAATAAATGAATCATTGTTCAACTCAGGCGTTTAGGACTCCCAAGAGGTGTCTCTTGGGAAACATTTTTTGTTTGTATTTTCTTTCACATTATTAGTTGATACATGTTCCTTCTTTTGCGAAATTCTTTTCCTTCACAATGTCTTGGTGTGTTGCCTATGGATGTAAAGAACAACAGCAAAGCCAATAATGACACTAGTTTTTTCTCTCTTCTATCCTAATGATCCTACTGTACGAGAGGCACGGTTAAAAGCAATAAAGTGACCGGTTTTTCCAATGCCGTCAATACCAAAGTCGTCCAAAGCCAGTTTTTCAAAAGCATGACAGCGTTAAAGTCTTCGCGATTGTTTATAAAATACTTGTGGATTTCGTGGAAACACACGCACTCCTTACCCAAGGCCCTACCAAGGTCAATATTTCAGGGGCACAATATCAAAATAAAAAAATATAATAATGCCTCACCTTGTTGCCCACCATTTATAAATTTTTATAATTTTCATCCTGTGACGACAAACTTTATCTGCATTTTTAGATCAAGAGTTATTATTTGAGAAACACGTATCAGTGTAGAATGGACTTTGAGAATAGCAACCGGCTATTATGTTGATGTCAATCAGCTATTAGTGTGGCACATGCTGGTTCTCGCCTTAAAATCTAGGGTATGCATACTTGATGGAGGTCCACATCAGCTTAATGGCTCTTAAAAAACAGCCTTGTTAAAATAAATTCAAAAATATAAGAGGGTTTTGTTCAAGATGAACATAAATGTTAAGACTTTTACTGAGAAGTGGTCCAAATTGACACCAGAAGTGGATTTCCGGTGGATCTCCACTAAACAACTTTTTTGACAATTTCCTCAACCAAAGTGAATTGACTTAAATTATAGGTGAAGTTGATCGCTGCTTGAAAAAAGTATGTGAAGGTGCTGAAGCGTTCGAAGATATCTGGCAGAAAGTTCAGAATGCCACGAATCTCAACCAGAAAGAAAAGTATGAATCTGAACTAAAGAAAGAAATAAAAAAGTTGCAGGTAGACCTGATATTCCCCTATCCACTGAAAGTTTCCATTTAAACGTACAGTACAGCTCGAAAGAAACATTACATTTCCGCGTGAGATAATTAGCTTTCACGAAGAGTCACCATCTTTAGAAGGAACAAACGGTCTTTTGTTTATCTAACATGAGATTTTTAAAAGTCTTGAAAACATAATTACTTATGTAACAGATAAAACTTTGCACAATAATCTTTTGTGTTTTCATGTAAAAATTCATCCCTTTGCGGACATTGAAGTTTTCTTCGGGCTGTACTGTAAACCTTGTAGGTAGACATAAAGTATAAAAACAATACACCAATTGAGCATAAGTATCTGCCGTTATGATTTACCAACTTGACCACTTATTTGGATCCAGTTTTCATATCATAACAACAGAGTAGGTGTCTCGCTGGAGAGTATTTTCTCAATCTGTAAAGTAAAATGCAAACTCAATGTAGTTTAATTATTCAATTACTAAATGAAAAACTAAATTATATTTATTTGTATAAGTTCCCTCAAGGGAGTATCAAATCTATGAAAAGGCCTGACACCAACTTAGAGTTGGAAAAAGGTTGTTAAACCAGGTGGTGAACCATAAAGCTCAATAGGTGTATTACAGTTATGCTGATGACTTATATAAGCTGTATTTTCAAAATGATGAATTTGTTCACATGGATTGAACATGAGCAGTAGAAACAAACAAACAAAAAAGAAGTTGGCAACTCAACTTTTTCAATTGTCCAAAGTAAAAACCATTTGAAATCCCTAAATATTATCAACAAACCGTAATGGTGGTTTGAAGCGTTCATGAAACCATTTAGTATAGTTCCTCCACATTTGTTCACAAGGGAATACATTTTTTCCAGATCACTTAGTATTTACAAAGATGAAAAAATATGAAACCAATAAAAGACATTTGTTCATTATTATTAACTTATAAAGGATTAAATCAGAAAATAGTTTTACCGTGATTTTGTCCGCCTCGTCACATATGCAGTAGCAACTAATGTTTTCGAAGTCCCAAGGGGGGGGGAGGTAGATTTCTGCTTTTCACTGCAACATTGAAAATTGCACGTCACAACATAGTAGAGATTCGACTTTATATCTTATAAAAATGGGCTCTTATCTCCTACCTCTCATATTTGCAATTCTCATCCACCGTTTTGTGTTCCTCCACATTATGACTTTTTCTTTACCTTGTTGACTCCTTTTTCGCCGGTCTTTATTATCGTTACTTTTGTAAAGTCCACGGTCCAATTCTCACAGACAATTATCTAACTTCTGCCTTTTTTACGCCAAGTCATGAAAATTAACATCATTAAGGGCCGGTGTAAGGGTAAAAAGGACCAGTAAGGTATTTTTTTCCTTTTTTTTATTGCTTGTAATGAGGCAATGCTTAAAAAAAACTAATTCCTGGAAAATCTATCCGATGTAAATGTCATTTACTATTATTTCGCAGCGTCTGAGGGAACAGATCAAGACTTGGGCAGCATCAAGTGATATCAAAGATAAAAAAATTTTACTAGAAAATAGGAAGTTAATAGAACTGGTAAGATTGAAATTCTATTCACTGGTTGCGATTGGAGAATTAATAATTTGCTTATTTGATTTTCAAAAGAAACTGAATGCATCACAAACTGACATTTCAACGCGAATTGCTTTTAAAAGTTTCTTGTGCCTCTCCCACTTTTTTAGCAAATGGAAAGGTTTCGTGTGGTTGAGAAAGAGACGAAGACTAAAGCTTATTCCAAAGAAGGTACTTGTTTTTTTATAAGCAATGTAAACTTCTTCATCACAGCATTATTAGGACTCCATCCTTATTCTTTTTTCATAAAGTGTGTTATGTATGGGAAAGCAAAAAATTAGATGCACAGTTATTGTGATCCATAAATACCATAAGGATTCCAATGATCACTCAGGATCTTTTAAACACCCCTTTGTGTAAATTTCTCAAAGATGAATAAATATCTCATAGTCTATGCGGAGGAGTGTTTTCTATAGGAATGCATTATCGCCTGCTGTTTCAATAAAAAAACATTCCTTCAAAGAGACTTTTTGAAGATTTTGCCCGCTGGGGAGCAACAGAATGCAGTTAAGTAGCTTAAGTGAATGTACAGAACATTGGAAGCTGCAATGGTTTGGCCATATAGAAAGAATGGAAGTAGATTGTGTGGCCTAGTAAATGCAGGGATATTCTAATTGATAGTAGTTTAGGAAGAGGTCAGTCTCAGAAGTCTTGGAGTGAAGCAGAAAGAAGGATAAATAGGGTAGCATGGAAGTCAGTCATTAGTATCCGTCCAAGCCATGCAAGCAAACGGACATTAAGCTGGGGATGATGAAGCAGCACGATCTTTAAAGCGAGCTAAAAAGAGAATTCTAGACTTAAAGGAAATGAATAATCAAACATTGGCTTGGGAATTGCACTTTGTATAGTTTTGCACATAGTTTGTTTTGAGGGTTGTAAGCATTGGTGGAAATCATGTCTTATCATTATTATGTGTTTTTAATTCGTAGGCCTTGGACAAGCTAATAAAATAGATCCTGAAACCAAAGAATTTGAAAAATGCAGAGACTGGCTAAACGTAATTCATTATATATTTGTTAATTCTTTCCCCAGCTCTTATACAACAGTGCTGTTCGTTTTTTGAGTTTATCGTATTACTAAATAATGCAAAGGATGCTGACTCGACTAACGTTCCTTTATTACGTTTAGGATGCAATAGACAAATTGAACATTCAGGTAAGCGAAATATTTTCTATCATTTCAAAAAAGTAATAACTTTGAAATTTCACAATATACTTAAACTTACGGTGCAAGTGTATTTTGACAAAGTGGCAAATTTTGAAAAATTGAGCTTCTCACAACATTTTAATTTTTTTGGGAGAAAACCTGCACCATGTTGCATGCTGTTTAGGTATATTCATGTCAGGAAATTGAAGAGACTTGAGTAACAAGAAAACTAGGCTGAAAGACTAAACTGGATTTTTTAAACAAATCTTTACTTTCTCAGACTCACAGAAATGCTGTTTCCTTTCTTTTTTTTATTGCCACAGTACAGTAGAAGTTATTTGTTATTTTACCTTTCCTTAATTTATTATTATTATTATTATTATTATTATTATTATTATTATTATTATTATTATTATTATTATTATTATTATTATTATTATTATTATTATTATTATTATTATTATTATTATTATTATTATTATTATTATTATTATTATTATTATTATTATTATTATTATTATTATTATTATTATTATTATTATTATTACCCCTTACAGATTGATCAGATGGAAAGTGAGGTTGAATCACTGACCGTTTGTACAAAGAAAAAGAAAGTTGATAAAGAGGTTAGACTTTTAAGAGGCTTCATACTGTGAACCTGCTATAGCAGAGCTGAAGGAAGAATCTGACTATCCTATTTCTATAACAGAGCTGATTACGTCCTATTTCCTGTTTACTTGTTTTGCTTATTTTTTGTGAATATTTATTTTGTTTTCTTGTAAACAGAAAGAATGTCGTATACAGGAGTTAGCTAACAGAATTGAAAAGCATCGTTATCACATTTCACAATTAGAGGTAACGGTGGTTTTCCACTTCTCAAGAATTTTCCGCGGGCAGAAACGGAACGGAATATTTCCTACGAATAGAAAAAGAAAATTTTCTGTTTTCAATTTCCACCGATTAAGTATAAACCAAGAAAATTATAGCCAAGAGGAATAGTTTTCTAAATGATAAACGTTTCTATCAAATAGTCATTAAACTTCAAAAATCTGATTGGTTAATTTCTTTATTTTTTTGTGCTTTCCGCAAAGAATATACTGAACTCTATTAAACTTCCTACGCAACAGAAAATTGAGCATGTGATGTAAACATTGTCTGTAATGCATGCTCAGTAAACTTTTCTTGTTCATTCCATTCCTGTCCACAGAAAATTTTCAAAAAGTGGAAAACGGGCTTAAGTTTCATCACTTCTACATTTACATTTGCCAATTTACACAAAACAAAGTTTCTACTAAGTAATGTTATTTTCCACTGAAAAATTTTCATGCAACAATAAATATATAAACCACACTTTCGAAGATTTTTACGAAACTGTGCCCCATTTAAGAGTGCAATTAATCTTTAAATGAAGATTTTAAAGTCCAGCAATTATTTGCTTCTCATTTATTTGCTTCTGAAAGTTTATAGGAGGACTCCTGAAATCTTTTTGTCCAGAAATTACTCATGTAAATTTATCATTTAAGATATTTTAATTAATCCCATGATAATCTTAAATTTAATCAATTATAACTTCATCTTTTTTTCACTTGTATTCTTTAGCATGTATTACGAATGCTTGACAACGAATCTTTAGAAGTTGATATGGTAAGTGTCTGATGTAAATAACTTGTCCGAAAGTTTTTCCGTCCGAAAATTTTGGAATTTAAGCACTTTCGTAAAAATAAGTTTTTGGTTGATTTGGGGTCTGATAAGTGGCATACTTTAAATATCCCGACAAAGGCAGTCCTTTAGGAAGCCCAAAGCTGTGATGTAAACATTTTCATAGAGCACATTTGGTATGTCACCCTTCCATCTACCAGTTATATGAAGCAGTTTAGAACCAATTACATCAAAATTGAACATTCTTATACCATTCATATGACCACAACTTTATTTCCATGCCAATGTCTGATGCAAGCAGGAATGGTGCTTTCCGTTACACTTCCTGTACATTTGTGAACTTGTGACCTGCTTATTACTAATATGACCCTGCTTCGAACAAACAAAACAATGTCATAATAATCAAATAAAATGTCTGTTTGAACTACCTTGATTCTAATCTCTTGACTGTGACCTCTTGTGTGCTTTCCTTAAGATTTACGTTTAAAAAAACTTGAAACAAGTGAAATATGTAAGAAATAATCCAGAATCAAGTTTGATACTCATCTGGATTTCAGACAGAAGGAAATAATTAGAATATTAGCTGTCTAGGCGTCGTCGCTCGCCGCCCATATTCAGCCTGTGTCCTCAGCCATTAAGAATTCAGGAAAAACAAAATCTTGGACCCCAAACAATGTCAGTTATCCCTATTGGTTCTCGAGATAATTTTCCCTAAATTTTGTGTTCGATTTGGGTCACAATGCATTGGTTTTACACTGAAATGCACAAGAAAAAATAATTTATGTGTGATCTTACATTGGTCATTTTGAGTTTAAGAGCAATGCAGAAAGCCAGGTCCACAAAATGGATATAACTGATAAAACAATGTCTATCACAGATTTGATTTAATTTCTGTATGTATACTGATGTGTAAGTTGAAAAGCCACTTATATCCAAAACATTTTTGTTTTATTTTTTTCCCTTCACTTTCATCTGAATATTTAACATGGCAAATTATTAAAAACACAAATTGTCAGTCATACAGAATAGAAGGTCTTCTTCTTCTGTAATATATAACGATCTTCTATAGCTTTAATAAACAGCTTTACTAAACAGCTCAAAATTTCTTTTTTTAGGTAAATAAAGTGAAGGAGGACGTGGATTATTACATTGATAATTGTCAGGTTTGTTACAATGAAATTATTGTGGACTGAAAATTTTTGTCAATTAATGTTTTTTTTCTTTTCTTTATACTCTTCCTTGGTTCTATTGACAACCTTTGGATTTTGCCTTTCTCGGCTATAATCTGCCAATGAGTCCTTTTCCATGTCTGATGTTATTATCAAGGCAAAATTTTCATGTCTTGCACAAGCTCCAAATGATTCTTTCTTCGTCTTTAATATCAATGAAAACTTGATTTGATTGTGGGAAAATTCAATATAACCAAGATGGAGAGTAGAATCAATGCTTATAACATCTGGAGGAATTAAAATATTTTCATTGATTTAAAAAAAAGACTGAACATGGTGTTTTGAAGAAGAGAAGTTTATTGACGTCACTGTTTTTCAAACTTTTAAAAATGCTACGGCGTACTCAGTATTCTGTATCACACTCCTGACATCTAATGAAGAAGGGTTTTTCAGGAATTTTGCATATAGCATCAACCGTTCATGATAAATGGACTAATTTCTACCTGCCCGTCAATAAGAAATTCTTTTAATATCCCTTTTAATTTAATATCCCCTGGTCAGGAATTCTATTGTGAAACTATAGTTTGTTTTGCACACTTTTTGATCACCATGATGGTAAATAACTACTGTGGATTGGTAAGAATCTTGTCATGTGATCATATGGTGTACGAATTGAAATGATCAAAGAAAAGATTAACAAAAAAATGCTCTAATAGACTTCCAGACCAATCTTTTATATTAAGATTCAATTCTTGTTTGTATTCCTTCTTTTCTGGACACAAACCAGCTATATTGTATGCCTATTTCCTAGGAACCTGATTTTGTGGATTACGAGGAATTGTACGACGATCTGGATTTAGAAAACGAAGGAGATTGTAAGTGTTGCTTTCCTTGATTTTTGATTTAACTTTGATTTTCGGATAGTGAACAGGTGTATATCTAATCCAATCTTGCTTTTTTCATTTAATTTAAGTGAGTTTAGTTGATTATCATGTTTGAAGTAAATGTTGAATAAAATTATGAAGTTATTTTAGTTGGGCACGTAAAAAATCTATTTCAAATGATTATTCTCCAAGCACGTACTATTTTAACTGCCTCTTTTCTAATTTATTTTTAGTGGATCTACATGGTAAATTGGGAGATGAGAAAGACGAAGAAGACGAGTTACAATCTTCACCAGGATCTTCCTTAAATTCTGGCTATTCCCTTACTTTGGCCGCTTCTCCTGCTTCAAAGTCTAACTCGGTGTGAATCCCATTTCACTTTCGTTGTTTCACATGAAAACACTTATCTTAAAACTTGATTATAAATTAAGGTTTAAGGTCTCCACACCCACATTATTCTATAGTGTCGAATGTTTAGTGCTAGTTGTATCTTAATTGTGAATTATAGTACATTAATAATATATTTTCCATTGGTGCATGGGTGTGACAAATATCAGTCTGATACTCATTAAGTTTTTGAAAAATTCCTCTCAAGCTTATAAATAATTCTTTTCATTTCATTTTTCTCTGGTTTTCATTGATCTTATTCATTGTTGTTTTTCTTTATAATTTTTAGAGTTCACCACGTAAAAACAGCAAAAGCTCTTCCACACCTTCATTCTCAGTCCTCACAAATGGTTCGTCCACATCTGGAACAACGACGGGTGGTACATCAATGTCAGCGACACCGTCAAAGAGGAATTTATTTTCAACGACTGATCATACCGCTACAGAAATAACTAACGATACTATCGATACAAGGTATTTTTCGATCGAAAAGATATGATTTTAGTTGATTATTATCTTGCCGATATAGTAGTTTCCCAATAGCGTTGTCCAGGCTTCATATATTGTGATGAATTTAAAAGTAAAAGAAAGATTTTTTTTTGTAAGTAGTTCTTTTATAAGGACAATGAATTTTTTCTTCTTGTTTTACACAGTACAACTATGGTGAATGGTCTCGACCATCCTGCTCCGGAGAAATCAGGAATGCTTGTAAACTCCGATTCAACTGAGTTATCTTCATCTACTCCTTACGCAACAGCAGCAGCAATTACATCAATAGCCAATATGACCATATCTGCTCGACCCCCCAGCCCTGATAAGTTTCTTTCTTCTGCCGAACAAAATGCTGTCCAGGTCGTCAGAAATCATGTCGAAAGTCTAAAATATCCTGGTCAGTTTTTTATTTTATTTGGTTTTACTGTGTATGTACTCAATTAAACCCTGCAGTGTTTCAAAGGGTTTAAAAGCTTTATCTTTAAAGCTTAGATTGAATCATTCTTATAGGCTTATTCTAATAAATGCCAACCTAAATGTGGCGTTTATTAAGGGGAGGTGTTTATAATTACCCTGTTTATAATTACTATGTGTGGCATTAATTAGAGAACGACAATTGCTAGAGGAAATATAGTAGTAGATTTGATATCAACTTTCAGCAACAATTATTTTTGTGTAACAAGCTAATTTCAAGGATGAACCTTAAAAAGCTATAAGTCATCATCATAGATTTTGAGTCAACTTCTGATTTTGATTCGAGTTAACTTAAGTGTGGTTGTATGAGTAACTTTTTTTAACTAATTTTCAACTGAGATATATATCTCACAAATTCAATATGCAAAGTAGGTAAGTATGGAGTAAAATAATCAAAGACACAAAATGTTTACTATGGTGATATAAGTGTTTTTAATTAATCCTTATTTGGAACTTTGAACCAGGCATAACTTGAGTTTAGGGTTTAGGTATCAACGCCCTTATGCTCATATTTTATTTGGTTTTTTGTTGTTGTTAGGATTCAACAGTAATAATTCACTGTGGAAGTCCAGTGTATCTAGTAATGAAACTTCATCCTTTACACATTCTTCTGTAACCACTACCACCACCGTGTCCGACATAGCCATTTCGGCGGGTGAGAGCGCTGTGACAACTCAGGAATCCTTACCGTCTTTGCTGTCCTCCATCTCAAGACCTGTCAGTTCATCGGTGTCTCAGTTAATCACCAGTTCTCATAGTAACATTTCATATCCGAATGTGACGTCACTTTCTCAAAAAGTGGATGACAAGACGCAGAGTGAATTCAACATGAAAGCCAGCAATATTTTCAGTTCCGTCATGAACACGACGACGTCATCAATGCCTCAAAAACCAAGTAACGATACTCAAGAGGTGCGGTTGCAGCCAGTGCACGGAGTAGCACCATTAGGTCCTGTTCTATTAACTCCAGAAAGAGTGTATCAACTGAAAATGTTAGATGCTGCTTTCCATCACCTGCCTCAACGTCAAGACAGTGAAAAAATGAGGTGGGTTTGCATGCCATTATTTGATTTGTTTTGATGTTGAGGTATAATTTGTTTTTTTGCTGGCCAAATGCAATGAAAACATTATATAGTGCAGTGGGTAAGAGGTCATGTAAATGAATTAAATAAAAATTTTAGCATCATCATGATCTGTTTCAACAAACCAAATTGCAGGATGGTTGCCATTTACTTTAATTTTTTTAAAGTTTGTGGTTTGAAAACCATGTTCTTCTATTGAATAGACCTGACCCGAATTTCCATTTAAACACTGTATTATGACCGATTTATCAAGCTTCGCCTCGTTTCTATGCATTGTATTGTTTTACTGATTTCCAACTTTATTACTTACTAATAGTCACTTATTCTTTAAATTCTCCAGTGGAGTAGTTAAAAGCAATTATGATATTAAAAATGAGACGAAACTTGATGGCTAAGCCATAAAACTGCATTTCAACAGAAATTTGGGAAAGGTTTATTAACTCGCCGCAGTGAAATTAGTTTCTTCTTGTTTTGTCTGTAGGCCATACATCTCGAGGAGTGCTGTTCCCATAGCAAACTACCATCATCACCAAGCACCACCAAACATTGATTCATTGGAATTTTTCCAAAGACTGTCGACAGAAACTCTGTTCTTTATTTTTTATTATCAAGAGGTATTTTTGCTTTGTCCATAACCGAAGGAATGCTGTAAAGTTTGAAATGTTATCTGATTTCTTATTATGGCTTGAAATGGTCAAATATTATTTACAAAGCTAAATACTAAATGTTTTCCAATTTTACGCTTGGGAAATTCATATCGGACCCAAAACTGATGAAAAAAGAACAACCTAGGAACAGTTTAATGCTTAAAGGGATTAACTCTTTCCATGTATATTGGGGTTAAGTTCATAAAACTTTCTGGATTATTATCCGGATTGCTGAAGTTGTCTGAAAAAGTAGAAGAATTGTTTCTATACGATCTTCTAACAACAATTCTCAGCAATGACGTCAAAAAAAATTTAATTTCAAATTTGTTGGAATAAACATAACAAATTTTGACCTTGTTCTCATTAAAGGTATTGCTTTTGTCATAAGTGTAGTGCAGTGTAGTGTAGTGCTCAAAACCTAAAGAACATGATTAAGAATAAATAATAACGTTTTCAAGTTCATGTTGTGTGCGAACCTCGTTAAACCTGTTAACTTTACAATTGTTTTACAATTTCGTGTTAGGGAACCAAGGCACAATACTTAGCAGCAAAGGCTTTGAAAAAGCAGTCCTGGCGGTTTCACACTAAGTACATGATGTGGTTTCAACGACACGAAGAACCGAAAAGAATTACGGACGAGTTTGAGGAGGTAAATTCTAATAAAATCAGTCAAAAACCTCTAAATAGGAACACCAATATAAACATTATTAGGAGGTGTCTGAAAGGTTTAGGCGAATAGCAGAAAAGCTCTTCGAAACACGTGTGCTATAATGAGGTTTCTGATATGATGCGATGTTTGCTATAGACAGGTACGACTGTTCATAAGATTGAAAGAAATTTCACGATGGTATTTTCTACTGCCAGTAACTTTGACTCTTCTGCTGGTGAATAGGAATTTTTTTCAAGTCTCCTAAAGACTTTATGAGATGTCGTTAACCTTTGACATAAACTTTTTAATGCAGTGTTTTAATGAAGTGGAAACTTTTTTTCTAATATTTTTAACTTTTGTCTAGGGAACGTACATCTTTTTCGACTACGAAAAGTGGAGTCAAAGAAGAAGAGACGGGTTTACGTTTGAGTACAGATTTTTGGAAGACAAAGAACTACCCTAAAAACATTATTTTCTCTTGAGGATACGAGCTCACTTATTTGAGTCACACAGAATGTTGGGATACCTGAAGAATGCATATTGTTTTTTATATTTTTATTTTTAGCATATTATATTTTCAAAATACTTTTTGGAAGTATAATTTCAATAGGCATTTTATGACTTCTCCCATCATTCGTTCATTCTTCTGAAAGCGATCTTTCAAACGTTTGTGTTCTGACTTTACCTTTACCTGTGTAGAGGGGGTTATTGACAGATTTGAATCCGGAGATTGAAAACCATAATAATTCACTGCAACGCTGCAAGTTCACCACAATATATTCGTTAAAAAAATTTTCTTGGAGTATAGCTTATTGAGGGTCTGGAAAAAAATAAATCTATTTAATAAAAATGTAGATTTGTAAGATTTATAGAATCAAGTATCACGACATCCATTGTGTAAATATATTACCTCTTAGATGATTGGTTGTTTTAAACAAAAGAGAAAACAAAAGGCTCGATGGAATCTTTTGTTATCATTGTGTATAAATATTTGTAGTTATCTCCATAATTATGTCATGTGGTACAGTATTAGAACCAATGTTATTGTGAACAGAATACGTGAAATGAAAAAGAAAATGTTAATTTTTTTTCCTTTTACTTATCGTTAAGTTTTGTTAAAAGTTTGTTGATCGTCATCTCTCAGTTCCTATAATTATTAATGATGATGTTAAAAAAAGGTTTTGTTTTTGAAAGATGATCAGTTCATTTTTATAGTTTTTAAATCCCTTTGAGACACTTTTCTGGAAGGGATCCTGTCATGCAAGACAGGATGTGTCAGATGCAGCATTTCATGGTTCAGACAAAATTTTGTGGAGATATAACAGTGAAAATGGTTTTTAAAAAATAACCAAGAACTATAGATGATAAAAACATTGGAAGCTCTCTTTATTTATTTATTTTTTTACCAACCATTTATCAAAATGTAAATAACATTGCTTGAAAAATTCCACTAAGCAGAGGATAGGTGTAACTTTAAAAATTGGTACAAAATAAAGGAATCAAGCCTCACAATGTTTCAATAAGAATTGTCTTTGTAGGAAAAGTAAATGGAGTTAAATTTCAACAAAAAGAAGGTTCTTGTGACTGGAGCTGGTAAAGGTACTTACAATTTTGTTTTGTTTGTTTGTTTGTTTGTTTGTTTGTTTGTTTGTTTGTTTGTTTGTCCTAATTAGAATTAGAATAAAATAAATAGTTATAAACATCTACAAGAGTAGATATAGCCAAGGTAATATCCCACTCGTCGCCAAGGTAATATCCCACTCCGCTATGCGTCGTCGGATATTGCCTTGGCTTCATGGAATAAATTTAAAATCTGTTCTTGGCGTGTTAAATAAGTTTAATAACTTTTAGGTTAAATAAACTTTACTGTTGGATAATTGTTTTTTCTTGCTGAGAAAAAGAGACTTCAAGATACTAAAGATGGCAGTGAGGAAGGCAACATGTGAAAGAATGATAATTTTGCAACATATACAGGGTTCGTACTGTCAGGGAAAATCATGGAGAAAAAGGAGATTGAGGAAAGTCAGGGAAAATCAGGGAACTTTTCTGTAGTCTGGAGAAATTATGTGTTTCCCAGAATAAATCAGGGAATTGTTTTTATTTTGGATCTTGTACTTGTCCTTATGTTTAACCCCAACCTTTACGTTTGTACATGAATCATGATACTTTTGTATAATACAAGTCATTGTTAGAGTGCATATGTGGTGTCCTTGTTGATGGTCAGTCTTGCACTTTTGAAGTCTCTTGATAAGATGAAATGTAAAAATACCCCATTGTCGACACAGTAATCCAATAGCTATTTTTGTAGTCAGGGAAAATAATATAGCTTTTCGCAATTAGTCAGGGAAAATCATAGCCTTTTCACCAACTGAGTCAGGGAAATAGGCAAAGTCAGGGAGAAAAAATTCTGGAAACGTGTACGAACGCTGATATATGAAACATAGGCATCATTGACTTACCGGACCTGGACGTCTGGAACTTGGACCCCTAGACCCTCAAAATACCGGACCCTCGTAAAAATTGGACCCTAAAAACACAGACCCTGAAAACCCTCTCAGAATAAGCAAAATCACCTGCTGTTTCAATAAAAAAAAAACACTCCTCCACAGAGACTTTCTGAAGATTTTTTCCACTGGGTCTGTTCTCTAGTTTTACTCATCTCTTTGCTCAGTAGGAACAAACATTTTTTACCAGAAATTTTTCTTTGTTTTTTTTTTAGGGTAGTTTGAGTAGTTTTGAATACTTTCTTTTAAATTTAGTGAAATAACTGAAATGCTATCAAATTCAAGCAAAAATAGTAGAAATGAAATTTACAATTTCTGTCATGTCTTCATTTTTGCTTTTAACACTTTCTCGTTGTCATTCTGTTTCACTATCACTATTTCGTCTTATTCAATAACAAAATATTCAGCTTTCTTCAAACTCCCCCCTACCCGAAATTCTCAAAGCAAGAGAAAAACTCATGAACTCAACAAAACGATGCAAAAACTTGAAAGTTTGACATGATTTAAGGGTGATAAAAGCTTATTATATATACAGGTTATATATAATATTATTATATTGTATGCACTACTTTTTGAAGCATCCCCCACCCCACGCCACCCCTCAACTGAATCCTTTTAATCTAAACTGATTAGTTTGATTCTGATTTTTAGGTATTGGGAAAGGCTTGTGCATCGCTTTGATGAAATGTAATGCAGAAGTGTTTGCTTTATCCAGAACACAAATTGATCTTGACAATCTTGCAAAAGAGGTAACAATGAGGAAACCTTCATTCTTTTCGTGTTTGTGAGGCTTGTTTCCTGGGTTTTTTATCACATATTTCATTTTCAATGTATTACTACATAAAGCTTAAGAGTGGCAGTGACTGGCAATGAAAAGGGAGACCAAAGAGTGTACATGTAAACAGCCATTTGACTGATGATGTGGAAAATCTGGGTGTTAGCTAGAACTGAATTATAGTGCCCATTCAATTTTAATAAGAAAGAGTTCGTCAAATGGACAATGCACCACTTTACACCCTGAAAATAACTACCAGCCACCTGTTTATTTCGTTATTATTTTTAGTTTGGGGTTGTTGCAGCATAAGCCAGTGTATGTTGTTAGAGAAAAGTGTATGAGTTCCTGTGAGTTGTGTGTAGAAGAGAGTGGAAACCATTTTAGTATTTGAATGTGTTGAGATGTGGTATGTGTGATATGGTGAATGAAAGTAGTCTGTTATCTGAATTGTTATAATGTGAATTGTCTGTCGTGACTTATGTTTGATGTCGGCGTGGGCGTTCACTGTCGTGGGATTCAGTTGCGGAGGCTATTCTTGAATGACACCTGTGGGTCAAAAAGAACTACCAGCCACCTGCTTATTTCGTTATTATTCTTAGTGTCCGGGTATTCATTGTATATGCGTGGACTTACTTGATTTACAAAAAGTGCGATCAAAACTGGAAGAATTACCTAAGGATGTTACCCTGCTTGTTAACAATGCTGGTTATGCAAAGTTGGAGAGTTTCTTAGATGCAACCGAGGAAGCATATGACACGTAGGATCAATTGATATCACATATTTTAATATAGTCTCTCAGATCTCTTCATGTCTTTGCAATCCAACATGATTGTAACGCACGAGAATTAAAATGTTGCACAGAAAATGCAGGTTGTGTTGTGTATGCCTTAGGAAGGGGTGTGGCTAGAAGCAATAAGTGGAAAGTACTAGAAGAAATAAGTGGAAAGTACTAGAAGATCTCTCTAAATTGCACACAGAAGGATCCATAAAAAATGAATCTTTCTTGTAACCAGCATGAAATTTCAATTTTATCTGGCAACCATTTCATTTATCACTATTTTAAAGAACGACACGAAATCTAAGAGAGCTGACCCTCAATAAAACGGACTGCGGCCGGTGTCTTTCTAAGGTGGTAGTG
Source organism: Turritopsis rubra (assembly GCA_039566895.2). Lineage (NCBI taxonomy): Eukaryota > Metazoa > Cnidaria > Hydrozoa > Anthoathecata > Oceaniidae > Turritopsis > Turritopsis rubra. Next base: position 9,539,632 of record CM077631.1, on the reverse strand, counting down.
ATCCCTATTTTAGTTGCAATTTTTCTTGAATATCTTGCCGTTTGGTTTGGTGGCGTTGGTAGCAAAGGAGCGTCCATTTAAAAAATGTTTGTTCTTTTATTGTAGAATAATGAACATCAATGTGAAGTCAATGCTGTTTGTATCACAGGTAAGTGTCCCTTCAAATTTCTGGATTTCTGGATTTATTTATTCTGAAAGAGTTATAACTATCCTGCAGGAGTTAAAAGAAGAGTTTTTTTCAGGAAAGGAAAAATAAGTGTTATTTCTGCATTTTGTGGTGGCTATTCCTGTATTATAATTAAATTTTTAATCTGCAAGCTTATATAATTGCTTCCATTAAAATTTAAGGATAGCGTTAAAGCTAATTGTTTTTTCAAGTGAACCATCATCATCCAATATCTGTTTATTATTTATAAGGAAAAAAAGTTACGAAAACAATGTGCACATTATTGGTTGAAATTTATTATAATTTTTTGGTATCAGGACAATTCTCCCTGGACGATTGCCCCCAGATTATTTCCCCCTGGACAATTACCACCGGACTATTGCCACCCGGATAATTACCACCTAATAGGTGCCCCGGATTATTGCCCTCTGGATAATTTCTCCCCTTGTATATCTCCCGGACTAGTAGGGTCAGAAATTCTGAAGAAGGCAAAATAGTTTTCCAGGGAAGCTTAGTCATACTGCTAGTTTTAACAGAAAATTCACGACGCTGTACTCCTCCACTTTTTGGTTCTTTTTTTTTTTTTTTTTGAATAACCCTAGATCCGCTGCTGGCATTGATTCACGAAAATAAGTCCAATATAATAAGTTATATGAACAAAAAGTTTCAGTCACCTTTAGCAGACAACTAAGAGTTCTGCGACTCATGGACCGTTATAGTTGAACAGGGAAAAAAATAAAGAGAATGGGTTAAGTGTCACAAAAAAAATTCGCGAAATTAAATCCTCAGTGAAAAAAGGGTATTACGGTATTTAAGAAACACACCAGTTTCAGGCCTGTGGGTTCTATATTATGCATATGATGACAACTTGCCTAGTTACACTGCTTCTCATCAATAGTCAAGAATAGACACCCGTTTTGTGACATTATGTAGTTGCTTACTTTCTGGAATTTCAGGTGATAATCTGTGGTGACAAAATAGTGTTTGATGTCATTTTGAAGTAAAAAGGGACCTTCTGAGGGGCTGTTTATAGGTTAGACGAGACGGGACGGGACAAAATATGGAGATCCCGCTATATGAAGAATTTCTGTCCCGGGACGATTTGTCCCCGGCAAAGTCTCTTCAGCCGGGACAAAAAATTGAAACAGCTGGAAACCATTGAATTTAAACAATGAAAAAATTTTAAACAATGAAAAAATTTTAAACAATGAAAAGTTTAAAAAATGTAGTCCCGGCTGTACTTTTTCATGTAAAGGCGAGATATAATCATTTCATTTTTCGTCCCGTCCCGGCAAAATAATCATCGAAAAGTCTATTTCAAACTACTACAGCTATAGAACATTGATAACTACACAAGGTCCGAAAGTTTTATGCCTAATGGGTAATGTCACCCCCAAATATCGCACGTCCGTTAAGAAAATCGAAAAAAACCTAACCTTTAAATGTCACACTATTTCTGACCATGCTCAGTTTGTTTTTTTAGATTGTCGCAAGAAACATGATTGAGAGTCGATCTGCTGGTTCAATTGTAAACGTTTCAAGTCAAGCATCTATGACTGCATTGCCGCTTCACACTGTTTACTGTATGTGCCTTCTTCCAATCTCCTTCAAGTATGTGCCTTCTCCTAATTTCGTTCAAGTATGTGTCTTCTTCCAATATTCGTAAAGTGAAATACAGTAAACCCTTTGTGTTTTGTGTTTACATTTGTGGGTAGGCGAATCTTTTCTAAATGGAGGGGGGGAAATGTGAAATCGATTGGAACGATTTTTTCTTCATGCACGGACGTTGAAAACAGACAGCAGGCGATATTGCTTGTCATTCCTTTAGAAAACACTCCTCATAGACTTTTTGAAGATTTTGCTCACTGGGATAGATGAATGTCGTGTTAACATTTGCTTTTAAACAACTTTTACACCATCCAATTCTTCCATTTGAGAGCCTCCTGTTTTGAATTCTTTCTAATGGTTCCATTGCTACTAATCGATAAAAACTTGTGTGTGGTGACAATACAACTTATCACTATATTTGATCACATGACATATTACAACCAATGAACAGTAATTATTTTCTATCATGTGATCAAAGTGAATGCAAAACTTGTGTATTTCGTGTCGTAGCTTCTTTAAACAAAAAAACTTAAAAAAAAGCTCGTTTCCATCTACCTGCATTTTCCCCTATAGCAAAAAAAAAGTCAAGAGCACTCTAATGGCGCACGAGAATTTATGCTCTCCAAGATTGGTCTTGAGTTTAGCGGCAACGTTGAATTTTTCGACTTTTCACTGCGTTGTTTTTCTCACTCGTGAGAAATAGCCAATCATCTTAGAGCATTTTATAAACATTTTTATCGGAATAATATTTAGAAAGTAATATTTATCGGAAAGGACATCGAATACATTCTCAAATGGAATGCACCTGCAGTGTTTCTCTTGAAATGACTTTTTTCACTCAAACGTTGTGTTCACGTACTTTGATCACAAAAGAAAATTGCCGTTTAATGGAAATACTAGTGTAGCGTGTAAAAACATTTTACAGTTCTTCTCCATAAATTGTTTTTTACACGCAATACTGCCATGATAAGTCTGTGTATATACAAAAATTTTTGTGTTTCTCCATGTTGGAATTATATATTTAACACAAATATTTTGGATCGATCATTCAAAGAATGCTATTTTTCAGTGCTATTTGGCCTATTTAGAGATTTCTAAAGTTGTACAGTTAAACTAAAAGCTAAAATTCCAATAATCAGAGATTTAGAAGAGAGACAATACAACGTATACTCCTACCTAACCAATGGATACTCCTACCTAACAACGATAAACTTCTGATATATAAGAAAATACCTTCAAATACCTTCTCAGACGTTTTTATCTTTCAATTCTTTATTCTGCTATGAATTGTGGAAATGTCAAATCCCAAAACTCCACTTGTGCATCATGATAATGTAATCACTCTCTTCTTGCATTACAATCATTTATACTTATTCAATTTTATAATCTAAAAAAGGTATCATTCAAATACTATCAAAACAATATGATAATGATCTTGCTACCTTCGTTTACCTTAATAATAACAATCCACACACTACAATGAAATACCAAATAAACTGCTAGCCACACATTTCGGTATAGTAGTCAAAACTAACTGATACGAAAAAGATACGTTCAAATACATTAAAAAAATAGACATCGGTAGAAAATGATAAACTGATAACACATAATAACAGGTCTACATCGTCTACCTCGTCGGATAGAATAGTTAGTGATACTGATCAATGTTGTTATTCTTTATTACTGAACTTAAAGCGTTGAATAAAAAAATTAAAAACAAAAACAAAAAATTATACACGCAGCGTCTTCATTTTTCTTTAATGAAATGAACGTTGAGAAAATTTGATGAACTTTCGAACGCATAAAACATTGCACTGCCTTCTCCTCCGGGCGGCTTTATGATGTCTTCCTTAAGGTACAACACTCCATGAAGCAATAAAACCCCGTAAGATGGAGCTAGAGATTCTCCTAATGGGAGATTCTCCCTATACTAATACGGAAAAACAAACATCCATTGACGAACTTCCCGAGAAATTTTACCTAACGTTCTTTCTTTAACAGTTAGGTAAGAAAAAAGCAAGATTGCGTATTAGTATAAGAAGACTAGTATAGCGTGTAAAAACATTTTACAGGTTCATTTTTCCCATGAGTTACTACCCCCAACCCTAGTGCTTGCCCTCTCATACAATATGGAGGTGACGAAAAATAAAATCATAGAAAGGTGAAGAATAAATATCACTAAGTTGTGGAGCTCGAAAACCTGATCAAGAAAATGTATGGAATCGTCTGTGTTCGACTTACCGTTACGGAGATATCGTCGATCAAAAATTCTGATGACGTCACACCCGTCCCCAAAAAGTTTTAGACCCAAATCTTTCGTCACCCCATCGCCAATGTCGCGCGCCCAAAGTGACGTCAGTTATTCCCATTGGTTCTCGAGTTATTTGCCCTTAAATATCGCGTTCTATTTAGGGTGCAATGCGATGTGCCCACTGACGTCGCACTACTCCTATATTACTAATCGCTGTTATACTCGCAACTCAGTTACGCACGACCTAAAATGTCACTATATAACAGTCCATACGAACATTTCGTTTCCAGTTCTTTTATTCACACTGACCAAACTAAAAAGTGGATGCACACTCGCTATTAGTATATAGACTAGTATCCCGTGTAAAAACATTTTACGGTTCCACTCCCAAGAATCATGATAAGAAATATAAAAATGCAACCTAAAAATGTTTCTGTTACATTTTCCAACTATTGAGTGAAACCGTAAAATTATGCCTTTGCCCGGGATACCTGAATCAATTAAAATGTGAATCGTAAAAAAACATTCTACCTCCTCAGTATACACAACCAAAGGATCATTCTTCTATGAATTCATTAAATGCTTTATCCCAATTGCTTGTACCGTGATTATGTAAAACCATGATTGGCACATTCAATATTCTTCTTCATAATTTTTATTTACACTAAATTTTTAATCTAAAAAGAAAAAATCGTATAGAAAAGAAGCAAGAAAAAAAGCATGATTGCGTATTAGTATAAGAAGACTAGTATCCCGGGTAAAAACATTTTACCGGTTCACTTTCCCCATGAGTTCACCCCACCCGTGCTCTACCTCTTTCAAAATATAAGGGTGACGAAAAATAAAATCACAGAATTGCAAAGAATAAGTATCACTAAGTTGTAGAGCTCAAAAAGCTGATCAAGAAAATGTATGGGATCGTCTGCGTACGACTTACCAAAACGGAGATATCGCCGATCAAAGATTTTGATGACGTCACACCCGTCCCCAAAAAGGTTGTAGACCCAATTTTTTAGTATATAACTAATTATTATATTAGTATATAAGATAATTGATAATACAATAGATGAATGTTCTCTTGAGCTTTTTGCAGTACAGCGGAAAATGTAGCTAAATGAAAATGAGCCTTTAATGGATGTATTCAGACGTTGCTGAAACAGATTTAATGTCGTTTTTCGGATAGATGGAAGACGACGAAATCATTGGCGTTAATGCTTAAACTTTTTCTATATTTTGTAATAAACGTACGTCTCCCCCACCCACCCTCCCAAAAAACAAAAAACAAAAAAACAAAATTATGTGAACACCCCCCGTTTATTCGAAGCAATACGGTATTGATCTGACAGCTTTTAGTTTTCAGTTTTGTTGGCGTTTAGGTGTATCAAAGGGCGCTGTTGATCAGTTAACTCGCATGATGGCGTTGGAATTGGGACCACACCAAGTATGTATCCTAGCATAAAAGATTTAACTCCAGTATGTCTTTCTCTCCTTATTCAAAACTTACTGGACTCTCCTCTTTTCTGCTTTTATTTAATTGAAACAACAAGCGGTATTGCTTGCCATTTCTATAGAAAACACATCTCCACAGAGACTTTTTGAAGATTTTGCCCACAAAAGAAAATTTCTGAAATTCCCGAATCCCTTTATTCCTTTATCCCAAAAGAACTTGATTAGAATGATAATGAAGTATAGACGAAATATCATGGTTTAACACCAGGTTGTCTCTCATAATGAAAATGCTTTCCTTTAGCTTCAAAATAAGTTTTTTCTCTCTCCAAATTCTTGTGAAGAGCTTGTAATAATAATAAAATCATTACTTATGAAGATTTACTCATTAGTTGTTTTGTTTTCAAAGAAAAATTGTCTTTCCTCAGATCCGTGTTAATGCCGTCAATCCAACCGTCGTATTGACGGATATGGGGAAACTAGCGTGGTCGGACCCTGCAAATGCTGATCCCATGAGAAATCAAATTCCTCAAGGAAAGTTTGCGGGTAACGTTTTCATATTTTCTTTGTGTTTTGTGTTAAGTCGTTCAATCTCCAGTTTGTAAATTTCCGACAAATTGATATTGTATTGGTTTCCTTTCATTTTTTACGTGTAGACTCGTGTGTTATCGTTTGTTTGTCAGTTTTTATGAGTAACCTTATAAAGTTATTTTGAAAATCAGCATCTTTTTACGCCGGCCCGAATTTAACGCCCGTCTTTATTGGCGTTATTTTGAAAGATCCACGGTCAAACTCTCACAGACAAACGTATGCTAACACCGGCCCTTTTAACACGAAGTCATGAAAATTAACGCCATTTTTTTCAGGCGTAAAAAATAAACTGGGAACGACTAAGGAAATTGGAGCTTTTTAGAGAGGGCGTGAGTTCGAAACAGCAAGAATACTTTTGCCTTCTTAACTTACCGTATACCACTATCCGTTATGTCGAACAAAAGTCTTGTTCCCTTGGGTATTTAGTTGCCGGGTTTTTCTCACTATCTTTTTCTCACTATCAAAACAATTAGTGACGTAAGTCGGAACACAGAATATTTTTAACAACTCCATTATAATTTGACTTTCATTTATATTATTTCTAGAAGTCAATGATGTAGTGAACGCCATTTTATATTTATTGAGCGATAAAAGCGACATGATTAACGGAGTGACGTTACCAATTGACGGCGGCTTCCTGGCTACGAGAACAATGAAATAGAAAGAGGCTTATACAAATCTATGTAGTTTCTTATCCCAATCATCCAATGAACCCAGCAGCGGATCTAGGGTTAGTCAAGAAAAAAGGGGGAGTACAGTGTCGTGAATTTTCTGTTAAAACTTAAGTGTTGATTAGGTTATTTGCATGTTTTTCTTTTTTGTATGTATGTTTCTTATCTGGTTCTTATCTTTTTTTCTTTGTTTTTCATTGTCTTTATAACTTTTATATATTGTCTTGAAAACGAAAAAACACATTGTTCAATGCTTCTTTAATATGATTTCATTATTATTATTATTATAATTATTACTAGTCCTTTGCAATGTTTTCTTTTGATAAGGTATTTTCTCTAATAAACGCCCCGTTCTTTTAAACGCCCCTCTGATGAATGCCTCCCCCACTCCCAAGGCCCATCAAACCTAAAACATTTGATGGTTGATAGACGAATCTATGGAACACATGGGCAACAAATCAAACATAAATTTCCGAACCTTCCTACGAGTTCCTTTTTTGTAACACATCTGCACTTATTATTATCAAAATATCAATGCAAAAATCAAGCCAAAGTATCTGGTGAAGAGAACATTGTTTCAATGGGTAATAGGCAACATATCGTAGTTACTATTATTCATGTAGCGGCAAGCTAAATGTATCCACCTTTGTGTGGCCCATTTTGGCATAACTGATTTCATTTTGTGGGTCTGACCATAAATAATAATAATAATAATCGAATTATTTTCAGTACATCCTCTTCGCTTGAAATATTTTGTATAATGTTGTTTATGTGTGCCTTGCGTATATAAGTTTGCTTTTGTTTTTGCTTATTTTTACAAAAATGTTATTCAAGATAGTTTGGAAGGAGACCATTTCTTGCTAGGGCTTTATCAACAAGGTAGCTCTTTGCTAGTCTGGAGAATTCGGTAAGGTTTGTGCTTTTTCTGCCAGGTTAGTGGTAGGTCATTGAATGTGTTACAGCAGCCCCAAGTGAAGGTACGTGGGTTTTTTAGGTCTGGTGATCTCGTGATTCGCATGCTCGCAAGGATCGTGTTTGTTGATAGAAATAATTCTTCAAGTATTCTGGCCAGGTAGTGGCGTGGAGTGATTTGAACGCAGATTTCGCAATACTGAAGGAAATATCTTCTTTCACTGGCAGCCATGATACTTTAATTACGTCATTTATTCGAGAGTAGGAGTGGTTAACAAAACTTGCAACTGAATATTGTAATTTTTGTAAACGTTTGAGTTGGTATTCGGGAATGTAATGTTGGCGTATTTTATTTTTGACATGACAAGGGTTGTTGCCAGGCTTTTTCGTATGTTGTACGGTGTTAAGCATTCGATGGATCGTAACGATTTGAGTGTACATTATCCAGACGATAAAATGTTTTGGATATGACAATTCCAGTTCAGGTCGTCTTGAAAAGTTACACCAAGCAGTTTTGTTTCATTAATTCTTTCGAGCGATTTGCCATTGATCTTGACTGAGAAGATTTTTCTCTTGCAGCTTGTGTTTTCTGAGCATCTGTGTGCTTGTTAATAGAATCGTTTTATTTTTGTCTACGTTAAAGATGAAGTTGTTTTTCTGCGACCAGTGAGATAGGTTTTCAAGATCATTTCCGACATGATTCGAGTAATCTGCAATGTCTTTTGGCTTACCATGGTGGTAGATGTTGGTGTCATCATCAGCGTATTGAAGACAGGTCGTATTGGAATTCCGTGACATATCAGAGACCCAGTATGCTGCCTTGAGGAACCCCATAGGTAACCTGTACTGATTTTGATTTTCTGGACGAATTGCTTTCTACCTGTGAGGTAACTTTGGAATAATCGAGTAGCGGACTTGGAAATGTTCAGTTGTTTTAGCTTCTTCAGTAGTATTCCGTAGTGAACTGTGTCTAATGCTTTTAAGTAATCCGCTAGGATGGCTATGGTGATTTCACCCTTCGACATGGCTTTTCTAATGTCATCCTTCGTTTTCAATAGGAGAGTTGCTGTGGAATGTCCTTTCCGAAATCCAGATTGCGTCGTATAGGTTACTTTTCTCGATATAGGTGGAGATCTCAGCACAACTTTTTCGAAGATCTTTGAAAGAATAGGCAGAACTGATATTGGGCGGTAGTTTACTGGTTGGGTTCTCAATTTTTGGTATAGGGCAGATTCGGTTGATTTTTCATGGGAGGGATGGCCAGGAACAATTAACGACACAGTTGTTGAAAATGTGTGTTAAAGGTGATGCGAGGTATTCTACAACTGGCTTGAGAAAAATAACCGGTATGTGATCGAAACCAGTCGAGCAGTCATTTCTTAGCTCCTTGATTGCTGCTTCGATGACTGAAGGGGTCACTTCGTTTAGTCTGAATGCTGTTGGCTCGTCCGGATCTAGGAAAAACATGAAAAACATTTCTCTAATTTGAAACTATTCATGCCAACATATGGGTCCTCTGCAAAGCTTCATACTTTATTCCCAAAATAAACAATTCGATCATAAATAAGGCCTTCTTTAGCAAGTAATTCCATTTTCACAGCTTCAAGTCCAATTCAACCTTTAAATCTTATTTTGAGGAAATTCAGTTTCAGGCAGCAAAACTAAAACTCGCTTCAAGAAGTCAAGATTTAATAAAACAGAAATAATAGAAATTAGGGGAGAAATAATAGAAATTAGGGGAGGCGACGTTGGTCTAAATTATACAAGACACAGGTAATGTTCTTCAACGACTTGTCGTCTTTTCAAATTCGAAAGCCCTAGGGTTTGCAAAGTCGCTCTCTTAGGCGGTTGCTGTTATGGAAGAGGATGTGCACCCGTTCGTTTCGTATACAAACGATCCTGTCTTTTTAATGAAAAATAAAACATAAAATTCGAGTTAGAGTGCCTGCTCCCCTTACCGCTATGTGCCACTTGCCGTTAACTGTAACTTTGATCGTTCCTTTCCTTCATTTAAAGAGAACAAATCAAACAAAACTTAATGTTATCTGAAAGTATAGACATTCAGCTATCATTATGGAAAGTTTCAGAGTGAACCAACAAATACTTACTGAATTCTAGCACAAACTTTAATGTTAAATGTTAGATCGCGGGTCGCGATCATCGTGAGAAAATAAATAAAAATGGCCACTCCAAAAAATAAATGCTTGAAAATACAGTGTCATAAATAACGGAACAAATAGATTCATAGGTATTCATCTGCTGTTTTGAATACTACCAACATATGAGATTTTATCCACACAAACAGTTTTCCTGTATTTATCGTGTACACGAGCAAATCACCAATAGTATACAGTAAGGTAATTCCGTTACCAAGTGCCTTTCTCCGCTATAGCAACAAAAATTGTTCTTGTTAACATTGATTTCAGCTTGATTATTCATACAGTTAGATCTTTCTCACAGACACTCAATTAGCGTCAAATCCCGAAGTGATAAACACTCATAAGGGGAAAAGCAGTTACATTGAGAGAGAAAAGGGATTAAACTTTTTGTATGAACATCATATTCTATAAAATTTCGTTATTAACATCACTTTTGATGAACACAAAATTAGTTAGCAGAAAGAGGAACAAGTTAGCGGAATAAGGAACATCACCCCGATGATGTTTGCGATAGCAGTATTTATTACCAATCTTATTCTGTTCGGTTATTCCTGTTGATTTGAAATCTAGAATGACCAATTGTTCTGCTCAATTCAATTACTTGTGTTTTCTCGTTCGCAACGAAGAATTTTGCAGCATTAAAATTAAAGTTAGCGGTAAGGGGAGCAGGCACTCTATAACTCAGATGGGGAAAACATAAGTTCATTTTTTTTCGAGTTATAGATTAAAACACAAGGTGTTTGGTTTTGTCTCCACGAAATTTATACCCCTCAAAGTATATCGCTTATTAAAAAAACGTGAACAATTCGGAACAATTTTTGTGAACAAAAATGTATTCGTTCCCCGTCATTGGCGGCCGTGTAGTCTGGTTCTGTCGTTGTTCCGTGTTTCGCCGTGTTTTAGAGTTTTTGTCTCGATATCTCATTTTTTGTCCATTTTGGCGGCCCGCGATTTCCCGCATAAATAAACAGGAAATAAAAACTCAGCTGTTGTAAGTATAATTATAATCTCTCTTGATGATAACTTTCACTGATAGTTTCTTCTTTGATATCTTTGTTATTTCTTTGTTATTTATACACTTTCTGTTGTTGTTTTCTGTCTTTATTTAATTGCACAAACTTGCGAAGTTTATATGTAGTAGAAAATCATCATGTATTTTTTTAGCAAGAGCAAAAAGTTGCTAAGTTATCATCACTAAAATGAAAGTTGCGTAGTAGTAAGCAAGAGCAAGTTTCTAAGTTAGCAAGCCAAATATTGAGAGCCTTGAGAAGCAGGATAAAGAATGAGGCTGAATCGGAATTGTATCACTGAATGAATCACCAGTGGCTTAGCAGCTATACTACTGAAAGTGGATACTATGGTTGAAAATGTAAAAATTTTCCCCACCACCATGGTTGGGGAAGAAGAAAATTTCAATTTTAAACCTCCCTAAATGCTCTATAACAGCTACTTCACATTTAAACTACATGAAAGGGATAAAAATTTGACATTTTTTGTGACAAACTCAAGTCTTTTTTAAATTTTATATAGCCGTATAAAAAGTACAATGAATATAAAAAACGTTTACTTAGCCCAAAAGTGGTGATAGGTGGTGGTGGGGTTTTGATAAGGAATAAGGATGAAACGGAACTATATTTCACTAAGTAAAGAACCTGTGTTTTATACCACAAAAATAGAATTAAAAAATTAACGAGTTCAAAATGCTGTTCAAAATATGAAAGAACTAATGAAAACTCATTAACGCTATTATTAATGTTATCTCCATTTATGCTCCATGACGACATTCAATGGAAACTCTCAGTGCCATAAATTTTGTGGGTGAAACTTTATAAGAGAATATTTGGAACAAATTCAAGTTTTAATGGATAACTGCTGTTGTGGCACTTTGTTTTCAATAGGAAGACAGTAATAGAGAGTTGATTTAGGAAAGATGGATTTATATTATATTATTATTATTATAGATAGATTCTTAAAAAATTCTATGCGATGAAAGTTTAGATATTTCAAAAAATCTGTTTTTCTCCTATGAAATTCCTAATATTTTTCACCTTGATGTTAGAAACAACGAAAGAGAGCAACGATTATATATATTCATCTTAAACTGCATATATAATAAAAATTTTTACTCTTATCTTAAACTATTTTAACGTTTGTATATTATACTATTATTATTTATTAAAACAGGAACCTTAAAGGATAATAGATACCTTTTTAATATAATGTACTCTGATTAGGACACCTGTATAAAAATGAATAATAAAAATAATAATAATAATAATAATGTGTTTTAACCTGGCTGACAATGAACCCTTAACAGGTGATTTAAATGATTGGTATTTTATTTGAATTCAATTTTAGGATAAATTTTGTGAGAATTTTTGTATATTTGACACCTATTCATGCCTGGAAGAAACTTTGGAATGAATTTTTACATGAAAACAAAAAATATTTTCATGTACAGTTTTATGTTGCATGAAGTTATTATTAATAGATGACTTTCCATGTGACGTATTACTTGCTAATACATTTAAAGGAGGCATGAAAAATTGGTAAAAAATGTTTTTTAAAATTCATACACTTAACAAAATTTTCTGATTACTTTGTTCTCTGAGAAGAGACATTATGATAACAAAATAAAATTTCTTCCAATACACCTTAAAGTTAAAAATTAATATAAAATACAGTTATACATGGAACTTTACTAGAAGTTCTAGTAAAACTGTCCTCCTGGAACAGAATTTACATAAAATATTCTCAGCTATTTTCTCTTTACGAAGAAAATATTCTTGGTGATTTTCTCATTTCAGCGGACCACAAAACGATCCATCTCAAAAAATTGCCCTTGCATATAGAAATTTTTAACATCTTAAACTGCATAATATAATTGTTTACTCTTATCTTAAACTATTTTAACATTTTATATTATGTTATTATTATTTATTAATTTAATAATTTATACGGGGCATAAACTTGTAATTAGGGTGATAAAAACTTGCCTATTTCTTTGTATTCTATGCAGTTTGTTAAGATGCACTGAACATGAAAATCCATGTCAAATAAACAAAAGACTGTTAACTTCAAAAGACATGACTCTTCATGAAAGCTATTTTTAGCAGACATATAAAGTTTCTTGCAGGCTATCAAAAAATCTCAAAAAACTCACTCAAAAAAGAGAAAATAGAGAAAAAAACTCACTCAAAATTCATTATGATGATATCAACAATTTTTTGTCTATACCCAAACTCTTCTGTTGTCTTCGAACGGGTAACAGAATTATAGTCCAACCAATAGCTCTGATATTATTATTTATTGATGGTTATCTTATAATCTTCTTATACTAATACGCAATCTTGCTTTTTTCTTACCTAACTTTTAAAGAAAGAACGTTAAGTAAAAATTTTCGGGAAGTTCGTCAATGGATGTTTGTTTTTCCCGTATTAGTATAGGGAGAATCTCCCATTAGGGGAAACTCTAGCTCCATCTTACGGGTTTTTATTACTTCATGGAGTGTTGTACCTTAAGGAAGACATCATAAAGCCGCCCGGAGGAGAACGCAATGCAATGTTTTTTTGCGTTCGAAAGTTCATCAAATTTTCTCAACGTTCATTTCTTTAAAGAGAAATGAAGACGCTGCGTGTAACATTTTTTGTTTTTGTTTTTGTTTTTAATATTTTTTTATTCAACGCTTTAAGTTCAGTAATAAAGAATAACGACATTGATTGGTATCCGTAACTATTCTATCCGACGAGATAGACGATGTAGAACTTTTATGTGTTATCAGTTTAGCATTTTCTACCGATGTCTATTTTTTAATGTGTTTGAACGTATCTTTTTCGTATCAGTTAGTTTTGACTACTATGCCGAAATGTGTAGCTAGCAGTTTATTTGGTATTTCATTGTAGTATGTGGATTGTTATTATTAAGGTATTTGGGAAACGAAGGTAGCAAGATCATTGTTATATTGTTTTGATAGTGTTTGATTGATATCTTTTTGTTTTAGATAAGAAAATTGAATAGTATAGATAAATGTTAAAATCTTGGTTATATACATATATACATGGTTTTTGTATCATGATGCACAAGTGGAGTTTTTGGTTTTGACATTTCCACAATTCATAGCAGAATAAAGGTTTGAAAGATAAAAACGTCTGAGAAGGTATTGTTTTTGTTAGCTTTAGTTAAAAGGGAAATGTGAAGGTATTTTCTTATATTTCAGAAGTTTAATCGTGGTTAGATAGGAGTATACATTGTTAGGTAGGAGTATACGTTCTATTATTGGGATAATACCATCTTTGAATGGTCGATCCATTTATATAACAACTTTGTGTTAAATATGATATAATTTCAACATGGAGAAACACAACAATTTTTGTAAATACACAGACTTATCATGGCAGTATATAGCATGTAAAATCATTTTATGGAGCAAAACTGTAAAATGTTTTTACACGCTACACTAGTTCTTTATAATTTTAAAAAAAAAAAAATCAAAATTAAATAATAATTGCTGTGTCTGCATGATTGACAGATAACTTTTTTTTAAAACAACATGGTACTGCACTGTGGCTATGCAGACACTTTGAGAAAAAAAAATTATTTTAGGAAGATTCCCCATTCTCAAAAATATAACTCATAAAATAGTGCAAAAGTAAATCTTAATAAGTTAGAGCCATCAATTTGACTAAAACCTCAATACCTGGGAGTTCCTTAAAGGGACACGAATCATATATCTTGATTTATGCTGCAGCACCAAAAATCAATTTTAGGCGAGAGATGCGATAACAATATGGCTGACGCTAAAACAAGTAAACAAACACAACAATCACGTGATTTATGTCGTAGCCCCTTTAAAGTGGAAGTGAGGCTAAAATTTAAGTTTTGTTATAAAAATTGTGTTTGTTTTTAAAAATGAGGTATATAATAAATTATGTATTATTGACCAGCTGTTTTTAGTTTATAACGCTTTAATGTTTTTAATGTTTTTGAACATGAGTGGATCTGATAGTAATAATGTGGTTTATTGCAGATAACTTGTATCTGAATATGGTTGTGAACAAGAATACGATGATTCAAGTTCTGATAAAAAATTATTATTACAACGTGTTTTCCTGAACTTTTCTTGAAACAACTATCATTCAACATTGCTGATAAGAAAATAATATCAACATTTCAAGGTGTTTATCAAAACGTAACCAAATGTATTACAATGAGTAAGTTAAAAAAAATGATGCTCAAAAATATTTCTTTCCCTAGCACCTTCTGTTTATAACTTTTCCAACTTTTTCAAAGGCCTGTTTTACATTTTCTTGTGTCAATATTGTCTTATTTCTACAACAACGTTTTGCGCAAAAATGCTTATATATAAAGAATATAAATACTTTTTGGAAAGCTCTTATCACGATCTTGCCATTATAGAAGCAAAATTGCCTCAAACCTCAGTTCCCCTTTGATAGTTTGAGTTTTAAAGCTTTTTATAGATAAAGTTGCTCAAAATTACTATCTTTTTCTATCTTTCACTATCATTTTCGTTGTTTTGCATTTAATTTTAATTCTCTCTTTTGGTTTCAAAAATTTGTATAACCTTTTTTATAAAAGGAAATTTGCTTCTTTTTGCTCAGTTATTTTATGGTTGTGAAGACTGACTGTTCAGGAAAATAAAAAAAAACTATCAATATGAGTTGATACCATTGCAAGTGTAAAATATGAATAGGTCAGCCTTTACCTGTCACCGTCTTTTGTTTATGTTTGGGAAAACAAGTTTACAAAAAAGTTAGTTGGTAAAAGTTTCATAAACAAAATAATCCCAATATTGCAGAGAAGTTAATTTTTTTTACTTTCACTACATGATCTGGAGCAAGTGTTTTTAGTTATGTTTTTTTTTTTTTCTCCCAATATTGCATAAATTCAAGTTAATTATGTGAAAAGAGGTCACAATGTTGAACACTTATATAAATAATTAAATGTATTCATTTTACTGATAAAAAGCTAAAGTTAACTTCGTGAAATAATAATAAGCCTCCGGTTTAGATGAGGTATTTTGAGATAACAGTTTCATGTTTAAAACTAATATTTATATCTAAAAACATAAGAAATAATATGTTAATGTTTTTATTTTATTGATTCCATCTGTTGCTTTATAATGGCAGATATTTTGTAAATGCCATTAAAATTTGAAATGTGAACAGAAGTTATACTCTTCTTAATTTAGTGATCTCATATTATATGCTATTGTATCTAAATTATAAATTTACTTCTTTTTTATGTTAAATTATTATAATAACATTTTTAGTAAAAGATATATTTCCAAAATTGTTAATCCTTTCATTTGTCATTGATGTCATTTTTCAATTGTCAGTGTTGTTGGAATGGCTTATTTGCCTTATTTTACCAGATTGTCTTTTTGTCTAATTTCTTTTTGAGAAAGGTGATTATTGAAAATTGGTCAACCTCAAATGGGCTGAAAATCCAAAATCGTTAAATATATTTGGATTTTATGTTTTTTGGAGAGAAGTTACATTAGATTTATGTAATGCGTAATTTTTTTATGAAAATATTCCCGAATCTGCTATTCTAAGGGTTATAAATGGGCAGAGAAATGAGGTGCGAAAATCTAGGTCAATATGCCTATCTGGTATATCCCTGATAACTTCATGTTGAAACTTTTTTCGAGTATTTGAGTCGTAGTTTTAAAATAACCTTTAGGGTAAAAGAAAATACACCATTATATGTTTTTTTTTTTAAATTGGTTTTGTAGATATTTCAGGTTTTGCTTCATTCCGTCTGTGACAGTTTTTTTGAATATGTAAGTTTTATGCTTAGTGAACAATGTTATCCTAAAAGTTTTGCCATATCAAGCCATATATGCTTATTTTACTCTCATCTAGCTGATTTTGAGAATTTTTCGTTATGAAAAGTTTTTTCCATCCTTGACAAAAGGTAAAAAGTTTTATTCGTTCCAATATCGATATTATAATATGTTTTGGTGAGGTTTTATATAAATATTGAGGAAGGTCTTGTGGTCTAGATAGGTTTAAGATAAAAGGATTTTAATTTTTCCTATTTTCTGTATTTATATATTTATGTATAAGTAAATATAAGTTATCATTGGTATATTTTATTGGATTATTGTTTAAACTTTCAGAGAGATTTCAATAACAAGTTACAAAAATGATTTTAAAATGAATATTCACATTAAGCCTAATGATGGAGGGAAAAAGAATATTTTGTTTCAACTAGCCCTAATATACTTACAGATTTGGGAAAAAAACATTTGGGTATTAATCATATTTTTGGACAAAAATGGAAAAAAACTGCTCTGAAATTCCGTCCGTGACAAATCAATAATTTTCAATAATCACCGAAACAGGTTGTGTTTGATGTTTTTTTCTGGATTTTTGATGCCTTACAGATCGTTTTTTTAAAGAAAATAGTTTGGTGCATATATCACACGGGGATGAGATCAAATATACTCTAGGTGACAATAATTTAAATGTTTGTGATTTATTCAGATATTTTGCATTTAAGTTATACAGTACAACCCAAAAGAAACTTTAAGCGTTCACAAAGGAATGAATTTCTACATGAAAACACAAAAGATTTTCATCTACAGTTTTGTCTGTTATGAATCATTATTAAAGTCTTTTGTGTTCAACATGATTTGTTTAGACACATCATTGAACTGAGCATGAAAACGCATGTCAAATACACAAAAGACTGTTAACAGACACTGTCTCTTCGTGAAAGCTAATTATCTAACACAGACACAAATTTCTTTCAGCGTTACTGTATATTCCTGGATTTTAACAAAACTTGTGAAGATTTCCTTTTTTTAAATTGTTCACTTCATTCTGGAATCCAGGGAAGAGGAGTGGTAATCTGCATTTCTTGTTCAACCTCCTCACTGTCAGACAATGGTGCTTTTTGATTTGTATGAATTTATGACAATATGCAAGATCATAGTTGTTTTCAATAGAGATTGTTCATAGATACTTAGACTTCATGTTCCAGTAACACCAAAAGATTGATGTTTTCAAGGGTTTCCTTTTCGAACAGTATTGAATTGAAAACCATTTATTTCCCATTCTTCAATTCTGAAAATTCAACAGAAATCTGCTCATTGACAATCTTTTTCACGGTTCTTGCCATTTTCAAGTTGAAATTCACAAACTTTAATACCATTTATAATCCCGCACAAATTTTATAATCTCAAGTATGTTAAGATTTTATCTTTTATGTGAATCTTTTGGTTTTCCTCCAACGAGCTTCGGTAATTTATAATAGATGATAAAAAGCAATGAACTAATGATAACTTCAGAAAATTTGTTTTCTCTTTTCCATTATTCAATCATTTAATTACCTTACTGAAGTTATTGCTGTACACTTTGTTTGAAATACCTTTTGTTTAAAGACCTTTTGTTTATAGAGTTACGAATGAACATTTTTGCAGCTTAAAGTAATCTATATTATATATAATCATTTTTCCAGACAATGTCCATATCTATGAAAGACTTGCAATCATCCTCAGAAGATGAAGATGATATGATTTCTAAAAATATAAACAATGTTAATGAGAAAACGGAAACCAAATCAGTCCCGTCATCCCCAATAAAGATCATAAATACAGCTGAGGAACCAAATAGCACGATGGAATCTTCGAAAACAAGCTGGATTAGGGGACAGGTTTCTGGTTCATTGAAGAAACTTACAACCAGAATGACTCCGACCTCTTCACTTGAGAGTTCGTTTAATCAATCTTTTGAAAACAATGAGACCATTCACAGTAATCCGAAACATTCGCCGGAAATGGATTGGCAATCAAGTGCAGCCGGTATAACACAAAAGGACTGCCCATCCAAAAAGGATTGGTTCAGAGGACATATTAATACTTACTTTTCAAAACGAAAACTTTCCAACAGTAGTCAGGATATCTTGGCGGAGGATGACGTAAGTGGATCTCTGAAACAGGATTTGATTGAAGAAAATATTGTTGTCACAAGTAGCAAAAGTTTACCTGATGTTAGGGAAATAAACATTGCTGCTTCAGATCCTTCCAAATTCGGTAAAGAATCGTCTAATAATCAAGCTATCGAATCTGCAATGAATTTATCATCTTTATCGTCTGACGAGAGTCATTTACCACTATTCCCTAAAGAACAATCCAATGCACCTGACGGTTCCACACAAATTGGAAACACTCTCGTGCAGTCGCATAGAAGAGAGTTTTCAAACATCAAAGTAGAACAATCTGCAAGTACACGTCCAAAAGTTTTAAAGACTAAGTTGAAGTTTTCTGATTTGCTTGGAAGTGCTACATCATCTCCTAATGATACATTGGAAGAAATTCCTGTTGTTGTGCCTACCCAGTCTAAAGTCAAAAATAATGTTGTCGACGAGGAATATATAGAGTTGGAAATTGATTATTTAGCTGATCAAATAGTTAAAGAGGATTTGCAGAATAACTTGCGTCCAAACAGTGGAACGTCAGTGACATATTTCGATCTATGGCTATGTTCAATTGTTATGTACAGCTATGTGCTTGGCATATATCCAGCGTATCTGTTGGGATTTTTTACTGGTTTTCTTATAACGTACCTCGGTGGATGCCTGCTTATATGGTTTTTGTGTCCTTCGGTAGGAATCTATGACCAATATCAGCAGGATTTGAAACAATTTTTAATCGATAACTGGAAAAAATCAACTGAACCGCAACTAACAAAAACTGCACAAAAAGCTGAACATTTAGCCAAACCCAGAGACTTAAAGGTATAGATGTTATTAACCTCGTAAAAAAAGAGATAATTGTGGTTCATTAAGATCTGTGATGTCTTTTTGAAATTATGTTTTACTTCTTTTATTACCATTCACCAAAGGTTTGAATTTTGTGTTAAGGAAGTGAAAAAGTAAGTTTTTTTGTATACCGTGAATGACCAATTAAAAGCCCTGGGAGTTTATTTAAAAATCTAACTTTAATGTCGGTTTTTTGGACAATGGAGAATTTATTTACAAAATCAATTTTTTGTTCAAGAATCTTAAGAATAAGAATCTTAAGGTTCTCTTTTCTTAACTTTGAAGAAAATAAATAAAAAAATGTATTAAAAATATCTTCATTAAATTATATTTTTTATTATCCTAATTCCATGAAATTTCTGCATTCAACTGTAGGGATGGATGAGTCTTACCTACGTATTTGATGATTCATTCGATAAAGATCATTCTAAAGATGTTTATATTGTTGTCCATGAAGAGCAAATACTTTTGTATGTCAGCAAAAAGAGACTGGAAGAAAACGTAAAAACGGAAAAACAGAAAAGTGTGAAAAACCCAACCAAGGGAAAAGCTAAACAACAGCAATTGTGTGACAATCCCAAGCCAATTATCAGTTTTGAGAAAGAAATAAAAATCGACTTGACAAAATGCTCTCTACAACTAAAACCGGACGATTTGCCAATAAGAAGGATCTGGAATAAAAAATATCCAATTAAGCTCAATGCTCCAATGATGTCGATTGAAAAGCGTGATATTGACCTAAGTCTAGAAGACCTAACGTTGAATATAAGTAACTTAGTAGAAGGGTTGGACTTCGTCGATGTGGGAACATCAAGTGCATTTGTAAGTAACAAAGAAGAGACTGAAATTTACTTATTTGCCCATACAGGAAGGGAAAAAGAAGATTGGTTTTATCGTATGCAGTTGTGTATAATGCCTTTAAAACATCAAGTCACTGCGAAGGATACACAGCAACCTGGTGGCTTGACGGATGATCCAGCGAAATCGTATCCACACTACATGTGTGAACTTGTACGAGAAAGCGAAAAGGTCATGCAGCGGAATGTGAAGGGCAAAAAAATGGAACCCTACTTAGCCTGGCTAAATATTTTCTTGGGACGTGCTTTTTGGGACTTTTGGCATGATAAATATTGGACCGACAAATTACACCAGAAAATCCAAAGTCGTCTTAGTAAAATAAATACACCCCCCTTCATCACTGACATTACCTTGAAAGAACTTAACTGTGGTCATAACATACCTATTATTCATAAGGGTTCAGTACCTGTTTTAGATGAATATGGCATTTGGTCTGACCTTCAAATCACATATAAAGGCTACTTTACTTTGACACTAGAAACACAATTGAATGTTGACTATTATATTGATGTTGTTTCAAGTATTGTGAAACAAAAAGGTAATTCCAAAGATACGTCTGTTCAGCTCTCAAGAATGAGCAAAAGTTCGGATACAAGCATTTCAGGGAGCTCCGAGGAGCTTAACATGAATGAAAGTGTAAGCGACATGGATTACAGCTCTGAATTCCCCGAAGATCTTCCTGACGTTTATTTTGATGCATTCGATGGTCCTGAAAATAGTATCGACCAAGAGATGATTGATCCTGTGATGGCTGATCCCAGGTAAAAACTTCCGATATAACATTTGCAGTATAATACCATACTGACCCTTTTTCTTTTGGTCCTAATTTAATGTCAGTCCTTTTTTGGTCAGTCTTTATTGACAAGTCCACATTCCCCGGTCCAAAATTTAATTTCACAAGTTTACGATAAAAACAACAACTTTTTTTCCCAAAAAATATTCTGACATAATAAATTGTGCATAATTTATTCATATTTTCTGGTTATAATGTTTTGGTTTCCAGTTTTTGCCTAAAGTAATTGAGTAACAAAGTAACTGACACAATAATAAGAAACTGGTCAGTTTCAACCACTCAACTTAGAGAATCTCCAATCCAGATCTCAAGCTGAGTGTGAAGCTGAAGTGATGGATTCACACTGTTATAGTTACCGGCATGACTCAGCAAGGCTTTTTTAAAGTCCTGACCACACACCATAGATTTGAGCACTTTATATATGGAGGCCACCAGTCGGTATTGACTTTAATTTTTTCTTCTATATTTTTACTTTCCGTTTAGAACTAAAGCGTTCTTAGAAAGTCGTGCTGGTAAAAAGATTGTTGGATTAGTTGGCTGGCTAGCTAAATCCAAACTGGCTAAAAAAGTTGCCGAGAGTGATTTCGCTAAGAAAGCTTGTGAACGAGCGTATGAAAAGTTTCGGAAAATGCCCATCATATTAAAAGTCGAAGTTCAAAGTGTAAAAGGGAATTTGGCTGTCAATATTCCCCCGCCACCGACCAATAGATTATGGTAATTGTTCAAGTGCTGTTGTTGTTGTTGTTGTTGTTGCTGTTGTTGTTGTTTGCTTGTGTTTATTTGTGTTTGTTTCATGTTTTTATTTATAATTTTATTGCTCTCTTTTTAGGTTTGGTTTTCGTAATAATCCTGTTATTTTCATAACGGCCTCTCCTAAAGTTGGTGATAAACAAGTTCGATTGACTTACTTAACCAGTTGGATTGAGAGAAAACTTAAAGAGGAATTCAAGGTAAGGTCTTTCTCTTTACACAACTCCTTAAAAAAATTCATACAAAACCTATTTCTTTAACTTGATTGGGTTACAACAGTGTTTTGGATTTGTCGGATACCCTATTATTGGCCCGTTTTTACACCAGCCGTTAATGGCGCTAATTTTCATGACTTGGCGTTAAAAGGGCCAGCGTTAGACATTTGTCTGTGAAAAGTTGACCGTGCACTTTTCCGGCGGAAAAAGGGCCAATAAGGTATGTTGTTCTCCCAACCCAATTTGCATTCAAGTAGACAAAGACTTTGGCAACGATTTTGGGGATTTCTTCGGAGATAGGACTAATTCACATTTGTAGTCTTTATAGAACGTGCCAACCAATAGTTTGAAAGCATTTCGTAACAGTCACGGTCAAAACTCTATAAAGAAAGTTTGAAAGGACCAGATGTATTTACATTCTTTAAGCAAACAGAATTTAAGAGACTTTCCTACGCAAGTGCTTTTATATTATTTATTCTGCCTGTCATCCCCCTGTTACCAGACAACCAACGAGCTTGCAAAAGCAGTGGAAGCAAACATACTCTACTATGTGGAAGCTAAGATATTGGATCGCTATTGTTCATTCTTTTCGTTTAGAAAGTTTTGGTGCTCCCAAGTATGCAAGATATTTCTATAAAACTTATGGATTCACAGCTCGGTTCTTTGTTTCCAGACCGACCGAAGTCTTGAAGATCAAGAGAGGTGTCACACAATGTGTAACGCAAAAAGAGAGGTGGCATATGTGTCACACACAAAAATGTTAAGTGTTTAATGGCAAATATCATAGTTATTTTTTTTAATAGCTGATGATAATCATTGATGGTCTTCACGCTTAAGACAACAACAACAACAATCTTAAGCCTTGACACACATTTTGTCAATGTTCTAATGAAAACCATACCTTAAGACAGGCATCACATTTGGTAATCATGAGCTTGTTTTTAGGTTTAAGATTAATGTGCCTTAAGCGTTAAGACGATCAGGTAAAAACAAAGCTTATAGAACGGGCGAGAAATTGATACATACAGTAATGGAATATTTCAAGTCACAACTATAAAAGGATGAATGAAAGTTGCTTTATTTAGATGCAGGTGTGATGTTATGTCAAAGTGCGTATCAAACGATTTAGTTGGATAAGATTGAGAATACTGCGTAATGATATATATTATGGCTTTTTCTATAAGCGCTAGTAAAAAAAATTGACGAGGCTCATCGGTGCGTATTTTTTTCCTCATTTTCAGCCTTCATTGGTGCTTACTTTATATATCAAGAAATCAGAGTATAAGTCCTCAAAACTTCCGAAACCACCTACTATACCTATACTTTAACTTAAGAGAGAGGGACTACCTGTTCCTTTGCGGTGGAGAAAGTGTAAGGGACAGGGAATGTTTTTTTCTTCGGTATGATTTTGAGCTTCGGTGGCGCTATTTTTTAGTGATTTTGTGCTTATAAAACAAGCGTGGTATGCAGCTGGTTCTGTCAATACCTATGCTCAAATTGTTATATATATATCATTTGGTTTCTTTCTTCCATCCTTTTAAGCCAGAACACGGTTTTTAAAACGTTAATAAAAAACAATTCCTGGCTACCGCAAGCTTACAGTTCTTCATCAGTATACATAAGTCTGTATAAAATCCTCTGATCTAGAAATCTATTGCTAAGTTTTATTATCCTTACCAGATAAATAATCGTAACTGATGTCGAACCTATTATCAGGCATCTGATAATTATATTATTCGATATCTTGGGAATCAGTTCGGGTTAGTTTGTCGGGCAGTTCTTTAAAAAGTCATACATGAAGTCATTGCCACCATGGCTGATCGTGTGTTATTTATATTCTTTGAAGAGATTTAGAACAATTTGCCTGTCCTACATTTTGTTTAAATCCTGTGTTATGCCTGGCTAACAAGTTTTTGGAATAATAGTAACTATTAGTGTGTGTATCAACCGATTTCTAACCAGCTAAACTTCTTGGTTGAAGGCTTCTTAAAATCGTCTGAAAGAACAACTGCATACCTGACGCTTACGCTCGCTTACCCAGATAAATTTAACAAGGTACCCACCACGAACTTAGCTGGTTAGAAATCGGTACATGAACTGTACGGAAGTAATGAAGTTAAGAAATCAGTAAAACTAAATTTCGTAGAAACGAAGCGAAACTTTTTGACTCTGCCATAATACTGTGTTTAAAGTGCGAATATAGTTTTGTCAGTGAAACTGTTTTGTCTTTCAATGGAGCCATTTCAATGTGTTTTTCGCAAGGCATTGTGGTAGATGTATGATGGAGATAAATGAATAATGGGTTAACTTAAAGAGAATTGAACTGATCGTTTTCGAAAAACACGTGTAGGGGTAACTAAATCCATGCTCGATGATAATTTTCATCCTTTTGACGTGATAAACCTTTACATCTGCGTCTCAATACATTTCTAATCTAATATTCTTCTTCGTATTCTTTTTAAAAACCATGTTTTGATCGAGCCAGTGCACTTAGCCTCGTTTTTAGGCAATTTTTACTTCACTTATTGTCCGTAAAATTATTAGAAACAATTCTGACACTGAAAACGAGGGTGTATGATGTACTGGCTAGGTCCAAACACGGTGTTTGAACAAAAATTATTTTTCAGTTTTGTAGAATTTTTTCGTTTTACCAATGTTCTGGAATGTTTTTTATAGTTTAGAATTTAACTTTGATTTTTTATTTTGATCAAAAATATAATTTTCAATGTGAATGACTTTGGCAGTTCGTTCTTCTTTCAAGTCTGTGGACGGGAATGACGTCGAAGTTGAAGACGTCCTCTAACTAGAATATAACGCCTGAAACCTTAACCTTAGACTGAAAGTGCGTCAAACCATGGACGTCCATGGTCAAACCAACAATTTGAAAGAACTTAACATTCAGCACGGTCAAAACTCTATTAAGAAGCTCTATAACGAAAAACACATCCAGAATTAACCTTCTTTAACCCAAACACTACATCGAGACTTCTTTCCTAAAATAGAACCAGCACTTTGGAATTGTTATTATAAGTCTCACAGTTTCTTTGCGAAAATGTTAGTTTCCAATATTCTCGTACGGTCTTTTATAGTTCGCTTAAACCTTTTAAAATTTTAAAATGTGCTTCTTACATGCGACACGGGAGATGTTAAATCAACTTAACTGAGACATCGGGTGAATGCGTACGTTTTCCGGAGGTTTACTATAAATGTTTTGGAGGCATATTTGCGGTTAGCTTCTAAGCTAATAGAAATGCACTTTGTTTACAAAATCAATGGATAACTAATAATTAAATCGACCTATTATATTTCCTGTAGGCAATTACAAGAAACAGAAGAAAAACAAAAATTAAGGATATTAGCTTTATTTTATAAACACCGCATCGCTCGCAGGAGGAATCCTAATTATACAATGCAATTATTTAAAAAGCCAATCAAAGTGTAAAATTATCTAAGAAAGATAACGTCAATGTAGTTCACCTAACAATATTTCTGCTCACCTAAGGTTACGTTGAAAAAACTTATATAAGTCGGGAACCTAAGAACGGCCTTGGCCTCGACCCGTTGCAGTAACTATACTCACACCCAGACATTATCCAGAACTTTGTAATGGGAATTCAGCCTACTTCCTCCCCAGGGCTTCTTGCCTTTTGTCTGGGTTAGTGAGGCTAGAGTCAAGTTATGCCTCATTTTTTCAAACGTTTTTAAAAGAGCTTTCACTGTTTCACTGAAATTGTCCGATGAACATACTCTGTTCGATTCAGGAAGGCCAATAAAATAGTAAGTGTTTTTGAGTGATGTTTATGTTACCAAAAAGAGACAAAAAAACACAGAAAAACATGAATACTGCACTGTTTTGGGAGGAAAGGACCAAAATAAAGATATAAGGTTAGAGGATTGACTACTAAGGGTGTGGTCGCATGTGGATTATTCTAAACAAAAAGAGACAAATCTTTAACTAATCCCTTTTGTATTATTCCAGCAAACTGATTGTTGCCATAAAACTCATTCTTAAGCTAGATCTCCACTAGGCGGAAAATCTCTCTGCAATCTGATTGGTTCACAAAGTCAAGACATTTTCACAGAGCCAATCAGATTGCAGAAAATTATTCCGCCGCGACATTTTCTACACACAACTGTGGCATACCCCACAACACAAGCGTTTTTATAAACAGAACATTCTCAACAAAAATCATTTTGGGCAGCTTTCGCACACTTTTAACTGCAAAACTGAAGCGGTATCAATGCATTCTAGCTCAACTGTTGAAATTTTGTTTTATTAATTCGCCAATCTTATCATCTAATACGCATCAATTATGATAATAGAAAGAGCGAATACAAACCGCTATGCTAATATTACGTTTGTGCTTTCATCGCCCATTCAATCGTTGTCTCGTTTGAGTTAGTTTCAACGCCAAACGGATTTTAATGACGTCATCATAATAATTTACCTGGATTTTCAATACACCCGAATACACACTGTACACAAAACGAATACACAAAACCGTGTTCTGTCCTGGCCAGTCAATACAGTACAATTTCATTACTTAGTAGTTATCTTATAACGAAAATTCCCGATAAGAGGCAATTTTGATATTGAAAACGAGACCGGATGTACTTACTAGACCAAAACAAAGCGTTTAAACAGCAGAAATTCGGGAAAGGTGGATAGATGAAAACATGCAAGACTTAAAAAAAGTGAGAGCAACACGTAGTTGAACAGAATTCTAGCACTATTAAAATTTGGATTTACCCCCATATATACTTCTTTATTTCCTTATTGATAGGCTAACTTTCAATGAAAAATAACATAAGAATTATTTACAAGTGAGACTAAATACAGTAATGTTGTTGATTGAATTATTACAATTTTGCAACGTATATTTTCAATTAATTTGAAAAAATCTCGGAAGTACTATTCCGGTGTTTCGTCACAACTTTTATGACTGGAACCATTCTAGAGGATAATCAATAGCTGTAAAGCATACAAGCTTTGTTTTATTTATTGTGTGCATTGTGAACCACAATTACCTTGAGGCTAACAAAACTAATAGTGTGCGAAAGGGAAATTCAGAAATCACAGCAACAGAATGTTTGGAACCATCATGACAGCCAAAGTAGCGAGATTCAATTATTTCAAAATAATTAGTGACGTAAGTCGGAACACAAATTTACTAAGTCGATGTCCACATATTGCATATCGAACGAGTTTTTCAAGATCGCGAACCACGAAGATATAACAGCATCGTTGAAGCGAGATTTTCATCCTGATAAAGGTCGTGCGTCGTAGCCATCGATACCGGTATTTTTCTCTTATCGACAATCGTCTCTGCCAGACGCTGATAAAACTTTTTGCCTTCTTTCCATGCCGCAGTTAGCCGAAAACACCAATGCTGTGAAGGTTCCATTTTCCACCTGCAATACACGTTTGTTATATTTCCTCTTTTTCTCTTTTTCCTTTTTTTGAAAGCAATTCTTTATCTCTGTTTGCCTGTACCCAAGGGCGTTGTGATCAAAAGACCCTTACATCGAAAAATACTCGTTGAAATCCAGAATCCTTTCGCACTCACAACAAGACGTGCTTCATCCTTTGTGTTAGCTGTTTTGTTCCTCATCTTTTCTCCGTTTATTTCAGTTGTTAACTGCAAGCCCATCTCTGGAGCAAGAAAAATAAAGATTTTAGACATGCTTACTGATTCGTTCTTAATGGCCTTATTCTAACAAACATCCCGTTTAAATGCAGCGTTTATAAATAGGAGGCGTTTATTAGAGGAAGGCGGCGTACATGTGGCGTTTATTGAAGGACAGCGTTTTCTAGGAGAAAAATACGGCAATGCTATTTCTAAATTATCATAGTTGGCACAGGTTCGATTGATGGAAGTTTTTACGTGCCCTTTCTTAGCCAAACTAACGCATGTCATTTTCAGACAATGTGCTGATTGGTTGATCAATCCTGTAGCAATAAGTCTGCCAAGTGCATTTTATTAAAGGTTAATTCGAATAATGCGTAATGAGTGAATGATTTTCTAACTTTTCTTGAACATCAGAATTAGATATTAATCCCATTTACGCAAGCGAAAGAGCATCCTCTCTATTCTTTTCTTATCATTTGATCAAAAGTTAGTATTTGCTTAATTACTAACATGGCTTTGAATAATTGATGACATCATGTGTTCATGACAAGTTGAAAACGTTTTTAATTTAGTTACTTTACAAAGAAGTTATTTGCATGGAAAAACACAAAGTAACACTTGAAGCAAATGTGATAGCTTTGCATGTATTCGAAAGATAATCAATTTTTGTTGGAATTTTTCTTCGAATAGAGCAAAGCTAAAAAGTTTTTTTTAACAAATGAGGTAGAATGTTGAAATCGTGTGCTGGGTTAAAAGTTAGGTTTCGTAAAAAGAGAAAGGTAAGTACATGAATTATTGAACTTCAAAAGTTATTTTGAACTGCAATTCTGTACTCCTGTCGCCTGTGAATTTTTAAAAACCTCAACAAAAACAATATGCAATGCACCCCTTTTTGGATCCTGTGTAGTACTTATGACTAGCCTTGCTTCAATTGTGACTTTATTATTGCTTTATTTATTGAGTACTGGTAAAAAATATCGATCTTTTTCGCATTCCATCCTCGGAGAAACATGCCGAAGGACAAAGTCACATATGAAGAACAACCTTCATCAATAAGCGAGGGAAGGGTAATGCAGAGCAGACGACACCAGCACATATTTTTGCCACCTAAAAAATAAAATTTTCTTGTTCAGTTAATTCTGTCAAAAAGAAGTCTAACATATGTGTCTGAGGGTGCGTTTAGAGAACCTAAGTTATGTTGGGCAACAATTTTTCCACTCCTCCTTCACATTCATTTACGTGTCCTCATCATTATCATCGGCCCTGTGTTATGATGGAGAAGGTGTAGTAATGGCTTATAACAAAACAGCAAATCCTGATAACGGTTATCATATTGAGCCGGAAATAATTTATATTTACAGATTTTTTTTACCTAAGTAGCTACAATAATAATATCATCGATTTTTTTAAATTACTGTTTTTTACTGTGGTCTCCCTCCACACACCCCAGTGATTCTGTTGAATCTATTCTCTTTTTTCATCTGCAGTAGTTGGAGAGGCCGTGAAATTGCTATAATTAGAATACTCCTCGAACTGTTATCAAATAACAGTTTAAAACTGCTTTGTTTATTCGCCAATCAATCAAAAGTTAGTTTTTAGTATTTTAAGTAAATAAACATGGAAAACAGCATGCTCGACTGCATCCGCCATTTTTGTTTACATTTTTTCGCATTCTCCTACATAACCTATTATGTTATTGTTTTGTAACCAATCATGTCAT
Source organism: Turritopsis rubra (assembly GCA_039566895.2). Taxonomy (NCBI): domain Eukaryota; kingdom Metazoa; phylum Cnidaria; class Hydrozoa; order Anthoathecata; family Oceaniidae; genus Turritopsis; species Turritopsis rubra. The sequence goes on along the minus strand of CM077631.1, from coordinate 9,510,076 downwards.
CGTAAACACCAATTAACAATATGCTTTTGTTTTGACAGGCCCTACAACTGCGCAGGCGCTATGTCATTTTAATTTTGATGAGGGAGGCTGCAGGACCTCAGGGATGAAACAAAATATAAGAATACAACACAGAAATTATTTACATACCAAGTGACAGTCACACAAAACAAGAAATTAATCTTTTAAAGAAGATGATGTTCTTTTAATCCTTGAGGCAATTGAACTTTACGTATTATTGTATTTTGTATCGAGATTATGAATCATTTACTGGTGAAAGAATATGTTTGTTTACAAAAATCAGTCCATGAAAATTTTAAGCACGCAAAATGATTGACCGATCAAGCCTTAAAAATAATTAATCTTTTATACTTGAACAATATTTTGTTGTGATGTCGGATCGTGGAAACTGTAAATTTTTTTCGCCAAATTATTTTAACCCTACGAAATGCCAGAACTGTTTCAAACAAAAAGACCAACATGTCTTGACACCGGAAACGCCGAACGCCAAGTTACCTTTAAGCAAAAGATCTTCGTCACTTGGCAGGGTAAGTTTTCTAAGATACATGCATATGATTTTGTTCAAAGCTTTCGAAATTTGTGTTGACTTGAACCTGAGTGGAATTTGTGTATTGAAGGCCCTCTCTCTACTAGTTGTATACTGATGGAATTTTTCTAGGCCCAAGTTTCTTAGTCCATTTTTAGTATAAATGTCCTGTTACTACTGACCAGTTCCATAAACTTGTAATGGTTTCAAACAATGACCCATTATATATGTTCTTACGTTGTTTTGTTTCATTTGGAATAATGGGTAATAAACGGTTGGGATCATTAGTTCAAAAGGGCTGTTTCATAGTTGATTTTTAGGTTATGATTATTTTCTTTTGTACTCAACGTACTCTCCCCCATTAATTTTGTCCCAATTTGAGATTTGCCTCTGCGACTTGATTATTTGTGTGAAGAATCCCAAGATTCATATGGACAAAAATTACCTCAGTGGACAGGATAACTTTTCTAGTCTCTACTTGGTGAGATCTCACCCCACTTGATAAATGCTATAAAAAATTACATTGTGTTCATATGACAAAAAAAATTTCCCTGGTAAGCAGGATCTCAACTATTGATATGTGAGATCTCGGTAGGACGGGGAATATTTTTCTCATATTAGCAACATTGACCATAAACGACTCTATGTCATTATTTATGACCTTGCCTTACTACTATCAAATAGTCATAACAGAGAAAGTTTCAAGACATATTGGACTATAACTATACCCCATTTTCAGACATTTTTTACCAGTGACCAAAAATTGTGCTTCCACTCAAAATTTTAATCCACCAAAGTGTTTTTCTGTTAACTTCTTTTTTCCGTGACCGTAAACACGTAATATTTTATGATACCTGCCTCATAGCTCACAAAGCTGAAGAAGGATCGATTACGTAAAAGTTCTTAATGGGAAGTAAACAAAAACGGAAACAACATTATGTATATAGTGAATATACTGGAAACATTTTTAGGAAATGGTATTTCTATTTAAATGTAGATTTAAACTGTGTCTCATTTTAAAAAGCATTACATACTTTGTGAAAAAACGTTGGGTATGATTTTTTGCTATTGACTTATTTTAGCCTGTGTATTCTTTTTGCAACATTGATAAACACATTGAATTAAGGTTGGAAATTTAACATCTGACGAAAACTCTCCCTTTGCTTGACTCTGACTCGTGATGATATAATTAGACCCTTTCCATGTCATGCAAAATGTATTAATTATTATAAGAGTGTTAATGTTTAATGTTCCTCGTCATTGTCTGGATATATACATATATGAAACAGGAGAACAATTTCCGAACCTATCAAGTTTAGGTTATTCCCTCAGGTTGCTTTTGAAGGTGTTTTGGGTCTCCACTGCACAAGTCACCAATTATTACTCAAATACCAGTCAGTCAAAGCCCATGATTTGCCTAGAAAATGATGCTTTTTAGTTACTTCAAAATAAATGAAGAAGTGGTTCTTTGCGACTGTTTGCAATTCAATTAGTTATTTACCTTCAACTTGTTGTATTATTATTAGTCAAATCTCTGTAGTTCGAACCTCCATAATTCGAACTCTCCCTAATTTCTTAATTTCAAGGTTCCTTCACCTATGATTTCTTTGTGAGTGAACATCCGCAGTTTGAACTCACTGGCCCATTGGATGTTGGAATTTACAGAGAGTGTCCTGTATTTAAAATGATGTCTTTCTTGTTTGTAAACTATCATTTTTCTTTGAATTGTTAAGGATTTTGGTAGTGTCTAGTGCATTATAAACCTTTTGGCTTTAATCCTTTACCTTATCTTATTATATCAAAATACAATATCGTGTATTATGTCACTCTTCAGACATTGTAGTAGGCTCAGAACAGAATATGTAAAACATTACATAATTGTTCCTAGAAAAGAGAAAAGGTGTATTTCCGAATTCCTGTTAAGTTATAATAACTAAATGAATTAATCAACCAATGTTGCTCTACATGGAACAAATGCAGTGAGAATGTTTGAATTATAAAATATTTTAACCCTATCATATGGAGTCCTTTCATGGTCTTGTAAATAGACCAATCAGTGATAAGTTGAAAAAACATAAAAACAAGTTTGTGATTTTGATAAGCCCAAAACATTAGGCTGCTAGTAACAGGTATATATTGCTGGAGTTAGCATTTTTGATTGCATATTTTATGCTCTGAAAACTGAACTGACAAAAAGTATTTTGGAGCTTTTTCATTTCTCTGTTACACTCTATTACATTACTATCACTACTGTCCTGTATAGTTCACTGTATTTTTTAAAATAGTTTTAACAGTTGTTGGTTTGAATGAAAGGAAGACCATTTGTGTGGTTTTGCATGATCCTTATACATCTATTTTCATTAAATGTATTATAGAAATACATGCTTATTGGGCACTTTGAATTGACAATTGTAAGGTGCTTCTTTTAGCTTTTAATCTTGTTTTACAACTTCTTCTGTTGAGTTTCTATAAAATGGTTTAATCATTCATTGAAATCAAGTTCCACAATAAAAAAAATATTACTAGAAAGAATAAAAAGATGGTTGTGATTGTATTATCAGATTTCACGTTATTTGTTTGACAAGGGAAACTCATACATAATATGTGTCAAGGAGTCACCACCTTTAAGCAGTATTATTGATTTTGATTAAGTGAGAGGCCAGAAAACCTGAACAGAATTTAGCCAAGTGCTCCGCCCCTAATCCATGAATGTATTTTCAATAATAAGGTTTCACCTATATGTATCAGGAAAACGTAAATGTATTGCAAAGGTCAGCAAGTTCGACTGAATAAAAACTATGATTATGTTCGTTCAGCTCATTTTTCTTTCTTTCTTGTGTTAAATTACTTGTATGTTTATGCAGTGATTATGTAATCCACAGTGTGTGTCAGGTGTCGTTGTTACATTATTAATAAAGCCCAACTTACACTTGCTGTAAATTGCACTCACAATTGTTCCTAAAATAGACCTTACCATTGGTAAAAAGATGGGTTTACGTTTAACTTATGAAAACCAAAATAGATATTTGTTGTTAGGTTAACTATGGGAGCTGGAAATCCGGTTCTGTATGTTCAGTCCACAAGATATCACATCTTGCGAAGTATTTTTGTTAAAAATATCTGATCTCATCTTCTTTATTCTGGGTGTTAGCTAGAACTGTATTATAATGTCCATTTCGTAGGAATTGGGAAAGTTACAGTTAAGGTGAAGTTTTAAGAATCCAAAAGCTCGGATGTTTTAATAAACAGTGAATAAACACCTTATTTTGGCTAACAATCTAACCTTCACAGCTATTCTATACATAAATGAGTTCATATGGCATGCACAATCGTGGATAGAATGTCAAACACCAAATTTTGTTTCCCTCAACACAGATTTCCTTTACGGTCCTATGGGAGTGGCCTTTCCCATATAATTGAACTTTCTTCACAAAGAAAGGGAAGTCCTTGCTTTAATTAGGGAGAGTCCCCCTTCAAACGAACACTATATATACACTAGCTAACGCCCTGTTATTGTGACCAATATTGTCAAAATAAATGTTTCATTAATGCATGGTGTGCATAAAGTTGGAGCTTAAAGATTTTTTTGAAAGGACAGTTGAAACATGATGAAAGGTCAAAATACCTTGTTTTTTTTTTGGAGTTTGAGGAAAAAACATACACGGTGTAAATGATTGCATTTTATTCTTGAAAACATAGCTTGAATTGTCCATTCTCCGTTTATTTCATAGCATCATTTTCATATTTCCATTTATAGGCTCCTGCATCATTCAGAGATGTTTTTTCATACAAATGATAATATAGTGTAAATGTAAAAAGCTACAGAGTTATTACGACATATTCATTTAGTTATATAAAGCTTTCGGTCGAGTTGTTGGCCATCATCAGTAAATAGAAGAGAATAGTCAATTTTTTTAATAGATTTATTTATAAAATAAACTTCACATAACATATTTATTTAAATAAATGAACATGTCTTTTTTACGTTTAAACTACATTCCCCTTCATTATATTTCATCACATATTTCATCAGACAAATGATAATTCTTTTACTCTTTAGCATGTACAACCAGTCAAGACAATTCTCAAAGAAAGTGCACTTCTTAGAGGGACAATGACTAAAGATGAGGACGTTCCAAAGGTAAACATTATTATACAACAACATTAGACCTTCCATGATAGAAGAAATAAGGACAAGTTATAGTTGGGGCAGCAATTCAAGACTGTTGTTTTGTTTTTTTTTGGTTTTTTTGTGGACTATTTTATTCCTCAAAAGAATCACTTCTATGTTTATTAATTTTATTGTTTACGTTTGTATTCTGTGTTCCGGTGTTTCGTCACAACTTTTATGACTGGAACCGTCTAGAGGGTAATCAATAGCTGAAAAGCATACGAGCTTTGTTTTATTTATTGTGTGCATTTTGAACCACAATCACCTTGAGGCTAACAAAACTAATAGTGTGCGAAAGGGGAATTAAAAAATCATAGCAACAGGATGTTTGGGACCATCATGGCAGGCAAAGTAGTGAGATCTGTGAGATTTGTGACGTAAATTGGAGCACAGAATATTTTCCTTTCTTTCTTTTTCATTCTCCTGAGTGAAAGATATATATCTTCACAAATATAAATATAATATTTAAAAAGGGGGGATTTTGTGAATGATGTTTAAAATGTTTCAAAGTGTTTTGTGGACAATAATTATTACAAAACAAAGTCATTGTTGGTTTTGGTTTGAATTTTCTTGAGAACCTAAAAACTTGTCGTGGAAAAAGTGGAAGGTAAACAAACGTTCTTGGACAGAAATGTTTGAAACAATTCTTTTTGAGAATTTGGCATCAAATCGCAAAAATAAATGTCAAAATATTCAAAAATTTCAAATCCTTTGGCGGTTGTTGCAAAAGCTTGAATAACATGAAAAAGTATGATTTTTTAGACGCAACAACACTCTTGAATTAAACTTTTTGAAACGTTTGAGATATATTTAAAATATTGAAACAATTATGACTTAATCTCTCTCGTAACAAATAATAACACAGAATATACACAATCAAAAGGCGGATACTCTTCGAGTTACGACTTCAAGTAACGACTTCAAGTTAGAAACTTCAAGTTAGTAGTTGTGACGTCACAATTGCCATTTTATCTTTTGCTAATTAGAAGTAGGAAAAACATAAATTTGTTTGCGAGTTACTCAAGATTGGAAAAACTTAAATTCACCTTCGAGTTACTAATTCGAGATTGGAAATGTATATTTTCACTTGCAAATTACAGCCCGCGCGATCGGATTTTCTTTTTCTGAAAATTATTCCCAAATGCCTAATAAAGAAGTCAGAGAAAAAAACATTCCTTCTCCTCTTTTATTAAATCCACCAGTCCTGATTGATGTTGTTTTATGTTTGAATGTTATAATTTGCTGTTTTTGTTGTTAATGTTGTTTCTTGTTGTTTATAATTGTTTTTGTAGTTGTTGTTGAAAAAAACCAGACGTGTCTGGAAGGTAGTTATGTAAAGGAGACACAGTTCTCAAAAATGTTAGACGTCTTTAATCTGTAACTTGAAAACCATTTGTTTTTTCAATATCGATTTACTAACTCGAATTTATGTTTTTCCTACCTTGAGTTAGTAAAATTGAAAAATGGCAATTGTGACATAACTTGAAGTTGGGATGTCACAACTAACTCGAAGTCGTAACTCGAAGATTATCCATGTCTCCTAGAAGGCTTTCATTTGCAAAAATAAATGTTGCAAAATCTGCTGTTTTTTTTTTACCATTGAATTATTTATTTATATCACAAAAATTGATGTCTGCAAAAATTGATGTCCTTAAGGTATCAATGAAATTTCTTGGAAACCTTCATTTGACATTTGACTTGCAATGTTTATAATTACAACCCGTAAAAAAAAATGGTGCAATTTCATTCATAATAACAATGACACTCAACAAGACAAAGCGTGTATTATATGGCAAACCTAAAAAGATGTATAATCATTGCTAAGAATAGTTGTAAATGATTTCTATTAAAACACAATTTTGACTAAAATTTTACACTGGTATAAATTCTTCAAGTTTTCTCAAACTGAAAATCTAATTGTGTAATCACATTGAATGGAATTTGTCTGCATCCATTTATTTTGTTTTGCTTAAATTTCTAAAATAATTAAAATTTGGAATTAAAACAACTAAAGAAATAAGATTGTGAGTTGACATCCTATTAGAGTATGGATGATTAAAGAGCTTTATCCACACCAAACTGCCAATAAAACTTCAAATCACATTCTTAATTTAAGAAGAACTGCTCAGGTTGAATGTTCTTTCCCAGTGGGCAAAATCTTCAAAAAATCTCTATGGAGGAGTGTTTTCTATAGGAATGGCAAGCAATATTGCCTGCTACTTCGATAAAAACACTCCTCCCCAGATAACCTTCGAAGATTTTGGACACTGGGTAGTTTTGTTGACTCGTTTTGATGACTCGTTTTGAATAAAATAATAATGACATCATAGTTATCTGTTCCCAAGTCTTTTGTCACATGCTGCCTTGTGGAAAATTTTTGTTTTCTTACAAAACAAGACAAACAAATATTTTTTAGTCAAAACATTGTTTGGTCATTTTGAATGTTTCCAGATATTTGCTATGCTATGTGAGCAACAGCCCTGTTAAAAAGATTAAACAACCATGGACTGGAGACCAAAAGCGTAAAAAATATTTAAATGTGAATATCGCATGACATATTGCAGCATTATGAAAAAATTTTCCTCTGTTTGATTTATGAAAATAACTGAAGGTTATGGGAAATGCATTTTACATTGTAGTTTACATGAGCATTCATCATTACAACATTTTTTATTTTTTATTGTGTCTATTTCTATAGGCTTGGTCAGAATATTGGTTCACTCTACTATCAAATGGCGAACTGCAACAATACGAGATTTCAAATGGGCAGGTAGGGATAATCTCCCAATAAAACATAGCTATTTGAGAGGCACGTTTATATAGAAAATCAAAAAGCATGGAGAAAGACGGTTGTTACCGAAATCATTATGATACAATAATCGAAAAAAATGTAATAATATAATCTGGAAAACTAAATTTCCACCCATTTTTTTTTGTGGGGTGGGGAAAGGGGCCACTTATTCAAGGGGAGTGCTTATTTAAAAATCGGACTTTCAGGAGTTGCACTTATTCAAGGAAATCCATTTTATATCATGGTTCTATTAAGTGCTGGTTGGCCATGTGAGTTTGAAATGAAAGGTGGGGGTGGCGGTGAGAGCTTTTTGGTCGTAAACAAAAATATCCTCATTAATGACAAAGTTTTAATTTGATCTTTTTTGTTTTTCAATTGACTTTTTTAATGACTTTTTTAATTTTTGATCTTGGAGGGCTGGGTGGGGGTACCCAGCACCACCCCTGCTATATGCATTAGAAAAAGAAAGGAATAGCAAGTTAAGAATTCCATTCGTAATGATTTGTGGAATCATCAGACACCCCTGCCCAGTGAAATTTCAAGGTCTGATGGAGTTTCGAAACGGGACTGTGTATAAACATCAGAGCAATTTCCAGGTCTAATACAAATCGTTATTGCGTATCGTGGTCTGCACATTTTTTAAAACAATCAAATGCCAAAATTATTTTAATTCATGATTATAACAACACCGTTTTGTGTGAATGGCACGTCAATAAATCTCATATTAATAAATGTCGTATAAGGTAACACCTCTTTAAATTTTCTGTTCAGGTTAACAAAGAAAATATGGTTAACAGTGTTATGTTAAAAGACTTCATCAGAATGCTGGATGGCAAGAATGAGATCGGTGAAGATATGTGCTTCGGGGTTAATACTTTACGAGATACAACTTATTTCAAGGCCAAAAGCAAAGTAGATTATGTAAACTGGTGGAAGGAATTCAGCTCATTTGTTCCAGCTCCAATCAAAAGAACTACAAGTATGCAGCAGTCCCGTCTTCATTATTTGTCATTAATTGAATGTATTTTCGAAAATTTAAGATTTTAAAACTCTCAAATTGAGCACATTTTTAGTCAAAAGAAATCTGAAAATGAAATGATGAGCTTTTATATGTGTATTTGTATTTTCAAGAAGATTCTTATTTTCATCCGTTGTACGTAATAATGAATGATATAATGATTTTTAAAAAGCGATTTGTAAGAATTATAGATTTTTATGCATATCCAGATGATTTTACTCAATGATTGTTTTTGGGAACTATGAACATGACATCTTTTCTAAAATTTGTTCTGCTATCCTCCAGGTTCAGCATCAGCTCTCAGATCTCACTCGGGTTCTGGGCAGAACTACAGTAAACCAGCCAGAATAAGCAAGCAACATTCTATGCCGGCACAAAGCTTGATGTCAAAGCTGGCTAGCAGACCATCGAGATCTTCATCAATTTCGTCGGTGCAGAGCGACCCCGAGCAGCATCCACAGGTTAGTGCTCCATTTAAATTTGGGGTAATGCGTTCTATTTATTGGTCAAGTCATGCTCTCCAATCTGCCCTTGGATGTGCATGGTTTTCTTAATGATTTTTTTATAAATTTTTAATATGTTTAAAATTTATCAGAACATTTTTGTAAACTGCTATCAATTTTAAAAGAGCAGATTAAAATTTCATGAAAACCAAATATGATTTTGAATTTACAAAAGAAATCAGCAAAATAAATTTTTGCATTAAGTTTGAAGTTGATGGCTATTGGGATTTAAAAGTATATATTCTAGTAAAAATGGTCATATATTTGGGAGTAATTTGAGTGCCTATCACAGATATCCAGTAAAATCAGATGAAAATGGATCATTTACACAGGAATCTCAGGGAAAAGTGTATCTTTATCAAGTGTGTTTTTGCAACAATTCATGGAAAAGTTTGTGACCCTGTTACAGAGAGTTCATAATAGAAAAACATACCAACATCTTGTAGGTACTGATCTACTGTTATCACCCAAACATTTTTTTTTTTTGAATAAATTTTTTATCAATGAATATCAATGCTGTCGAATTCAAAATGAATTTTCAAGTTGTGTTATTCTATATTTAACTGAATTATGAATGAGCAGAAAACGCTTTGAGAAATCCATGCATGTATTTATAGAATTATATTATTCTAATTCAAAATAATTTAAAACCAGAGAAGTTGGAAGTGTGTTTATGGAAATCTATGTCTTTTCATTCTTTAGTTTTGTGATTCCTGATTAGGGCTTTGTTATTGTTTTTTCGATGGCTTTTTAATTTTAATTTTATCTTTTTTTCATGTGTTTGTATTGGAAGAAGCAGAAGAATATTTTTTTTTCTCGAAACATGTATATATATTGTTTTCATTGTTACTCTTGTTATGGTTGTTGTTGTGGTGATGGTGGTGGTGTGGTTGTTGTTTTTAAAACTGTGGCAAATTAAATTAGAAATTGTCAAAATCATCAGAGCAGGTTTACAAGAATGAAAATTGTTTTTTCAGTGATCTTTTAAATGATGATATTTGTTATTTAATGCTCCTCCTCGGGTGATAAAACTGAATAGCTGTTTAGAAATGAACCAACTATGTTTATAATAAATAATAACAACATAGCTTTCTTTGTGCTTTTCTTGTAATTGTCAATAGAACCGTTGTGTATGTTTGCTTGAATAACTTGACAATCCTCTCTGTGCAAGCTCTTCCTCTGTTGTTGTTCTAACCCTCGTATAGTACAGCTCACCTTTCTTTTGGCGTATCAACTGTTCTATTACTAAGAGAGCCTTTGGAAACGTTACTGGATGTTATTATCCTGAATTTCCATGTTATCGAAACTTTTCTGTGGACTTCTATCCGGACATCTTTGGTATGTATAAAAGGTTTGCTCTGTGTTTTGTTGTATTTGATTTGTGTTTTCTGAAGGATTAATAGTTAGCAAACTATCAATTGTCCAGTTAATAATTTATTGTTTTGTTTGCATGATCTACTTGTTTACTTGTGAAAGGTTTTAAGAGATCTTGTTGAATTGGAAACCGTTTTCCTATTTTTTATGTATTGTTGCTGTTGTTGAGTTGCTTGCTTGGTTCACAGACTTGGACAATTAAAAAAAAAAAAGATTTCGCATCATTTTCCATTTGTTGAAACACCTTTATTTGTACTTACAACAGTATCTTAATGTCCTTTCTTAAAAAGATCTCTTCTCTTTAAATGGGTTATTTGTTGCTTTTCAAAAATTTCCGCTCATATACGAAATGAGAAAAGAAGAAATTTGTATGGTTGTAAGTATGTTTGTTGTTGTTGTTTATGTTTCTTCTGTTTATAAATGATTGTTTTTTTTGTTCTTGTTTCAAATTCATGAATTATCTATTTTCGTTTGTGTTGTTTTGTATTTCATATTTCGTATTTTCTAATTCACATTTTTTATTTTCCATTTATTCCCCATTCATTGTTTGTCTTGGTAATTCATTTTCTTATAAAATGACAGTAACGTAGTTTTCTCATTTTTTTCAAAACAATGTTAATTCAATGTGTGTACATAAATTGAAAGTCGTAAAACTCTTTATCCGTAAACAGTGACTGTCTGACAAAAAAATAACATTGGCCGCTGTTACTGTTTTTTCAATATAAGCCATGTCTGCATCAATTAGTATTTCAAATGATAATGAATTCAATTCTCGCCTAGTTAGAAGTTGGATTTTTTGGGATCGCCGTTGCTCCAAACTGTCAGTTTGTTTTGTTTTTGTAAGTTTTTTATGGGATGGGAAATTTTTGAAAATCCAATGTCAGTGCACTTGAACACTTTGATGACCAGATCAACCGGCAATTATGTGTTTGGTCTGTTAATTCATAACAATAATGATGATGATGATGATATTATGGACAGCCCTTCTTGATAGTGCTTTCTCTGTTTCTGTGATATTTTATGTTTGTTTGCATCCTTACCTCTGTTAACATCCTTTCTTCATCACACCTGATTTACTGTTTCTTATAAAGTATGTTGGTAAACTATTAGATAAACTATGCTCAAAACCTACTTAAAGTAGATTAGTTTATGGAATAATGTGTATCTTACTTAAGTTATAGTCAAAAAATTAATCAATTGATGTCATTCAATAAGGAAAAAATCACTTCTATTATGAAAAAAAGGTTCTACTTTGAGCATAATTTATCTAACAGTTTACCATCTAACAGGGCCTTAGTAGAAGAAGAAATCCAATTTTAAAACCTGCATGGATTTTCTTTGGAAAAAAAAAATGAAACTGCATATTAAGTGAAATTATGCACTGACTCACAATGGTGTTATATGTAAGTTAAAAAATCTGCCATTTTAATTTGTACTTCAAAAACCTTATTATTTTTACAAATTGTTTTTATTCTCAGAATCTTCTTCCTTGTAAACACAGGTAATAATGGTTATAGCATTGCTTAACCAAGAATCTGTATAGGAATCAAGTTCATAGCATGCATGTGTAAATTACAGAAAGAATAAAAGTAACAAAGAAATATATTTGATGTTTGCATTAAACGTCTATGAGAAATTAGGTGTATTTTTTTTATAATAATAACATTGAGAAAAAGAAAAATCCTTTCTGAATTTTTTTTGTTGGAACCATATTCATGAATATTTTCTCGTATCTGATCATCATTTCTTGTGTATATATGTATGTATAGATATATATAATATAGGTTCATAGATAACCGTCTACCTTTGGTTTTGAAATTCTATGTTCTCATTTTGTAGTTGTCAACCTTGTGTAACTTCTGTTGATTGAAAATAAGCCTTTGTAATCAATTAAATGGGGAGTTAGATTATTATTAAAAAAAAAAAACCTTTTTGTAACTGTGTTGAGTACACAACAATTGCTACATATTAGAAAGTTCTGTTGGTGCAAGTAAAGAAGTGTTTACATAGAAACCTAAATAAACCTGTGCTTTATTTGAGAAAAAATAAGTATTGATAATATTAGAGCGGACGTTATACAGATTTTATAGATCTTAAAAATAAACCCTAAACTTCATACAGATTGTTTCTTGCAATCACGATGTTTGTGTTCAAGTATGAGCAAGAGGTATTTCTTTATCTTGTTTTACCATCATTATTTTCTAATCTTGTTTTTACTAATCAACTCTGGTTCTGTTGTTTAATATTGTTGTTAGAATCAATAACCAGACAAATATTAAGGATGCCACTTGAGGATGAAGATGGTTTTTTTTTTTAAAAACGACATAACCTTTAAAAATAGCATCCGTTGTTTGAGTGTAATCTATTAAGTGTTCACCTCTTGTGGTTTTCGTTTCAGATCATGTCTGAATAAATGCATCTATATTTAATTTGAGCTATGCTAACATTATGCTTTCACCGGTTATCTTTCTTGAAGAATTGTTTAAACTCCAAAACTTTTAAATTCATTGGGATAAGGGTTTTCTTTCAAAGCAATTTACTGTTACCAAAATATTGCACAGATCTTATCAATCTTTTATCACTGATTTCTTAACTTTTTAGATGGAGAGCCTTCGCTACCAGGTTTCGAAATTAGAACAAGAAAATGCCAAGCTAAGTAAGGCCGAAGCTGAACGGAGAAAGCTGGAACTTGAGGTGAACTACTGGAAGGAATTTGTCACCAACACTAATTCGTTAAAACAATCGGGTGCTTCTATCGATGTAGTCTCGGAACTATCTGGAAAACAAATCCAATTACAAGATGAACTCAACGAGACACACAAAAGACTCAAAACTAACCAGGGTAAACTATTAATTCAAAATAAAGAGTTAGCTGACGCCAAAGAAAAACTGAGGGAGTCCAACAGTCTCGTTGCCGTTCACAAAGCCAAAATAGAACACTTGGCAAAAGAGCTTCAACAGCAAAATCAAGAGAAGAGCCTTGTAATACCTAGTTCGGCGGAGGAGTTGTTTTATAATGGTAATAAAGAAAGCCCTGCAAAAACTGAACTATCCCTTTCTCGGCCCAGTGCAGAAGTTCAATCCAGCAGTGCACAACATCTAGAAGATAAGTTTCTTATTTTGAAAGACCGACTGAAACGAATTGAAAAGGAACTGTATTTTAAATCGAAAGAGCTTGAAAAAGCCAATGAAAGTCGTTCAAAAGTTGCTAAGTACACAAGAACTCTACTACAGGAGCTAGAAACACGAATAAGTGACAAAGAGCAAAAGTTAATGGAAACACAGGAGAAGTTAAAGCATGCTAACACGGAACTTGAAATGGAACGTGAAAGACGTATGAAGCTCGAAGAGGGACCACGGAGAAGAATGAGCAGCGTAGCATCACCACCGAAATCGCGTGCTGACACGGGGAGGGAGGAATGGGAATCTGTATCGACTGATTTATCAGATCACGATGCGGACACAAAATATGCCGATTATTACCGTTCAAGGTTCAAGGAGGCAGAGGCTTCGCTATTGGAAAAAGATATGAAATTGCACAATGCGGAGGAAAAAATCAAAGAATTACAACAAGCAATGAAAAGCAACTCTGAAAGTTACAAAGTAATAAATGATTTGCAAGCAAAGCTTGCAGATGCTACTCATAAACTTAGTGATAGACAGTTGAAAATTCATGAATTAAATCGAGAAACTGATCGTCTGAAAGAATACGAGAAGACATACACAAAAAAATCCAAACGATGCGATACTCTCGAGGATATTGTAAAAGAACTCGAGAAAACAAATTCTGATCAGAAAAAGAATTTACACCAAGTGAAGCAAGAGTTGGAAATGATTAAAATTCGTGAAGTTGTGTTACACGAACAGTTGCAAACGTTTTTGGAGGACAGCGAGCATTCTGACGACGACCATGATGACGAGGAGGATGAGGATCACAAGGTCAAACTAGGAAAATCTATTGATCTTAAGAAAAAAATCGAATGCATGATTGAATTAGAAGCTCTTTCTAAAAAGCTGACTATTGACAATGAGAAACTAGTAAGCAAAAATGCAGAACTAGAAACCAGGCTTAAGAAATTAAACATTCAGAATTTCAAATCTTTAGAAGCCAACAAACATAACAGTGGTGACAGTAAGCCTTACACCAATGCTGAAAAGGAGAAATTTGAACAAGATATCAAGGAGTTGCAAGAAAAACTTTCCAAAGCCGAAGAGAAGTATTGCAATGAAATGACTATGTCTAAAGAAAAGTACTTGAATGAAGTTGCTACCAGTGAGAATAAACACAGTAATGAAAAGAAAGAATTGAAGGAGAGCCTGGAACGTGCAAAATCGGAAATTGAGAAAGTCAAAGAGCAGTACGATGGGGAGTGTAACGAGTTACGTGGGAAACTTACTATGCTGCAGCTCAAGTTAACGGACATTGAGGAAAATCTGCGCAGTGAAACACAAGCACATAAAAATACTCAAACATTATTGGAAGAACGTTCGAAATTGCTCAATGAAATAGAAGATCGCTGCAAACGAATCACTATGGAAAGAGATATGTTAAAGGATGGACAGGGGATTAAGCGCAGCTCTCGAAGCTCTTCAGATGCTTCAAGTGACGAAAAACTAGAAAGCCTGTCTAACCAAAACACTGGCTTGAAAATCAAGATCCGACAGTTAGAACGGCAATTACGGATATCTTCTGAAAAATTTGAAGACGTTATATCTAGCCTGAAGGAGAAGGCTTCATTAGACAGTGGGAAACAAGACAGAGATAGTGGTATTGTGATCACACAGGAGATTAAAAGTATAATCGACTCTTATAATAGGGACATTTCGGATGGGACTTCTCACTCGGAGATCCTTCGGGAAGAATCGGAAGACATATTCATTACTCCCCGGACAAGTATCTCAGATAATGAGAAGGTTGAAAAATACAAGCGTTTATATGGCAACATTGATGGTCATGAACTTACCAAGAAACTAATGGTAAGTGAAGAAAAGGTCATCCAACTTGCTGAAGAACTCGATAAACATCTCATATCGGAAGACGAATATGTTTCTAAATACAACACTTTGGTTACAAGGATTGAAGACTTGCAAACTCAAATATTGGAATCCCAAGAAACTTTACAATCTAAAGCCGACGAGTTAGAAAGGGAACGAAAAAATGTGATTAATTTGGTTGAAGTTACCAGTGCTTACATCAAAGAATTGGAAGGTTCTCTAGCTGAGTCAAAGAACAAGATTCAGGAACTGCAACTAAATATTTCCGATTGCAGTGATGCACGTCAACCTCCTGATGGCAGCTCAACCGAAGAGGTGGGACAGAAAGATGATACACCGTTAGATCGTCAGGCATTACTGGTGACTGTGTCACAATTGCAAGCTGAAATTGCAGAACTGAAATCCGGTCATGTACAAGAAGTAAAGTTAGCCCACATGCAGACGGAGCTTGAAGCCAAAACACTACAAAAGCAGAAACGTCTATCATCCAGTTCTGAAGACACAGGTAGTCTGCAAAATCAAATAAGTACTTTGACAGAAGAACTACAGAAACAAAAGGATGAGTAAGTAGCAATTGATTCCCTTTGCATGTAAATGATAATTATCTTCTGTGTAATCTTACTCGTATTCCTTGTCATTAGGTTACCCTTTTGTTATTACCTTTAAGGAGAGACTTTTTTGTGTGGCTTTATTTTTGTTAGCTATATTTTTTTTACATTCCGCGTGGATTTTATTCTCAAGAATTTGCTTTCTGAGGATTTTTCACAGATTTTTATTAGTACATTTGTTTTTGTCATTTTGGCCAATCTCTTTATTTTTACCCTTGCCAGACAGGTTCACAGGTTCGGTGTTTTATATATTTTGTGTGGATTTATTTTCGCCAATCAATTCTCCAGGGATTTTTTGGGGAGGATAACATTCTAATTTTTTCTGGCGAATACTTTCTCTCCTTAAGGTATTTTTGTTTCTTGTTAAGGTTGCTTTCAAATACTTCTATATCAATAGTTCCTCTAAATGGATTGTTCAGTTTGCATTGCAACTGCAGCATTCATTCTGTACAGAACCTTTTACCAAAATCCATAATAACTTATCCTTCTTAGCTACCGTAAAGATATCCAACAGTTACAAGAGCAGTATCAGGAAGAATTAAAGGCTGCATTTAATGGAGACACTACAGGAATAGACATGCTGAATCGTGTTCAAGAATTGGAAATGGAATTGGATGAAACACGCAGAGATTTGGAGAGTAAAGTCAAGGAAATAACAGAGCAATGTCAAAAAGAAAAGGAACAAATGAAGGAGGACATGGCAACTGTTCTACAGGTGTGTTTTAAAAAAAAATGGTATTGAATACAATATATGAATAAATAAAATGTTGATATAAGTGTTGATAATTAATCCTTTGTTGTTTTTAGGCTAGTCTCACTATGTCTTCCGAGTCTCTTGATCAAAATACAAGCTACCAAACTGCCTCACAAACAGAACTGGAAGAAAAGATTGTGAACCTAGAACAGGAGCTCATCGAAATAGGAGAAAAATACCAAGAGGAATTAGAAATGGAAAAGGTTAGATTACTTATTACAAAATCTCTCGTTACCAGAAAGTTTTAAGCTCAGGATTACTTTACCTACTAAGATCAATTTGGTTCAAAATTATCACAAAGTCTCTGCCAAGGAGTGTTTTTTTATTGAAACAGCTAGCCATATTGCTTGCCATTCCTATAGAAAACACTCCTCCTCATAGACTTTTTGAAGATTTTGTCCACTGGGTTTGTATTTTTCAGCTCTCGTATTCTTTTGAAATACCATCTACTGGACTTTGAAATAAGGGTTGAAATATCAGAGTTCATCTGTCAATTTCTCCCCACCTACGTTCATGGTGCAAACCTTGTAAATTTGTGTTTTTCTGGAGATATGTTTTCGTTTTTTGCTTACTTTTTTTGTTGCGCTCAGAGAATGATGTTTACAGGTGTTTTTTTACTCCATGTAGTAATTGCTATGAAGTGCCTTTATTTATTTATTTATTATTTTTATTTATTGAGGCAGGATTGCTCCGAGAACGATCTAGCCGATGTGGGTCTCCACTGGGAATAATGCACACGCCAGATTTTAAGGCCTGTGCCTTATCTACCAGACTGATAACTGATTGTGGTCTTAATTTATTTGATATTAGGCACATTCAGTCATTATTATCATCAATCATGGTTCATCACATTCAGTCAGTGCCGGGATTTGAACCACCATCAGTTATCACTCTAGTATTACAAGGGCAACGTCTTATCAAGTGACCTATACACCCTCAATATAGCACCCTCGAGCTATACACCCTCCCTTTAGAGGTAAAGTGAGGAGAAATTGTCAGTAAAACATACTCTAAAAATACTGTGGTCTGACTTTGAAATAGTTTTTGAGTTGTGATGATTATAATGAAAGTATCCTAGACCATTATGTGGTTAAACAATCTTTTGAAAGACAAGGAAATTGTTTTCCCAAGACATTAGGAAGGTCTTTCCAATGGAAATGGTTAGAACAATTTCCATGGTTCTGTTATTCCCCTGGTGAAGATCTTGTGGGTTGTTTGAATACAAATTTCCTGCAAAAGCATTTCGAAAGGTAATGTAGGGTACATTGATTTTTGTTTGATTCTATTGGTTGGTTATTTTCATTGTAGGATGCTCATCAGAAAGAGATGGAAGATACCATACGAGATATGATGTTACTTCGCGATGCCAGCAACAGATACGATGAAGGGCCTGCTAACGACACTGTAAGTGGCCTTCTTGGATTTCTATGGTAAACCATCGCAGATTTAGTAATTGAACTGGCGTATTAAACCGAAAGGATAAGGTGTTGCAAGCATCACCATTGATCCCACTTCATTAACTATCTTCAGTTTACCATCATATCCTAGTTCTTTAGGCTTATGTTCTTTTTATTTCTCATATCGCATATTGAGTTAGAGGTATGTCTAAAATTGGTGTGGAGCACATTAACATAATTTCTGTTTTTAGTCTGTATCACCAATAGCGTTATTTTCACCTTTTTCTCCGACGCTTTGATAACTAACATTGAGTTAAGTTCATTCTTTCACTACTTTTTCATTTACATCATCCCCAGTGGGCAAAATCTTCAAAACGTCTATATAGGGGGAGTGTTTTCTATAGGAATGGCAAGCAATATCGCCTGCTGTATCAATAAAAAAAACACTCATCCACAGAGACCTTTTTAAAGAATTTGCCCACTGGGTATGAACAGATAAAGTCCTTGTTCAGTATTGTTTCTTTAAACATGATAATCATCTATTCTTGTCATCTACGTCTCAGCAGATCTAAAAAATCAAAGTCTTCTAACTAACGGTACGTGCGAGTGGGCATCAGTTAAGAGTGCAACTTCCTGTTTTTGCTAACTTTCACTCCTTGAGTATTTCTGCTGACAAACATTCGTGTTGCAGAGAAATGAAAATATAGAAATCTTTTCTGCTCTGGCATTTTTCTATTTTAATCATGGTGTCAGCACAACTACTTATAAATTTCTCATGACACTTCATTCGATACTGCATGTACTTTAAAAGCAGCGTATCTGCCAATTTGGAACCATCGACTGACTGCACACTGGCCTTCGTGCAAGTGAGATGTATCTCTGACGGTAAGTCAACTTCGCTGTTTTGCTCAAAACTCCGGATTGCTTTCTATCTTACGAACTTTCTTTCGATCTGTTCTAGTCTTCATTATTCCGTTTTAATTATCATGGTTTTTGAAGTGTCCTTGATATTTGTCGCAGAACATAGGATAATGCTGTCTATTGCTCATCCACGGGTTATTGTAATATTATTACAAACAGTTGTTACACCATATTTCCGCCGTTTCAAAATATTATTCTTACTGACGTTAAGTTGCTTTCATTCACATACACATCTCAAACTTTACTATCATGACCGTATTATCCTAACAAGTTCTGATGGGCTGTTCATTGTTTATGCGTTTTTGTTTCGTTTTTTTTATCGTTCAAATGAAAACATTTGGTGTTCTAATGTGTTTTTTTTTTTTCTTCTTTCTGCTTTATTTTTGTCCTCCCAAGTTTGAGTAAATATTTTTTGAGAGCTCGTCCTCTTACAGAGCTATTGTATCCTCTTATATGTCTTTCGTTTATGTATTGGATTTTCCGTATTGTGGTTGAATACTGAAGTTTGTTTGGGCTAAAACGAATTAATGTTTGGAAGCTAAGGTGGTTCTAACTAGAGAAAATACAGAAATCGTCAGCGGATCTAGAGAGTTAGGGAAAATACAGCAGAGGAGTGCAGTGGCATGAAATTTCTTTTCAATATGCAGTGGTAATTAGGTTACTTGGACTTTTTTCTTTTCTACTCAAAAATGCCCTGACTCACATTCATAGATTTTAGCTTAAGTTCTAGATCCGCCTCTGGGTTTGAGTTGCAAAAATTCCAAGTTTACCAGTGTTCTTTGGTATGGAGAGGAGGCTTCCTTGCTAATCTGGTCCTGTGATTATGCTTGTTCTTAACTTTACTTCTTCGAGAAACACTTGAATAGCCACGGAAATGCGAATTGCAAAGTGTGGAGTGTATTTGAGAATGTGGTTGTATAGTATGAAGTTTCAATAGTGGTGTGGCGGAACCACAAATAAATACTTTCCTTTTTTTAAATGTACTTTCTTTTCCGAAAAATAGGCTTAGTACATTTTCATCTTCTAGAAATATACTTTCCTTTTTTTAAAAAGCAATTTCATTGCATAAGTTCATGCTCTTTTACATAAAAATTTTCTTTCTTTTATAAAATACTGTCTTTAGAAATCATTCAGCATAATAGCCAGGTCTTGGTTATCCAAAAGTATCATTTAGTAGCCGTGGGGAAGAGCTTAAAAAGTGCAATCTGAGGACCCAATCTCTCATTTTATAAAACTTTACCCACGGTTTTTTTAAAAAAAAGGGCTTCTTCTCAAGACGTTCAATTTGCTTTTATCCTTTATCGTAGGTCGGCCTTTAGCAACGTCCGCCATATTTATTTATCTTGAATTCGCAGTAGTCAGTGAAGCTTAACTTTTAGTTGATCGAGGCAAACATTCATCATAGTATTTTTTTAAAAAGTAAAGTATTTTCTATATTCGTGAAAAAGAAGAAAAAAAGAGAGTCTAATAATGAAAAGAAAGGATATTTTAAAATGAAAGGATATTTTAAAAAGAAAGGATATTTTAAAAAGAAAGGATATTCTAACGTAAAAAAAAAGTATTTTTTTTAGAAAAGAAAGTATTTTTTTTATAATGAAAGTATTTATTGGCGGTTCCGCGCGCCATATTCCTCAATCGTTGCTTTTGATTAGTTTTATTTAAAACTATGTATATTAGTTAAAAAAATCAATAAATCAATAAATCATCAGTTAAATAAAAAGTCACTGTTGTATAATATGGATTCAGTCTACTCTCGTTGTTAAACCTAAGAGAGAAACTTTATTCGTTCAATTTTTTCTGTCCTAATATTTGCTTTTTTCCTCCTCCTTTTGTATCTCTGTAGTTGTCTTGGTTACCGGATATACCATGTGCGGGGGTTTATTTTTGTGATTGAGTCATAGTGTGCACAGAGTCTAAACTATTCTCATTTTATTTCTTAGTAATGTAAATTCTCCAATAATTTTTTAAACGCCTCCCCTGACAAACAACGCCATCACTGCAAACACCTCTTTCTTTTCACCCAAGGCGTGTATGAAAGGCGTTTGATTTATTATTATGTCCGCTGTTCCTGCTCTTGATGGTTTAATGTTACGCATTTTATTCCTTCTATTAATATGTTCATATGTCTAAAATGTTTTACCGTAAAATCTCGATTAAGCGCCCCCTTCCCCCCTCTTGGCGCTGAATTGAACCAAAGGGGTGCGTTTATTTGAATTCTCATGATTAAACGCCCGGGCGGCTAAATCAAGTATTTACGGTATTTTATACAGTCAATTGAACGTTTTGAAAGTGTTAATTGTACCAGATGAGAACTTAATTCAACAATATAAAATCATCAGAGAGGCTTTAGAATTTAAGAGTTTTACAAAAAGAGATGCCAAGGTTTTATAAAAGACCGTCTTTGAGGCATGTGGAGGTAATTTTATTTTTTCTGTTTTTCAACCTTTCTTTTGTTTATATTATTTTTGTTAGTTTTTTTTATTTCATCGACTTTTTCAGCACTTCGTTCGTACAGTTCATTCGTACAGTGTAACGATAGGTGAATGTAACGATAGGTGAATGTAACAATAGGTGAATGTAACGATAGGTGAATGTAACGATAGGTGAATGTAACGATAGGTGAATGTAACGATAGGTGAATGTAACGATAGGTGAATGTAACGATAGGTGAATGTAACGATAGGTGAATGTAACGATAGGTGAATGTAACGATAGGTGAATGTAACGATAGGTGAATGTAACGATAGGTGAATGTAACGATAGGTGAATGTAACGATAGGTGAGTGAGTGCAAAAGAAACTATAAGTGTCCAGAGCAGGGAATTTTCGAATGGCTGTGATATAAAACATCAAACAAAAAAACAATATTCCAACAAGGTAAGAAAGTTTCTAATGAGGAAATGAACCATCAACCTTTTTCATGACTTTCTGTCCATTTTTTCTGTTACTGTTACTTTCCCATGTTACCTTTTCTTCCTCTATCTGTTTTACTGTGAGTCATCGTCTGTTTGTTTTTGTGCTTCAAGAAATTCAAAGTAGGAGAATTGCTTACTTCGCGATAAACGTTGAGTAGTAACTAACTGTTGGTAATCAGTTAGCATCTGCGTGTGTTTCACTAAGTTCTTCTTTCTCACCTTTTCACGCGTTTCTTGGAACTCAAGCTTTTGCCATGTTAACTTGGCTGCTCTTAACAAAGCCCTATATTTGACGCGCATTGACAGTATTTTCAATTCGTGCGTTTGGTGCGCTTTCAGTCGCTCCACTTTCTCGGCTATGTTTTTTCCGGTCCGCGGTGATTCGTCTCGCGTACGTTTCTTCATAGTGTTCAAAATATCCATTTCTTTTTTCTTTTCCTGTAACGATGCTAAAAGCACGTATTCCTGTACTGCGTCGTTCAGTCTATCTGAGCTTTTGACAGTGGAGGAAAGCTTTTCATCCGTTCTGTGTTCTATTCTTCTATCATGTTTCATTTCTGCTAATCCTTCTTTTGTGTCGTACAGGTCCATGCGAGAAAGGGCATTGTTTAAAGTCGAATTCACTTCTGTAGGATAACACTCAGCATCCTCTTCCTCTTCGGATAGATGTTCTTGAGATGTAACGTGGTACGCGTTTGCGTCGTTACTGATATAAGATTTTTCTTTGCTTCGTTCACCTTCAGTGATCTTCAAACAATATTCAGATGTATCACCATAATCACACACCATGGTGGAGTTGCTTTTCAATCCGATTTCAGTGATCGGATTCGCGATGCCACCTTTTTCCACCTTTTTTATCGCCGACCGATTATCCGTCGATGTACTTGCTCTCCTCTTCATCGGGTATAAATTTCTTTTAAACGTGTTCAACACTTCTCCTCTGGGTTGTTTCAATCTTCTGTTTCTAATGTCCAACTCCTCCGTCATTTTCCATTTTTGCGCTGCAACACGACTTAGTTCCGACTGTTTTCGTCGAACGTTGATGGTATTTCTCGCCATTACCTCACGCGAAGGCTGCTCTCTTAACTCCCGAATCGGTACTTCCAGTTTTTTTCGTTGATTCTGCAGGCTACTTTGTTTCCTTTCAAGTTCTGCGATCGTTTGTGTTAGTTTAGTGACCTTTAACAGCTCCCTAGCACGGTTCAAATCACCATCTAAGTTTTCCCAAACCTTCTTCTGTTCAATACGTTCATTTGACTGTGTAACGATCGCTTCTCTCAGTAGTTTCCATTTAGAAGCCATCGCTTTCTAACTTCAACGAAATACTCTTCAGACAAAACTCACGTTATTCCATATCGTGGTGTTGTTGCAGCGTTTTTCATTAAATTTTAGCTTCATTTATAAATGGATATACTCTTTTGATGTCCCATGTTTTTCTGTCAGTGATGCACATTCACACGGAGAGAAACGAAGTCGAAACATCTTTAGTTAGCAGTGGGGTAAAAACAGTTTATAGCAAAATCCTTTTAAAACAGGTGATTTTGGTCAAGAAGTCAAAATACATTTCCTTTATATTCATTCATCAAATGTTTTATCAATATTTTTGGGACTTTTCTATCACGATGATACATAATTTAAGAAACTCTCTATAGTAACCCTCTTTCCTTTCGTTCTTTTTTGTGTATCGTATTTATTAATTTATTAGATAAATTATGCTCAAAACCTCCTTAAAATAGATTAGTTTACGGAATAGTTTATCGCGTATCTTAACCTAAGTTATTCAAAAAAATTAATCAATTGACGTCAATAAAGAAACGAAAATTTGTGAAAAACATTTTGTGTTAGACCAAGAAATAAGTTGACGAAAAAAAATCAATTTCAATTATGAAAAAAAGTTTATACTTTGATCATAATTTATCTAATAATTTACCGTCCTTCCAAGACCTTTTTCAGCTTGGCATTGGAGTAATTCTGTTTGTCTGGTTTTCTAGGAGAACAAGCGAAGTGGTAGTTTATCAACTCCAGATTCTCAGCTCAAGAAAATCTACTCGACGGATGATGTAGAAGCGATCAAGAGTGAATGCGAGAAAAGGCTGGAAGCGCTGCAGGAAGAGCACGAAAATGAGTTGACACAGAGAAGAGAAGACATGGCCCTTATTATCAATTCTATTAAGCAAGGTGGTTACTCAGACACGATCATGGAACTGCAGGGCAAGATTAAGGATCTGGAGCTCGAGATAGAAGATCTAAAAATCGACTTCGATCGAGAACGTAAGGACTTGGATCAGAAGTTCAAGAAATCTGAATCGAAGAACTTCTTTCACCTGAGACGTAACGAAGAGATGGGCAGTAAAATCTATCAGATGCAAATTGAGCTCGAAGAGGTTGATCGTAAACATCAAATCGAACTGCAGGCTTACCAAGACAAGTTAGCTGCACTGGGTGGTGATGTTGACGACGAGGATGGCATAAACGAGTCGATGAAGTTGCAGGAGCAACTGCAAGAGAAGAACCGCGAGCTGGAAAAGACGCTGGAGAAACTTCAAGCAGAACACGACAGTGAATTGGAAGCGCTGACGCTCAGTTTACAGAGTGACAAAAGAGAGTCCATGAAAGAAATGACTGATCATGCCCTTCAACTCGAGCAACTGCTGGACGAGTTGAAAGAGAAACACGAGAAGGAGATTCAACAGTTTGAGAATGTGGAGCGAAAGGAGAACATGGAGGCAAGTGCACACGAGAAGGAGCGCATTAAAGAGTTAGAGAACGCGTGTGAAAATCTCAAAGAGGAATACGAAGACGAAATCGAGGAATTGGCAAAAGAACATAAAAAAGAAGTGGAAAAATTACGTTTGTTTTACGAGAGAGAAATAGGCGAAATGAAGAAACGTACTTCAAGTGACGTTGAACAACCGTCCCGACGTTCGTCTGTCGATCATGGATTGAAGACGGCGTTGAAAGAACAAAAGGAAAAATACGAGAAAGAAATTGAGGTTTTGAGACAGAAGTTCTCCAAAGAGAAGGATTTGTTGGTGGAGACACAAGAGCGCGATATCGAAGACATCCGCATACAATACGATGAGAAGTTGAAGACCAGCTATAAGGAAGGATTACGTAGACAGAGCATTTCTGAACGTAAGTCTGACGCTTCACGAATGAAAGAACTTATTGCTGAAAAAGAAATGTATCAAACGAAACTGCTTGAGCTGGAAATCAATCACGACGCAGATGCGAAACAGTTCGCCGAAAAGATTAGGCAGTTACAGAAAATAATTACCGATTTAAGGGAACAGCTTAAGACTGGTGCGGAGCTGAGCAAACAAACTATAGATTCTATTAACGAAAACGAAACTTTCTTGGATGACGAATCAACTCGTCAGTTAAAAGAGATTAACGAGCAGATTGAAAGATACGAGCGGCGTATTGAATATTACCGAGAAAAGTCGCAACGAGAAAATACCGAGGAGAGTCATCGTGTTTCTGAATTGCAATCGGAAATAGTGGAGTTGCATAAAAAGAGGGATGAAATGAAGGACTCGCAGAGAAGATCACTCTACGAGAGAGAAAAATATGAGAAAGGTACTCTTATAATATTCGAACCCTCTTCAACGAGTAACCCTCGCCCCTATGCCACCCTTAAATCATTTTCGTCAACTCTGTAATAATTTTTCTTGTATTTGTTGTAAATAATTTTCAGCTCCCGGCAGTAAAAGTATACAACGGCGGAACACTGACGGCTCGACTCCACGCCGGCACACAGATACCGAGACTTTCAGAAGTAATACAAGAGAGTTAAGGGATCCGAAGAAAAGATGGTCAGATCTTCATGAACGCACGGAGGTAAGTGTTGATAATGATTTTTGTATTGAAGTTTTTTTCGGTGTAGAAAAACATCCCAGTGGGCAAAATCTTTACAAGTATCTGTGGAGGAGTGTTTTTTTTATTGAAACGGCAGCGGTATTGCTTGCCATTCCTATAGAAAACACTCCTCCATAGGGACTTGTCGGGGGACAAATAGTACAGTGAAACCTCTTTCTATAACCGACATCCCAAATAGCGTAAACGTTTTCTTCTTGAAGTCCAAGCAACGGACACCTCCCTTATAGCGGACACCTCCTTACAGCGAATACCTCCCCTCATAGCGGGCACATTTTATTAGTCCCGATGTTGTCCTCTGTAGACAGGTGGGACTGTATGTTATTTTTAGGCTATCAAAGCCTGTTGTTTTTTTTTTATATCGTTTGTTCTTAAGGTGCTGTTAGACGATAAACTATTAGATAAACTATGCTCAAAACTTACTTAAAATAGGTTAGTTTACGGAATAGTTTATCGTGTATCCTGCCTAAACTATTCCAAAAATTAATCAATTGACGTCGGTGAAGAATAAAGAAATCAATTACTATGATGAAAAAAGTTTCTACTTTGAGCATGATTTATCTAATGATTTACCGTGTAACAGGAGCTTTATTAAAGGAAACTATATGTTGAAGAAATAAAAACTTCATTCAAACTTTACACAAGCAAAACACAAGTACGGATGTTCGCCAGGTTATACATAAATACCACATCTAATCGCAACGATTTCAAATATTCTTCTACAAGGCTTTAGTTCACACCAGGTTCTATTTAAGTCCTGTGGTGGTGTGCTCCTGCTCGTATATTGAATACTATTGGTTATTTACTGTTACTGTATACTTGGAACTTTCTGTTTTTAGGCAACATTAAAATCTCCCAGATCATTCGCAAGAAGAAGTGTAAGACAACATCTTAAACATTCTTAAATGTTAATTATAAATTCAATAATAATAATGATAACAATAACAATAACAATAACGCCCCTAAACGTTATCTGATTGGCCAGTTATTCCACCCATTCAAACGATCGACCGGCGTTAGAGGTTCGTTTGTGAAGGTTTGACCGTGGACTTTTTCAAATATAAAGACCGGCGAAAAAGAGGGGGCGGTGTTAAATTTGGGCCAATTAAAGGTGTGCCTATTTGCGCGGGTGGAATAACAGCAAGATAGATAAGTTAACAACTTGCTTTATATTTTAGTAGAAATTAACAAAGTAGACACATTCATACACATTTCAACAATACATGCGATCATACACACACAACCACGATGTAACCATTTAGAATTTAACTTTAAGAATTTAACTGACTTTAATGGCTGTTTGATCTGCAGGACGTGTAGATTATAATCACTCCGAACATAAGCGACGGCCCTTCGTTTTGTTTTTCGTGCCCACCATCTTAAACGTGATCGTTGTTTTAAAGCCTGTTTGTCTAACAAGCTGCAATCATTACACTTCTTGGTTGTCTCTCTTTTCAAGTTTTTCACCGCAAACTAGGGATGATCGCATCTTGTTACAGTATCCTAAAGGTTGTTAAAGAGTGTTGGGTTTAACAAGATACGATCATCAAACTTTCTGTCTTTTTGGTTGAAGGTCTCTTATTTTCGTTTGAAAGAACGAGCCATTTTACGCGTCAATGCTCTCGTTAACCCAGAGGGAAATAACAGAGTTTTGACTATTGATGATTGCATCTTGTGAGACAAACTTTTATGAAAAAATCGCTGTGAATATCTCATCTCTAGATACCTTCTTGTTTGGCAGATTTTAACAGTTTTTCTTCTTCGTTATAACCCCATTATGAAACTTCCATCGTAGCCTCGTTATGAAACGAATAACAAATTAGTTGCATCGGAAAAAATCTCTGTGAATGCAACCGATATATTTTCTGGCATGTTCCGTTTGTTTTTTTTGTTTCTTTTCAGAGAGAAGACGGGAAATCGGGTACTGTGTTAGCTCGCAAAACATTATGGGAAGGTATTTCTGTAGACGAAACCGGTATTAAAACGAGATTGTCCAAACCAACAGTGAAATAACAGTTCTTCGACGGAATCGGATTATTGGAATTTGTCCGGGTTAGCGCATAGTAGCCGACATGACGCCACCTATTTGAAACTGGTGTCTCCGACTAATGGAAAATAGCTCGCGTGCAAGGGATTAGTTCGTAAGTCATGAACTGCGATGTTCGATGGTGAATGTTCTGTAGGATGCTAAGTTTCATGTTATCGTAGCTAATAGCAACAACGTGGTTGGTCCTTTTGGGAATCACGGGCGTCGCTCGTCCGCCGGTTATTTTTTTATTCCTAGTTTTTAAATTAATTTTTAACTATTATATTATTTTTTTTGTCTAAGCGATAGCTCATCGGTACTTTGTTTGCGTTCGTAATGAAAAATACGAAAACTTTGCGTTTTCTTTTGGTTTTCTTGTCCTAGAATTTGCGATAAAATTTGAAACAGTTTGGCGAAATGCATGCTGGGATTGTTTATATTTACTTTTTACTGAAAAAATATAAATGTAGATATACTTTTGTATACTTTTTTTAGACTTTCAAAAAAAATGAGAAAATATCTATTATTGTATTTTCGAAATTGTCTTAGGCTTGATTTACACGTAACTCGTTAAAATTAAGTCTGGTTTACATTGTAACATTGATATGTTGCTAGGGACAAATCTATTTTAGCATAGCTGGTTCTATCTTTCAATGTATGAGCGAAGCAAACGTATTTGTGGAAAATCATGTAAAATCCCTTACTGTCGTTCAACTTCTAGTCTAGTAATTTGTTCAACAACCAATCAGGACTAGTCATTTTCATTTCGTTGCTCTTCGAAACTCCTTTGATCTGAACCCGATATTGGGAATTTTTTCTGTAATTATTTATAATTGTCAAATTTCGTTGAGAAGGACACGTTCGCCGCAAGCTTTTCATACACTTTAACCATTGTTTGGTTGGACTTGCGTTCCAATGTGTTCGAACAGTGTTGCAAGGCTTGCACGCCACACAGTGTCTGACTTAATGAGGTTTTATTTGATCTGTTTCTCCTATACTGTTATACGGTTTCATGCGCATTCATATTGAATACCCAAATTTTTTTTCTTGCTTCTTTTTTTCCGAAAGAACTGAATGTATGTAGAAGCCGGATTTCAACAAGCGCGGATCAAATGCTCAGTCGATTCCATGTTGTTGTTCGTCTGTTCCCATCGTCCAAAATCTTCAAAAGTCTCTGTGGAGGAGTGTCTTTTTATTGAAACAACACTCCTCCTCATAGGCTTTTGGAAGATTTTGCCCACTGGGTTAGATCTGTTACCATGGCAAAAGTATGCTGTAAACTTTGAAAGTTAAGTCTGGTTTAGTCAAACGTTTTAAAAAAAATCTTTTCACTGAGAAGTTCAGTGGATTGTCAGACGACACACCACGCCGTATAATGACTATAAGAATAAACTGGGCGTTGTTATTTCAAACACGCCCCCAATCTTTTTACCGCCTTCTCTGTTTTTAATTCGACAGTTGATCCGCCTTGTTGAAGTCTATTCTACTTGAGGTATCATATACCATGATTTCGCGTGTCGAAGTCCACAGCCATTCTTAATTGTTCATCTTGCCTATGGGTTCTGGTTTCTTGAACCCATTTACGCGATCCTTTAAACCATTGTTACGTTCAAGACATTCCTCGCGATGCAATCCTGGTCATTAAAAAATTCTGTGGTCTGGAAACCTACTATAACAACACTTATTGCTAATTTTGATCTTTGATCTTTTCAATAGGCAAATTTGATCATGCACTCAGTTTGATCACATGTCATTACAACCAATACACAATAATTATTTTCAATGGTGTGATCAAAGTGAATGCAAAACAAACTACAGTTAGATAGACAATAGAACCTGATAACAGATTTCCAGACTTGGGAGTTTTCTTATGGCCGTGATGCAACTGCAATGATTGGCCTATTTCTGACAACTGTAAAAGTGATAGACAGCGACGTCAGTGTACTAATTCTTCGTTCGTAGAGCTCCTGTTAGACGGTAAACTATTAGATAAATTATGCTCAATGTAGAAACTTTTTTATAATATAAATTGATGTTTTCTTCATTGACCTCGATTGATTAATTTTTTGAATAGGTTATGTAAGACACACGATAAACTATTCCGTAAACTAACCTATTTTAAGTAAGTTTTGAGCATAGTTTATCTAATAGTTTATCGTCTAACAGTACCTTTAGAAAATATCATTCGAAACTTATAACGTTTCTTCCATTTTCATATCATTCTCTGTTTGTCGTATAAATTGATGTCTGATGACGCGACAAATCTCATTTTAGACGTCTTTAAGTCGGACGGACAAATAAACGACGGAGAAAAAAAAAAGAAATAAACATCATCACCGATAATGAAGATGATATGAAAGTTTAAGACGCACGTCCCTAAGTTAATGCTTTTTCAACTACTTGCACTTGCCTCGTGAATGGTTGACCATTACTTAGAAGTAATGGACTCTGTCCGAAATATTATAGACTCAACGTTCTATTCGGCTATTTAATTTACATAATTTATTGCTTTCCTTTTTTAATATAATTTAACCTTTTTTGTATGTCTGTGTTTATATGTCGCCTCTATTTCCAAACTCTCTGCCGTTGGTCAGCGAACAGGAAGTGTCCTCTGATGCTGTGCTCAGACAGCCTGGTTCTGGGTTTTTTAAACCTGACTTTTTGAGTTACTTCCACCCAAAATTTCTATCTTTTCGAAGTCAGTGAAACTGCGAGGAAAAAATGTAATCCGTTTCATAATGTTTGTTATTGTTATTATTTTATTTTTTTGAAATATGGCTGATAGCATTTTATTTAATTTTTCATCCATCTATATATACTATGCAAAATATGGATATATATTATTATTTTTTTTCCAACTTTCGTTTTTTTTTCTTCTTATAAGTTCATGTATAGATTTTGTTCAATCTCTACCAAATCAGATCAAAACAATTATTGGTTGTTTCTTTCGCCACATCACGCCCAATCTTGTGTAATCATTGCGCCCTAATAGATAAACTACGCCCTACTCGATTGGTTTATCTTTAAGCCTTGCGAAGCAAAAATTCTACATGTAATATTTTTGTTGTAAAACATCAAAATTCGTTTGTGTGATCTTGATCTATCATTTCAACATGGCGTCCTACGAGTCGGCAAAAGCTGAACTTCCAACTCTGAAACATGGAATAACTCTGGTTAAAAAAGTTGAAAAGCACGTTATCACTAAGTGTGATAATATGAGAAACGAACCAGCCCGCTTAGTGAGATCTCGGCTTTATGTTCATTTCAACTGAAAGTTTTATTTGCGTTTATATGGAAAAGCGGGGTAGCCCGCCAAGCGAGATCTCACTAGTTTTTGTCTAGATCTCGGCAAACGGGCTGGCGGTTGTCTCATATGAGCACATAACAAACGGGCTGGCTTAAACAATGAAAGATTATTTTATACAACAATATCCTATTGTTATGTAGAATATAATAACAATAAAAAGCCACGTGTGTAAACAAATCTCAGCTCTATATATAGCAATTTGGATCGTATTTGTAAAATGTTCTATATTTAAAATGGGTATATCGAGAGACAAATTATTTCTACATCTCCTTTTCCACCTTCCGCCTCAACTTACAAACAGTCAACGTTTCATATATCTTTACCAAGGTGGCTCACGGTACTATATAAAGTTTAAATGATAGAGTGACTGGAGGATATGAATTTAACCCGAATATATACATGAAAATAGTTGGAAAAATTTTATTTTGCAGACTTTTATATAATATCTGGTCTGTAGATTTCCGTTTGTTGTAAAATTTGTTTATTTTCTATCTGAAATAAAAACTACGTGTATGCAACTATATACAAACCTAATATTCAGATTCAGGTTTAAAGTTCCTAAATGTATACACATGTTAGAGAGGGACACGTTTATTATTACAGGGCACAAGAGCGTCCCCACGATATATCTCTCTTGTATAATATACAGCGGCCTCTCTCTTTCTCTTTCTCAAACTCGTAAGGGACCAAGGAATTTGTTCGAGAGAGAGAGAGAGAGAGAGAGAGAGAGAGAGAGAGAGAGAGAGAGAGAGAGAGAGAGAGAGAGAGAGAGAGAGAGAGAGAGAGAGAGAGAGAGAACAGCTTGAGGGAAATGTCCAAGGGACCGGGAAAATTGTTTGAGATAGGGAGAGACCATTATAAGTTAAATTAAAAAGCTATGGGACAGATATCAATTTGTTCCGTTTCTCTTTAACTCCACCACTTATAGCACTTCTTCGCTAAAAATAGAGTAGAAGTGCTAAGGATTTTAACCAGAACAGTGACATCCATACGCAAATATACAGACCATACATAGATGAAGTACTGCAAAATAAAACACGCAGCCACACAAACTAAGAAGAGTCCAAAAATCAGCCATGATAATTTTCTTATTTTGCAGCCTTGGATATGAAATATGGAGAAAAAACATTTCCAAGTCTTAGCTTAACAAAGGAAACAAAGGCGAAGACTAAAATTGTTGAGAATTATCTAAAAATAGTTTTCTTCATTTATATAGTATAAAAGCTTTCTACTTGTATCATTATTACCAGTGCACGTTAAAAAAAGATGTCCTCCGTAATCAAAATGTACAAAAACCAACGAATGCAGTTGAGACGGATAATAACGACGCCAGCCACGCATAAAAGTAACTGATACCGCATTCCTTGTTCAACCAATCAAATTTCTGGTTATAACTAATGATAACAGCAATCAAGAATGCAGCGGAAAAAAACATAGCCGCTGATGTATAAAAGCCGTGAACTTTATCGTTTATCAAGCCCAATATTGAGATGAGCAAGCCAACACCACTCAAGCTGCAGCCTATTATTACAACTACCCTGCATGCTACTAACCATTGTGGAAGATTTTCCGGCTCGAGATTTATACAAACGCCGTTGTAGCACTCGTGCCATAAGCCCTGATTCGCAGATATTCGGGTACTCTCTGCCCAGTGGTCACCAAGTAATGCGTGCAGAATTAATCCAAATACACACGCATTCAGAAGACAAAGGAATAGCTGAGATTTCGTAAAATGTGACTTTTCAGTTTGACGGATGCACCAGCGTTGGATCGTATTAATTAACGGTAGCCGAACACCACTTCGAACTTCAACCGACATCTTAAAAATTCAAACAAACAAACAAAAACAATAACAACACCAGTACATAACATACACGGTTACGTAGTCCCCTGTATATATCGGTGTTTTCCTCTTACAAATGACCAATTTAGCGCCCACCGTTACAGCAAGAATTCGTAATAAGCGCTTATTCCCAATCCTTAAATTTGTCTCCCATTCAAACAAACTGCTATAATCTTCGTTAAATGAAAATAACATGTTTTTTAAAGAAAAATAAGTAAAAGGAAATATGCTTTTTGAAATTTCTAAGAATATTTTTTTAAAAAACAGGCGAACAAATTCTAATATTATCAACTTTATGTTTGCTTTGACCATGTCACCATCGATTGAAAATTGTAATCAATAAATCTAGTCATTTTATCCTCTGTATAACAAATATTTATCCTTAAATTGATGATAAGTGTGATAAGAGCCTAATTGTGAAACACCAACATTACTAGTCTATAATATAGACCGTCGCTAACTCGCTATGGACTATATACACTTTGGTCGATTTTTTCATACTGGCTTGTTACAGGATCTGATAACACATTTGGGCGAACGTTCGTAGTTTTACTGATTTGTTTTTATGGTTTCCAACCTCTTTCGTCAGTGCGGTCATATGAAAAAAAATCGACCAATGTGTATAGACCATAGCAAGTAAGCTATATTTAAATATCTTTATTTATATGCTACAACATAACATAGTCGTCGTTTTTCGTCATATTTTTGGACTTAGTAAGATTTAGGAAGAATGCAAGAATAAAAGATGAAGGTTTCCGTTTACTTAATAGCGTTTTTGATAACTTTATTTTAGATTCGTCGCTTCTTAATGCTTGGTTCCCAATTAAGTCTGAAAGTTCATCACCAACTTGTCGCCCAAAGTTCATCGCCATACTTTTAGTTATGTGTTTACACTTTAAGTAAGTGAGTTTGTCGCATCGTAACTTCAGATGCAAAATGCTAAGTTTTATTTCTGAAAACTTTGGCAAACAAGAGAATCACTAAAGAAAAGCTTGTAAGCTATTGTTGAAATAATCGGTGTTCCTTTGAGATTTTGAATTTTAATCACGAGTTCACGATTAAAAGCGACGAATGTAAGGCGACGAAATTTTGGTGTTCTCACTTGACATATTTGAGCGACGAAGTAAGGCGACGAATCGGCGACGAACTTTTAGTCCTAAGTGAGAACCAAGCTTAAGCGGGCGAATACGATCAAATTTATAGAATCAAATTTGTCGCAATATGTTTGATCAATTTATTGGATTCGGAGTGTCCATTTCAAGATTTTAAAAGTTGGACAACTTTTTCAATTTTGTTGAAAGTAACGTCAACCAATCAGCTTCTTTAAAATTGTAGTTAAAAGAGTTTAACCAATCACGTTAAGGTATGTTGACGTATCAAATTACATTGAGCGAATTGTGAACAATTCGATTTGGACAAAGTGGAACCTCAATAAACTTTTAAATTCGACAAATTGAATTTGATAAATTTGATTCAACAAATTTGATCGTATATCGCCGCTTTAGCGGTTCTTTAGAGATAATGACATACTTTTCTGAGATTATCTTTGCACCCAAAATGTAGATTTGTTAAGAATCGTAAACGTTCAGAAAAAACTGTTTTTTTACACACAAATATGGTGTATGAGTTAAAATTTAATCGGTAAAACAAAACAATATTTTTGTAGGTTTTTATACACAGATATACATTTGAACAAGATTTTACAAATTCACTAATTAGGGGTTTCCCTGGACAAAACACGAAATGAAATTTACAATTTACAAGTACCTACCACTTCGTATTATGATTTTTAGTCATCGTTTGTTTTGTTTTGTTTTTTTTCATTAGAAAGTCGTGTCTGCGAACTTAGTAGGAAAATTAGAAAATTAGTGTGGATGTTTAGTTTCTTAAACCATGATTAAAAGGTTTAATTACTTCTTAATGGGGATGTGAATGACAAAATGGAATTTTTATTGTTTTTCGGGAAATTTTACAAAAGGCATAAAAACTGCAATTCCTGGATAGAAAAGGTGAGGGAGGAGGCCTTAATGAACGCTCGTGAACGGCCAATTTGATGGTGGTTAAACCATTTTATTAATGTGAATTATTTCGGAGCAACATAATAAGTTACGTTTGAAAACAGTAACTTTTTAATACTTGGAGGAAAGAAGCTTCCTTTACTTACCGGACCCGGACCCGTCCGTGGGACTCATGAAAACGGGGACCCATATATAAGAAAACAGGGACCCTTTCATCCTGGTGCGTGATAAAACCAAGGCTGTAGCATAGGCCTGGTTTTCACCTGAAAAACAGGTAAGCGTCTTTCCTCCAAGGGCATTTTGCCGGTTTTTAAATATCAATGATTTAATAAGATAGTATAAATAAAGAACGTGCTGCGTGAATGACGTTGGGTAAAACTTAGTAACACTACCCAAACGTAGAGAAGCTTACCGTAGAGCATTTCACGTATATATTTTGACACTTTGAAAATATTGGTAAATGATGATTATGCTGCCTATCGAAAAAAAGAAAACAAGTTATGCGTAGAGTACAATGTTTTTTAGTCTTGTTATTTTATTACTGTCTATGTCTTGCCTTTAACGTATGAAACACCGGGAATATATATAGACTGGTCATGTGATGTCAATTAAGCAATCAAAATTATCTAATGATAGAAGACTTTACATTGGAGGGTTACAGAGCAAGCTTATTGATTACGAATTATATTGCTTATTATCTCTGGCTGCAATGTGGAGTCTTCTTTAATTAATAATTGGGATAATTAAAATTGACATAACATGGCTGATCGCTATTTCCTCACGTGTTTCCTTCATTCCATGATGTTCGACAAAACAGTCACTATACTTAGGCGGCTATCACAAATATGTGTTGTAATAGGTCTCAAAATAGGGTGGGTCGGTTGGAAAAAAAAAAAGACAAAAAAAAGACGAAAGAGAACCCACAAAGCTCAGGTGCAATTTTGAGTCGGAAATATCTCTGCCGCATTCAACGGAATGATTTAGGCAATACCGTGGCGGAATAGGATAGCGTGGCAAAATCTTTGCAGTGACAAATTTTCCCACTGACATTCAAAATTTTTACCGACATAAATGGCAAATAAAAATTGTGGCGGTCAGATGACTCACACTACTTATTCGTGATACCCGCCTAGAATAAACGAGGCAAGTTACCCATACATAAATAACTTGGTTTTTGAATTTGAATTTAAGTCTGATCACCTTCCTTCGGTTAATATACAATTTAAGCCTTATGAATTCCATAAACCAACACGTCTAACCACATACCATGCTATTGCATAGATTGTGCGTTGCGTAAACATTGTCGACCAATATTTCCTTGATGAAATGTACCTGCTGATTTTCTCAACATCGCAAAATCAAAATGAAAAGCGTCAATGCTAATAGTAAGTTGCTTAAGATATCAAACAATATAAATGAAAATGTGATGATTCGCTGACAATTATACTTGAAGAAGTGGTGATAACTGTTAATTTGAAATATGAGGTAGTTTCATATATGCTGGTCATGCTTCTATTAACGACACACGTTAATATTAGAGGTATTAATCAACGGAAAAAAATTAAAAAAATTAAAAATGGTAGCTTACAGTAAGTACTTTTGACCCAATAGATTAAATTTGAAATATCGCTTAATAATTGGCCTCACGAACGAAATGAAGTTGTTGATATTCAGGCGTGTGTTATCGCCAAATCTTGTTTACGAATGGAACGGAAAGATTGGCCATGGGACTTCAAATCATGACTTTTAAATCTCCGTTTTGAAAGCAGATTTCTATATTCTATAATTAGTGGTACAGAATGAAAATATCGTTTCTAGAAGGAAAGAAATGTCTTTATATTTTTATTACTAATGTTGTTTTGATATTGTATTTCATATCTTAAATCCTTTTGAACGTAAATTAGGTTTCCTTTTTCATTTATTGGAACTAAAGCTGTTGTGTCGAGCATATATGAAACTACCTTACAGATAGATGCTCCAGAGATCATCTTATACAAAGTTCCAACTTGTGTTTACAATGTTTAATAATTTACGATATTGTTTATTCTACATTGGCAGTAGGGATGATGTTATTGTTGTTGTGGTAAGTGTGTTCATGAACACAAATTCATCATATAGTTTTGCTATGTGGTGTGTAGCCACAGTTGAATGACTGACCAGGCCAGGGGCAAATGCATGTCATATATTTTATAATATTGCTACAGCTTATGTAAGTCGGTAAAAGTGACTAACTAGACAAACAAATGTTGAAAAAATAGTAACAAAATCTGTTTTTCTCCTTATGAAACTCCTTATATTTTTCACCTCTTTTTTGTTGGTCTCAAAAAAAAAAAAAAAAAAAAAAATGATGGAGAGCAAATCAGTTCATATATATTATGTAGCCAGTCAGCGATAACCAGTTAGGGTTAGGGTTAGGGTTAGTCTCAGGGGGACTGACAATACTAGTCGTTATAGCGCTTTATCTGCTAGCTACATACAGTTATTATATTTTTGCATTCATTTTTGTTGATTTTAAGTTTACAAAGGAACAGGGTAAAGCATTTAATTAACCTGATCAAAATAAATGTTTATATATGTTTTCATCTTGCTCTGATAATAAGCTAATTTTAACAGAAACTTACCGAACAATTGTCTTGATAAAAGAGAGAGTTGCCTTTTTCGTGTGTTGCCTTTCCTGTCTTTCGCTTTCTACTACCAACACGTTACATTAGCATAGAAACACACTAAAACAAATGTATCTACAGAGTTTTCAGGGGATGAAAATTTTCCATCGTGTATCTCAGACCAAAGATGCCGTGTAACGATCGCACCACGTCACTCTTGTAATTTTTCAGGATCATCATCATCAAGGGTATAGAGGTTTTCCAGAAACAGACCACAATGCATTGTACCTTCGAAATGCCGCCATGTTGGTGGACTTCCCGCAATGTTTACAAACAAACTATCGCGTAGTTAATACATTGTACGTAAAGTTTGGTTGAGTAACCTTCATAAATTTGGTGTCATCAATAATGTCATCCTATTTCTCAACTTGTCAATTACCGATCGTGACAGATACCAGGAGAAAATCTCCCTCATTTACAATCAAGATCCTTACCAAATCCCTGAAGAAGAATGGAGTTCAATTCAAGACACTTTCCCACCCGTTTCTTATATCAAGCCCTTTTTATAATATGAAAGATTTTAAAAATTATAAAAGTTTAGAATGTTATATCGTTTTCTTTCTGGTTGGGTACAAAATGTTCAATCATTCCACCATCATGTTGACTACAAAGTTTTCACTGTTCTTCGTTCGTGCAAGAATTTTGCATAGTCAACGCCTCAGCGAGAAACCATTGTCTTGCTGGTTAATCTGCAACAGTGAAGGCGAAATTTGCTCTTGCCACTGAACGTGTATGACAGGACTGGGGGAAAGTTACTCCTATGTTTCTTCAGTCATGGTCTTTGTTGAAGCAGCTATAAGATTAAAGGGAAAAGAAACTGCCACCCAAGAACAAGCGTATTGGTTATTGCTCTCGTCAAAGAGAAAAATTGAATATGCTGCAGGTAAAGATATTGATTTATGATTTCGTCTACTAACCAAAAAAAGTGATGGATTCAAAAGTCAATAATCCTTATCCTGCTTATAATCAACATCAATCAAAGCGAAAACAATTTTCAAATCATCATCTGAAATGTTTTCACAATTCTTGACGACAAATTTCCTCTGAAAGGCCAGCTTTTTGTCTGTTCACCCAGACTACAGCAACCAATACATTCCGAAAGCGTTGTCCAAAAAGTTTCCAGTTATTCTGACAGAATTGTACAACGAAACTTTGAGGGGATTACCATATCAGGAAATTAGGAATTATTGTACCACTGTGGAGGACAGACTAGCTGTGGACTTGGAACAAGTTATACCTGTGGAGAAGAAAACTCGCAAACCGTTGGACTCAACTACCTGGTTTCAGTTTCGTACTGGGAGAATAACTGCATCCAAATTAAAGGCGGTCTTATCAACATCTGTTGCACACCCGTCTAAAAGTTTGATCAAAAGTATTTGTTATCCATTTCAATATAAATTTACTTCCAAGTATACAGAATGGGGTAAGATAAAAATAAATGCTAAAATAAGGTGAGGTGAGTTAAGCCAGCGATAACAATACACCTTTCCCAAATTTCTGTTTAAACACCGTGTTTTGAGCTAGTTTTGGCGTAGTTAGTACATCCAACCTCTTTTTAATTAAATTTATTGTTTCAATAATGTTTTAACTTTATTACTTAGTAATTATCTCTATTACTAAAACTCCCAGTAGAATGATTAGAGGCAATTTTGATATCTAAAACGAGGTTGGATGTACTAACTACGCCAAAATGCAGCGTTTAAATATTGTTAACAACTTGAACTGAAACTGTTTTTATATCACGAGCTTTTAAGTGTAATCAGATGTCCGTGAGTTTACTCCTCAAAATCTCTTTCGATCTTTGCCAAACCTTTTGTACGACAGACAAAGAAACGATAAAGATGAAGTAAAAATTAGCAACATAAGTACAGGGCCATATTTCTTTTTTTTGGCACACAATATGCAGTCTTCAGTGATTTTTCAAAGAATTTCTGAGAATTACTTAAAAATCATTCCACCCAAAAAAACCGAGATTTCTCTTTGAATAATCACTCACTTTGAATATCATCAAGTCTCAGGAAAAT
This sequence comes from Turritopsis rubra, assembly GCA_039566895.2. Taxonomy (NCBI): domain Eukaryota; kingdom Metazoa; phylum Cnidaria; class Hydrozoa; order Anthoathecata; family Oceaniidae; genus Turritopsis; species Turritopsis rubra. The sequence goes on along the minus strand of CM077631.1, from coordinate 9,470,329 downwards.
CTCATTTTATTGCAGATAAAAAATCAAGGAAACGAATAATGCCTATCTCAGTATGTGTGATGTGTGAATATATTCACAGTTTGCATATATGAAAGTAACTACGCCCCCCCCAGTTTAAACACTAACAGGATTATGAGTTAGTCTTGGAAAAACAGCTATGGTTGTTTCTTTCTAGTGATGTGATCCATTCTTACAGTTAACTTGTACATGATGTTCTGTACAACCTATTCAAATAGCTTTAAGGGGGCGTTTCCAGCATTTTAAAACGGGGTGGGGGTTGTATTTAGGTTTGAAATGGGCACCAATAACCAAGCGGGTATATTTGTACAGCGACGATGTAGTGGATAGTGCCTTTGAGTGAAACCGCTGAGGCCCGTGTTCGAGTCTCAGTCATTTCGCATTTCGATACCCTTACTCCGCTGCGCTTTAAAATCAGTGTATCAACCCATGTGGAACCATCTACGGACTAAACACTATAAGAGTACGAGCAATGCTATATGGAACCCCAAGGACTTAAAGTTGCTTACTTTCTTGTTTACTTGAATTCAACTAAAGCTAGTTTCATCACCAAAAGTATAACTCCTTTAAGATCAATTTCTAATATCTGCTTGGTGACATATCCTTGGGAGAAAATAGGTGGAGCAAGCAATGTGACTGTATCTAAAGATCAGAATCACTGCTAGATGACTCTCTGTAATTTGAAATCCCCTAAATACGAACTAAACAAAAAACTAAAAACTAAATACGAACTAAACTAAAATGTTTTGTTTACACATAACCAGCCTCTGTAACAGTTTTGAGAACGATTCCTGCATTGTTGACAACTTAGATTATATTTTCTCTGAAACATCTCTCAATGTGTGTAAATATGTAAATATGTACATATCGCAAATAATATGCATAATTGAATGATTTCTCTGAAAATACTATTCCGTAAATATACCCGCTGTCAGTGTCAGTGTAATTGTGTTCATACATAGTTTATTTTCATACTTGACAGTTTCGGGCCCTCCAGGGGAATTGAAAAAGTGTCCGAGTTAGCGAAAGTCCCAGTTAACCAAAGGGCTCGATAAGTCGGACCTGTTAACAATGTTTGACGAGCCGATTGCAAAAAAAATATTCTCCTTTATCGAATTTTTTTAATATTCTATATTTTTCACTTTGAGTTCTAGTCTTTTATTTCCTTTTGGAACCCGCAACTTTCGAGATCTTGATAGAAAATAACAAAAATTTATGTCTCCTCGCTCTCAACAAACTTAAGTTTCGAATGTTTACATGTTCGAATTTTGCTGCGTCAAAACAAAAGTCCGAGTTAAGTCCGAGTTTTTTGACTGAAGGACAGAAAACTAGTACGAGTTAGCGAATGGTCCAACTAATCCGGGATACGACTTAAGTGCAGTTTTTATAAGAAGTGATATAAGAAAATCCAAGGGGAATTGAAAATCGGTCCGACTTAATAAAAGTCCGACTTATCCGGGATACGGCTTAGCGGGAGTTCACTGAATTTTTCGAGAACCGTTTTATTTGGTGAGTAATCTCATAAATCACGTGCCACACTGTCTTCTGAAAGTGATAGTGAATCGCTATCACTTTCAGATATGAATTAACAGGAATCAATCTTACTTTTACTGTAAAGAATCACTCATGTTTAATAAATGTTGTTTACGTCCATGACGTCACAATGTCTAAAAACACCAAAAAGTTAAATCCTATAACCAGGGGGTCAATAGTACATAATTTATACCTTGTATTTTCATCATTATTAGAACAAACACTATCTTTCATTTTTATGAAAAAATTGATATTGATTTCGACCTCATTTTTCACCAATCACTAACCAAATGATTAAAACATTGACTCCATTAGAGCGACCCCCTGTTCTAAAGAGACTATGCCCGTTCTGACTTATGAATTTGAAGCTACTAATTTGAAGATAATCAGAATGTCACTGAGTGTAAACCAGCCTTAACAAATGTTTATAAAAGCGGAAAACGGCCGTAATCGACAATCGGTTTTGTTTCTGCTGTTTCTGTTTCAAAATGGCTGCTTGTCTGGGAGCATGGAGAATCCATACACGTGTGCAAAAATATGGAACACTGGTCAAAAGGCGTTCGTTATCGTTATCGTTAATGTCAATGACTCCATGCGAATTTGCAACCTTTCTAAAGCGAAAAAACCTTAAAAGATGTTTCTTGGTACATGATGATGCTATTCTGAAACCAGTATCGAGCAGTCCTAATTTACTAAGAGAAATTATTGCATTTTGCTTAAATGATAAGCATGATTATCGTAACCATGAAGGGATCGTCCTAGAAGTCGGAAAAACAAGTGGTGCGCTAGATTATAGCAATAGATTCGTTATGTCTTTCCAACAGGGAGTTTAGACAAATACGACAACAACGAAGACTCAACTGAGGTTTGTTTCCCTTTCCAATGAAACTTCACATCTATACCATGACTAATAGTTTGAAATTTATTGATTTACTAATATAGACCTTGTCAGTTCATATGGAAGAAAATCAACGACACCTGTATTGCTGACATCTCTCCTCACTTAAGCTTGGTTTTCACCTGTCGCAATATTATCCAGTTTTGTAAGCAATGAATGAGATCGAAGTAGCGATCTACTACTGGATGTCCCAACCCTTTCACGAAGTGTGGTGCTCGGACCACCCACCTTCTCTGTTAAAAGTGCTTATTTCCGGTAAAACTAAGAAGAAATTTGAATAGGTTTATGATAATGGTTCTGCCAAACAGAGAGTTACCTCTGTTAAGAACTTCCTGTAAAGACAGACCACTAGCCCTAGCTTTAACTTGATGATGCCGAACGTGTGGAATAATCCTGGAAAATTGAGTTATCTATTCCTGCAATACCCAGGAATTACTTTACCCAGTTGGCAACAGTAGAATTAAACACCTCATTATGAGGTGAATGAGAGCTCAAAAGCATCTGATCATTCTGACCATTCATCCAGACCTGTGTCACCGATAAATGTTGATCTAGCCAACTCAACACCAAGTTTGACATTTTCAGGATACGCAACAAACTCTACTGGTGATAGAGGTTTTCATCTACGCCAACTCTTAAACAATTTGTTAAAGTGGAGTTAGATTTGTTATCTGATGTGCTCATTAGGTTGATGTGAAGAATACCGAGCTCCTTGCATCTGGAGGCCGCAATTAAAGCCTTATTTGGTATACCTTTCGCGCGTCCCAGATAAAAACATGATTGGGTTTAGGGGGCCTAAATACCCATATCATTAGGTTTAATACCAATGGGTGTTGGCCTAGTGTTTTGCCATCTACCTGACAATGGTACGGCGAAATTGTTGATCTATAGGTAGTAACCGTTTTATATTGTAGGCCTTTTTTAAATAATTCTGCGAAAACATCTAGTGCCATAGCTACATCACATCGAAAGGGATAAACTTCAGAGGCGGATCTAGGGTTAGTCAAAAAAAAGTGGAGGAGTATAGAGTCATGAATTTCTGTAAAACATAAGTGTTGATCATGTTATTTGCACGTTTTTCTTTTACACGCTTAATGACCGTGCTCCCTCCATAAATTTCGCCTAGGTTCTAGATCCGCCTCTGGATTTGCCGCAGTTGACACCAGCCAGCCCACTTTCCCCAGGCCGATTCGTAACGAGAAATCGTATCTGTTCTTTTGGAATTTGAAACAAGCATTGCAGCGTCCTCTTGCTGCCAAACATTGCCTGAAACTATCCATAGTCTAACTATGGATAGTCTAACTATGAATATCCACGTCTAACTAGACGTAGCTGGTTTTGTTCTACGAGTCGGTGATTTTGACCTAATGGAAGAGCGACTTCTACGATAGTAGTAGAATTGGAATTCTCACTGACATCTGAAGTAACCCTGTGTACCATGCATGTGATTGCCATGTTGGGGTGACAATTAAAATTCCAATTTTCTATTTTCTTACTTATGTCAGTGTCCCCCCTATCAAACAAAATGACGAACCAAGCCATGTAACATGGAAGATTATGTGTCATTCGTGATATCGGGTCTATATCGGGGACCTCTATCTTCTGTGTTATTAACTTGAACAGTCTCGGATTTAACTTCCACTCGCGATGGTGGCGAGACTCCCAGGGCGGTCGTATTGTTCACTTGAAGGTGTAGGAATCTTACCACCTGCGTTTTGGTGAAGGTGAGTATACTCAATTTGATGGCATTCAATTCCAACACATATATGTGATCCTGAGCTTCCTAATTGAACCACCAGCCGTCAGTGTGTGTGTTTTATGGCTTTTCCGTTTTGAAGAGCTAGTTTTTTTCTCCACCACCTTTTCGTTTAAGGCATCCACACCCAAAACGGTGCTGGTGTTGTTAAACATAGACGTCTTTAATTCCCAAATCTCCTGAACTTGCAGATACCTGTGATTCATTCTTCCTGGGAGCTTGAGCTGCAAACGACAGCTTGCCAATTAATTTCGAAAGATCTAGGATTGTCAAATTGGGTTGCTCTAAGCATTGATTGCACAGCTGTATTAATCCCATCATCTTGTCCTGGGGAATGTAGATTATCATAGTCCGGGAATATATAACTAGGCCAAAAACTATATTTCCTAAAGGGCAGCCTAAAATCGTGTATTTTCTTTGTTCTCTACAAACCCAAGGTGTTGTAACGGAAAGATTGTAGTGTTTTTAGCCATTAAAGGCATGTAGTCCAAATACACTATCACACGGATGCCTTCGCCTTCTTCTTTGTCAACTTCACTGGATGACTTCAAGTTCTCTAAGCTTGGGAGATATCCTGATATGTTTGCTCGAGCTAGACAATAAGCGACAATGGCAAAAATACTTGCAACAGAAAATGGTGTCACCCTTTTCCCACCGTAAGGTAAAACAAAACTTTTTATAGAAAGTGTTTTAAACGGCTGAATTGATGAAAACCCTTGCCACGCGATTTTAGCTTGAAGTATCAACTTCTGGATGAAGTGATTATATACAATACATAAAATGGTTGCGTGACAAGAACTCGTTAAGTCAAATTGATCTTATAAATTGAGCCCACTTTTCCCAAAAATGTGTATATTTCACATCATAATTTTCAATCCATTAATTAAAGAATGAAATATATACTCAAAAATATATACTTTTATGTATTTATTAAGATTTCCCCGTAAAGGGAGAAATCTTATTTATTTAGGCTTTCTGTCTATCGGCTAAGAATTGCGCTGCAACCGTTTTTCTGCCCATTTCCGAATTGGTTATCAGTTTTTAAATGGCCGAAGTCCATGTCGAGAAGCGTATTTTTATTTCCAATAATGTTTTTTATATCCATGTTTTCGATGATGATGTATAAAATAACGTTAAATTTTAAAAAAGCTTTCAGAAAAGTCTTTTCTTGTATTATTTAAATGTGTACATTTGATATGGAGCAGTTGGTCGTCTTCCAACAGCTTTTTAATTGTTTATCTTTTATTACGGTAGCAGCGAAAGCGAATACCGTATTAAAACACCCTTGGACTACTACTACTACTACTACTGCAGTTACTTTAACTAGAAATATCACTTGAACATTTGAAATTAAGCTATGATTTTGCTGTTAGTATTGCCTCGTGCTTCCATAGTCTGTCGAAGGCAAGCAAATCAACACCAGTTAGTAAGAAATTTCATCAGTTTTCAACTTAACTCTTTGAAACCTTCTTATTACCTTTCTCGTTTGTTATTTACACGCTTAGTTTACTTGTATTTATAAAGATCTAGTTTAAAAAGCAGTATTTCATACAGAAGTCGTTCAGTTTTTCGTATATGAAATCATTATTTTTTTTCCTTAGGATATTTTTTTCTCGATTTAAAAGCCTCTATATAACATCTAGTGAGACCAGGTTGGTTACAGCTCATGCATGTATATTTCTTTTGTTTTAAACAATAAGTTTCTGGTGTTTCTTAATTAAACCTGGATCACACTTAAGAATCTTTTTTAAATACAATTGTGTTGTCAGTGTAACTTAGGCTTTTTGGAAGACGATGGTTTGAAACTTTTTGCCGCCTTTGATGATATTTTTGTTGTGCTTTCTGACGTTTGGTAAATCTTCCAAAACAGTTTCTGTGTTACAGAATGACTGGTGTGCATAGTATATTTCAATTTTTAGTGACGTCAAGTACGTCTGCTGCTACCGCTTTGCGCCATCTGGCTCTTGTTTATTTTTAAAAATACACTGAAATGTAAGTGTAGATGGCCGAGTGACATTTCTTTTCGAGAACATAGTGGTTCAAATCCGATGATAGGCGTTTTTCGTTTTTTTATTAGAATAAGTTACAATAAGTAAATGTTGGTTACACCTATCCTCCTAGGTTACAGTAATATAATTACAGACAGATTTAGTGTTAAACGATAAATATAATTGAAATAATCCGCCATCGGATTTGAACCACCATATTGATTGATACAATGACATGTTTTCACAATACCTTATATTGGCCCTTTTCGCCGGCCCTTATTAGGCCAAGCCAAAAATCATGATTTGACCATTTAGGACCGTATTTAAAAAATACATTATTGAGACCCCAAGGGTATATAAAGCTTCTATTTCCTCTGGAGTTAATATTCTCACAGACATTGATAAAAACGAGTATTCTGGGACACACTGTCTAGGGAAATCGTTTTAATAAACAATGTTGATCTTGTTATAAAAACTAAATGCAATATTAAGTACTGAAGATAATCTATGTCACAATCGATACGTCACAAACTCAACACTATATGTCACAACTCAACACTATAATAGTAATATATATAGTGTCGATTGTGACATTTGTGGCAGTGCGACAAACACTGATTCTCCTGACCTTAAGAGTAGATAAATCAATAATTATATAGTATAAAATTATTTTCTCACAGCACGATTCAAAATTTATTTTAGGTAAATCTGCGTTAAACGGAGCGTCAATATACAGTAGACTCCCGGTTATTCGAACCTGCACTTATTCGAATAATTCGGTTATTCGAAGTGAGATGGCGTTCCCCTTGGATCTGCTTACCCAACTCAGGCAAAAACACTCTCGGTTATTCGAACTTCAGTTATTCGAATAATTCGGTTATTCGAAGTGATTTCTATTCCCCTTGGGGCCAATTATAGGCTAAGTCACCCTCAGTTATTCGAATTTTTCTTATTGGGAGATCGTCGAGTGAGAACATTGATTTTCTGCGATTAAAACACTTTTTTTCTTCAAAAAATCAGGTTTCAATATTCATGGCTATTTACACTCTTCAAGCAATTTCTTCAAAAGTTCAATATTCTCCTTCGGTCCAGAGAATTGAAGCAAACAGGGGATCCTCAATCCCTTATCATCTCCAAAGTTAGTTCTTTTCCCTGTCACTTTTACTTTGCAAGTACACAACATCTCTGACTTCAGAAAGTAAAATATCGTTTTGGCAAATTTTCCTGTTTTTCCTTTAGGCAAATGACCAACAATATCTCCTTTTTTGCAGACCGCCACTGCATATTTGTCTATGTCGTTTGTTGGTTCCATTTTAGCTTCTAGGACTTCACTAATAACAGCGTTCCATTTCTTTTGATACTCATGATATCCCATAACGGTTGAGTTACTCTCATAATACTTGATAAGAATGATTTCTATCGGCTGTGTTTCGTTGATTATCATTGAAACAAGATCCATTGTAATTTTCACTTCTTCGTCCTAATTGTGGTGTGACTGCTTTGTTGTTGTGTTGTTTCGTTTCGTTTTATAACATTCGAACGTTTTAAAAGGATCATTCAAAATTCGAACGTTTCCTTTGATTTTCGAACGTTTCATCTAATTTTCGAACGTTTCGAAAGCTCGATTAAAAAACAAGTGGGTGGATGTAAACAAACTTTTTAAAGGCTCTTCAAATCCACATCAAAGATGGCAACCGCTCAGACAACGTCAAGGAAGAAAGCTGTTCTGACGATCAAAGAAAAATATCTTGCTTTGAAAGAGCTTGAAAAAGAAGGAACAACTAAAAAGTCTATTGCTAAAAAGTATGGTGTCCCACCTAACACACTTTCATACTGGGTTAAGAATAAAAGTGACATTTTTACCAAGTATGAATCAGGCCAGTATGGAGCTAAAAGACAAAAGCTTTCTTCCGGAAAATACGATAACATTGATAAAGCAGTTTACAAGTGGTTCGTTAACGCTCGTGAAAGAACTGTGCCGATTAGTGGTCAAATCATTCGAGAAAAAGCATTGGATTTTGCAAAGCAATTCAACGAACCTGATTTTAAAGCTTCAGAAGGCTGGCTAGACAGATGGAAGCACAGACAAAACATCATTTACAGAATTATTTCTGGAGAGGAAAAGTCTTGTACACCAGAGATGACAGCAAGCTGGGAAGAAACACACCTGCCAACCATTTTGTCACGCTATGATTTACAAGACATTTTCAATGCTGATGAATTCGGCTTGTTCTACCAGATGCTTCCAACAAATACCTATCATGCCAAAGGTGAAAGATGTGCTGGTGGAAAGTTCAGCAAAGTTCGTTTAACAGGACTTGCAGCAGGAAATGCCCTAGGTGAAAAGTTGCCCATGTTCGTTATCGGAAAATCGGTTACACCGCGCTGTTTCAAAGGAGTCAAAAGTCTTCCCTGTCAGTACAAAGCTCAAAAGAAGGCGTGGATGGATTCTGAAATCTTTACCGATTATGTGAAAAAACTCGATGCTAAATTTGAAACTGCGGGTCGAAAGATTGTCTTGATAATTGACAATTGCCCAGCTCATCCAGAAGTCACTGGTCTTAAAGCAGTAGAATTAGTTTTTCTACCACCAAATACAACGTCTAAGACCCAGCCCATGGATCAAGGTGTAATCCGAGCATTGAAGGCATATTACCGGTCAAATCTTGTGAAACGTCAAATAAAGTTCATTGACGGCGGTAAAGAGGTCCCTAAAATTAACATTCTTGAAGGGATGCAAATCTTGGTCAAATCATGGGACGCTGTTTCAAAAGACACCGTTAAAAACTGCTTTAAGAAGGCAGGCATCTCAAAAGAAGCACAGATCACGAGTCTCAATGATGCTGATGACCCATTTAAATCTCTTTCTGACAGCATAAGCGAGTTGAAAAAAAGAGAAGTTGACGGCGACATCTTGAACGCAGATGATTTTGTGGATATTGATTTTGAGGTATGCACGAGTAAATCAATTGAATTGACTGATGAGGAAATCGTGGAAATCGTACTTAATGAGGACAAAGATCAAAACGAGCCGAATCTCGAAGATGACGATGATGATGAAATTGAGGCACATGACATCCCCCCGAAGAAGCCAAAGCAGTCAGAGTTGGAAGAGGCCTTAGAATTGTTGGAAAGATGGTCTTTGTTTGACGAGAATGGTCTTGAAATCAGAAAGCAGTTAAACATGATAACACGTACATGTCAAAAACACTACATCGATAGTAAAAAACAATGTAGCATTAAAGATTTTTTTAAGAGTTGAACTCCTTGTATTTACTACATTTTCTTTATAACTTTCATATTTTAAAACCTGTTAACAATTTGTTCAAATTTATTCTTTCTTCAAAAAGTAAAAATTCTTTGTGTTTATTACGCTCAACTGAACCACAATGCCTCAATTACTTCAGAAAAGTCCATCCCATTAAGGTTAAGTTGAAAATCTGGCGGGAAAACGAATTTTTCAGTTATTCGAACTCCCGGTTATTCGAAGTAAATTCTTATCCCCCTTGGAGCTTCGAATAACCGGGAGTCTACTGTAACATCGAAAAAACAGCCGTGCACAGTTTGCCCCCATAAAAAATTCACCTTATTCCATGAAGGTATAGCTATATCGATTGTCCACAATCTCCTTTTCTCATATCCTTTTTTCCGATATACGTAGCGCATCGATTTAACTGTAAGGATTTTGTATTACAAAGAAATAACGAAAACAAAGTTGAATATACATAATTGACAGAAACCTTTCTTACATTGTGTTCATCCTCACAGTACGAAAACTACGAAATTACAAACACGATGTTCGAAAAGCGCATGTAATAAATTTTTTTCTATTTTTTTTTTTTGTTTATGTTCGTTCTTATTTATGATCAGTGACGAATTCTCAATAAGTTCTAGCAGAAAATCGCATGTATTGTAGATTATGAAGTGTCTACAAGCTTATTAAAAAACACATCACATGTAATTGATATTCGTCATCTAGCTATTATTGTGTTTCAATGATAAACATGAACGTCTCTTTTGTGTATTTTCTATCGACTTTACAGAGGCATAGCTAGAGCTTAGTCAAAATTTGTGGAGGAGAGTCTTTACTCTCCATTCAAAGTAGAAAAGGAAAACGTGCAAGTAACCTAATCGACATTTAAGCCTGAAAAGAAAGATCGTAACGTTGGACTCCTCCACTTATGGCACTTCTATGGCACTTGGCAACTTTACATAGTTCTTACTATCAACTTAACACAGCTCTTGTTACCAATAAGTCATGGGAACGAATGTGAATTCGACATGAATTTCTCATGAGATGTTTGTTTTCCCATAAGGAATCGAATTTCAGCAATAACAGGGAAATAAATGACGAGAAGGTGATATTTGAGTAATTATTTGAACAGGCATTAATATTTCAGATTTTGTCAAAATAATGACTCAGAAAGATACAAACAAGAATAAGGAAGAGTTAGAAACGCCTTTTCTTTGCCCTATAATATTTTGACTAGAACTTTACGATGTAAACGTACTAAAAACATTCGCGCGAACCTATTAGTCCATTAAGCTTAAAGGTGACGTCTCTCCGGTTTATACTCACCGGTACAGCCCACTGAAGGGTCATGGCAACAATATTTTTATAAAATAAGGGGCATTAATGTTAACACTTACATGTGTATTTAAGGACCTATTTGTAAATATTTTGGAGCAGTTGGCTGACTTTAATCTTGCTACACTTACTATACTTTGATAAAATAAATAAAGTTATTTCGGTTGAGTTGTTAACGAATTAAAAATAAACAGTTAGTTTATGAACTTCTACCCGCGTTTGAATTTGATTCTTCGAGATTACTTCGCTTCGCATACAAAACAAATTGTATAAACAAACTTTTTTTCTCATTTTTGTGTGACGTTCGATTTGTTATTAAAAATAGAAAAAATTTAATGTAACGAGTTCCCTTTACTGTTTCATGTATTATTTGTCCATGCATTTCTATCTATCTACACGCTTTTGTTTCGTAAGAATATACCTTATAAGAATATCGAGGCTGACAATGGGTCAAAAATTAAGAATACCCTAAGAATATGCCCAGACTCAGCTTTTTATTATAGATATGAAAATTTGTATGATGCACAAAATTTGATTAGAAGGTCAATTTCTGAAGTCATGCTAAGAATATATTAAGGATATTACGAGGCTTATATTTGTCAACAAGTTAAGAATGAAACGAAAAAACACTATTCATATGTAAAAAAAGCTTATATCTATGTTTTTGCTGTATGTAAGTAAGTGAGTATATATAAATCATTGACGTCATATGGACAGGTGTTTCCCCTATTTTCTCACAGTGGCTAAAGATATTCTGTTACAGACGCCCCATCGGATTTTAGCGTCCTCTTGGCTATCATTAACAACCACCACCCCTGAATTTGTAAACACATGCTGAAAGTACATCTGAAACAAACGTATTAAATGACCACAAAACAAAAAATAGGCACATACACAAACAAACGACGACCACCAAAAATTTGCAAAATACAAATTCTCTCCACTATCACCGTCAAAAGAATTTAAGTTCTCCTACCCTAACCACAAAGTTTGAGTTGTCACCAAATGAAAAAATTCATGACGGAGAAGAGACTTTGATAAAACCAGATTCCATCGCATCTCGAAAATCTGGAAATTTCCGTTATTTACTAGTTGTGATTCAACATTATCCGCAGTGGCTTCTTATACCACTGCGGAAAAAAGATTCAAAAATTTCATACAGTGTGCACGACTAAAATATTTACTGTAGTTCCAACTTTTATGCCAATTGATATAATATAATCTATATCCGAGTAAATATATATCAAAAAAGAGGTGTGTTCACCAAATCAATTAATAGGAAAAAATCCTCCCGGGTCCCCACTTAGGCTCCCAGTTCCCACTTTCAGGGTTTCTGGCCCCACTTGTGATATCCCAATGGGTCCCATTTTCCCGGTATTTCAGAAAAAAACTTTGTTGCTCGAAAATACAAATATAATAACATTATATAACATAATATATTATTTGATATAATATAAAGAACCGTAATGTATATATTTTTTAAGAAACTTCGCGATATAATCTATTCGATGGAATTATTATGTTTTCCTGCTTACAAACCACTTGTCAAAACGAATTATCTGTTTTGGGATTATCAATAATAATCTTCGTAGTAATTTTTATCTTTCCGATATGTGTCAAATCCGGTATTTCAGTACAATTAACGCACGTCAGAACAGGCGCCTGATACATCTACATACACACGCGCTTCGAAACATTGGAATGTTTTTTCTACTTCTCGCACCATCCTTTGTCTAGGAAGTTTCGAGTCAGCTTATTTAGTGCGCATTTTTCCAGGAAGTGCTTGAAGAACAAAACGTTACTGGAACTACGTAAAAACTAATTATATTTTTTTCTTGTTTTTCAAAAATGGGAAGAATTTGGCCAACTCAAGTTCTGCGTAGTTTCAATTTCGCGCCATTGTGCAGCAATTATTATGGCGTTTTTGCGTACGTTTAATAAATAGCGCAGGATTTGCTGCAATCCTAATAGGCCCTTTTTACGCCGGTCTTTATTCACGGTATTTTTGAAAAGTCTAAGGTCATACCTTCACAGACAAACATCTAACGCCAGCCCTTTTAACGCCAAGTCATGAAAATTAACGCCATTAACGGGCGGCGTAAAAAAGGGCCAATAATGTATGTGAAAATGGTTTTGTTTTCAACTATAATATAGTTTAAACTCTAAATGGGTGCACGTGCTCTTGAAAATAGTCATTTGGATATACAGTAGAACATCTAATAGGGGGCACTTCTAGGGACCAAACCTCAGTGGCCGTTGTGTGGAGGTGGCCAAAAACTTAATTTAAATTGTCTCGAAATCTGAAGTCAAAAGCAGAAGAATGGAAGGAATGAGACATTTTTAATATGTAAAATCATTCCTAATTTTCATTCTTTGATAATGCAAATCACTATATGTGGCCGTTAAAAGAGGTTAAATTGTCCATCGGGCCAACACAAAGCAGCCGTTAGACCGTTATTTGGGGGTGGCTGTTGAATAGAGGGTTTCGTACGAGAGTTTGACTAGGAAAACGGCAGGGACCATTTTTTACTGGCCGTTGAATAGAGGTGACCGTTCCACTGGAGTTTAATTTTTTGTCGGTTGAGAGAAAGTCCTAAAAACCTACACATGGCCAACTACCCCAGTGGGCAAGTCTATGAAGAGGAGCGTTTTCTATAGGAATGACAAGTAATATCGCCTGCTGTTTCAATAAAAAACACTCCTCCACAGAGACTTTTTGAAGATTTTAACCGTTGGGACCTTTTAACAGTTCATCTAAAAATTCAATAAAACTGACATTTTTTTTTACTGATAAACTCTGTTTTACAACGACCATTAAAACCGGATTCGTTTTCACAAAAGTGGCAAATATTTACTTTTTTGATAACAATTAAAAATATTGGAGCTTGTTGGGAAAGCATAATACTATTTTTAAGCAATGTAACATTCTTATAAATTAAAAGTTTTGTAAGTAAAATGATAAATTAGGCATAATATACACAAGATGCAATAAAAAAGGAACGAAATCCAGAAGCACGTTGAAATTTGTGGAAAATTGAAAAGAAAATCATATGCCGAGAACCTTTTTGAATCAAAAGTTCGTTCGTTCATTCTAATTTGATTCCATAGATTTCAACACGATCTAGATTTGTACCTAAAATTACTCAACCTTTTAGGTATAAAACACAACCCAGTGGTCAAACGACTTCGCTTTGCTGTAAAGCCGTTTCTATAACTTTCACACGACACGGTGCACCTGCTAGGGTTCTTAGTTCGGAAGGAACCATCACTTTCAAATAAGATTTTTAAACCAGTACAGTTTTGATAGATTTGGATGAAAGTTCTTTGATAAAAAAAAAAAAAAAAAAAAGAAAGAAAAAAAGAAAAGAAGATGAAAGATCTCCACTAGCAACAACCAATCAGATATTTCAATCTAAATGAGGTTTGTAAGTAAGAGAGAGAGAGAGGGGTAGATCCCAAAATGCTTTAAAAATACCATGTTGAATGAGGGTCGAAGTAACTTTTTATTCAGTGATAAAGTAGCTTTCCCGCAAGCATTCATATTATACCAGTAGGAGTACTAAAGATGATTTAGGTTTCAAATCATTAAAAGTTAATTTCATGGTATTCAAAACAAAACAAAACAAACAAACAAACAAACAACAACAATAACAACAAAAAACCAATAAATTAAAAACAAATTGTAGCAGCTCTATAACGCAGACAGTGTAATAGACTTAAGGCTTCAGTTAACAAATACGTCGCACCAAATCAACAGTTATGAACGTAAAAACACAAAAAAATTATTTTTAGCTGTACTCTTTTTGTATTAAATAACGGTTTAATTCTGAAAACCGCTCGGAAATCGTTAAAATTTTACAACAGAACATTAAGCTTCAGATTTGTTGCCAACCAAAACCACCATTAATTAGTGCGTGTTGATCATGTAATTTTTCTTATTTCATCGTCTTCATCGGTTTTGTACAAAAATTTACTCGCATCACTAGTACACCGGTCTTTCTTTCGTTTTTCCTTTCGTATACATAGGCATACGATTATAATTGCTATGAATACCAAGACAACCACAGCTGCAATGGCTATCCATATGTGCGTCGGTAAGGTGGAAGTGTCTTCATTTTTGGATTTGATTTTGGAACAATATTTCCCCGAGTAGCGATTTGGGCATATGCACACATAGTAGGTACTGGTAACACTCGAACACGTGCCGTTATTTTGACACGCGTGATTTCGACAGGCGTTTTGTTGCACGGTTGGTGTTACAGGTTTCACGCGGTCACAAAATGTGCCTTCGTACGCGTCAGTACAGTGACAATAATATTCAGACTCTTTCTTTTGGCATTTTGCGCCATTTTTACAATTCCGAATTTTACAAGGATCACACTGAAGTTCGGTGGCATTGATGTTTGACACGAGTCTGTCTTGAAGATGATTCGGCGTCGCGCAGCTAGCTGTTACTAACTTTATATCTCGGTCACTGTTTGTGAGTTGAAAGTATGAAGCCAATAACTGGCAATCACACTGCAAGAAATTTTCTCCAACATCAACTTTTAATCTTTTGGAGTGTTTAAAAGACGAACTGGGTATAAACGTCAATCTGTTGTTATACAAAACAATATCGGTCATTCGAATGTTAGTCATGTTAGCAAAAGCGAACTCAGAAATTGTCTCGATCAAATTGCCAACCAGATCAACGTACTCTATTTGATTGAGAGCGGCTATGAAGAAATTCGGGATTTTCCTGATCTTGTTGTTGTGAAGAAAGATTTGTTGAATGCCACGAAAATTCTGAAAACTGCCTGGCTCAATTTCCTCCACATAATTATCACCCAAGTTTAAGTGTAAGAGATTAGTTAAACCTGTAAACGAATCTTTTCCGATCTTACTGATATTATTCCCTTCCAGATATAGATACCTCAATTCGGTCAACTTTTCAAATGTCCTTTCTGGAAGGCTGTTTAACCTGTTTTCTTGTAAATACAACGTTCTCACTGGACTATATCCAGTAAAATCCTTCGAAGAGATTTTCGTAATTCGGTTTCTTTCTAAATTAATCTCTCTCAAATTGGGCAAATACAACTGTGTGTTGTTCGGTATGCGCGTGAGATAGTTGGATGGTAAATGTAATTGTAGGAGTCCTTTGAACTTTTTAAATAGGTGCGTTGGGAACTCGTCGATCAAATTATGTCCCAAGTACAAAACTTCGGTTTTATTCGACAATTCGGCAACAAGTCGTGTTAAATTTTCAGTTCGTAAATTCAGGTTCTCACACGAAACACGCGTGTATTTACACTTGCAGGAAGACGGACACGCCCGTGCATTATAAAAACAACAACTCGCACACAACAGGAGAGATATCACGTGAAAAACATTCATTATATTAACTTCCAGTCAATAACAAGTCGGTGAAGTCTAAGAATCTTTAAAAAAAAGAAAACTTGATGACTTGATCCAAGCAAAATATCTTTCCGACAATATCTTTCAATCTAAGAAATAACAATTTATTTTTTATTTATTCATGTGTTTTCAAAAGTCAAGGTATCTGCTTATATAATCAATCTTCAATGTTAAATCTACTTCTTACAAATACATACCTTTGTAGAATTTTTCAACCGCCTGTCGAGTTACTCGTTTTCACTGCGTTGTTGTCAGTTTCATGTTCGATATGCATGTAATATTTTTTTTTAAGTTAAGTTCTTGTTGGTTATCTTTAGCCGGTTAATATCAATTTCGATGATCGTATGTTTTTCCTATTAAAACAAAAGAGGGCAGAAATTATTTCATTAAAAACAATACAATCCAATTTTACCAAAATTTCAGATCATTTTATGTAATTAATTCATAAAACATTTCTTATTACGCTTATCTTCATAATCATGAGGTTACCTGAACCGGACATATATAGGAAAAAGTATAAACCTTTTAGTGCTATAGATTTTATCCTGTTAATAATTGGGAATATTGTTCCAGCTTTCTACCAAATTGAAAAAAGTTGTCGAATATTATAAAACTTACGAAAATTATGCTTCTCTTTATGTCGTAAATAATAACAAAGAAAACTTTTTTTTAACAGTCAAATGCAAATCTTTAAATTACCATGATCTTGTTGATTTCAAAGAACTTGAACTAACACGATAACAACGAGAAAAAAATAATTGTTTTTCCATTAGATAAAGGCTTTACAAAAACAAAATCGATATGTTCAACTCGTAAATGTATCTTCAAATTTTAAAAGTGATTTTCTTTCTTCACATTTCAGGGGAATTTCCTGAGGTCTTTTTTTCGAAAAATATGCACTTTAGATATATATTTCAAGCATGTGCAATGAAACTTCCCCTTTTTGAACTGAAAACAAAATGAAAAACAAAACAAAAACTTTTGGCATGGTTGAAAGAAAGCAAATAGAATTATTTTGTTAGTTATGTAAACATTTTCAAAATGTGTGTGTATGTGTTTTTACGAACTGCGTGCATAGAAAATTTTTCTTTCTACCTAATGTTTACTGAAAACATGTTTTAGATGTTAAATCTATAGATTAATGTAAAATATCAGCTATCACTAAACAAACAGTAAGCAAAAAGAAAACATATTATTTAGGTCGAGCAAGGATTTCATTTAGACCCCAGATCATAGGAATACATGTAATTATTATAAAGGAAAAGTTAAACATAGTAATGAACTTTGAAAAAAAATTTGGAACATCATAAAAATATCTATTATCATTCTTATCAGTGGTGCAACTTATTTTTCGAACACTTTACAAATAACAACAAAAAATCATATAGTTTAGCAGGAAACGAGGAGGGGACGGATATAAGGCGGAGCAACTAGGAAACGCAAGTTTCTTGCATAAATATCGTTTCTACTGATTGTTAAACGATAAATTTGTACAACTAAAGTTCTTCAAACAATCAAATCACGAAGTTTAGTTAAATTATTCCATTTTTTTATTAGTGGAACAAATTGCTTGGTGGTTCTGAAATAGAAAGGAATCCGTTTAGGTTTAAAGCTCCTGTTAGACAGTAAACTAGTAGATAAATTATGCTCGAAGTAGAAACTTTTTTCATAATAGAAATTGATAATTTTTTTCTTCATTGACGTCAATTGATTAATTTTTTGGATAATTTAGGTATGATAGACGATAAAGTATGCCGTAAACTAATCTATTTTATTTAAGTCTTGAGCATAGTTTCTCTAATAGTTTACTGTCTAACAAGACCTTTAAGAATAGGATTTGATATAATAGTAGTCCTTTCATAGGTCTGCTTCAAAAAAATCTACTTTAGGAAAAAATCAAAACAAAGAAATATTGAGTTAACATGATAAGCAATAAAAAACAATTGAATCATCGAAGGATCAAAAACCAACCGATATCAGATCAACGAGGAACAAAATACGATGCAATCAATACAGGGTCCTTAAATATTAAATACGTGGTTTTACTTTGTCAACAAATTAATATCTTCAATCATCATCTTCAACCTAAAATTTGATGACGTAGGAGAATGCAAGCATCAACAACAGGATGAAAAGGTTTATTTATCGATATACCGATCAGCCGTTTGACCAATCAAAATATCGGATTCCTATTGATGAGACTGTGTGGACTTGTACATTACATATATCATAATATTTGTCTGAAGTAAAAAAAGCTCACATCAGACAAAATAATTCATAGAACATATTCAATTTAACTGATAATTTCTTCCCACCTATAAATAAGTTTATGGTGCAAACCTTATAAATTTTGTCTGGGTTAGCGAGGTAAGAATCAGGACATTCCTCGCTTTTTTTTAAACTGACCGTAAATCTAGATATTGCGAAGAGAAATTATCTGTAAAACGTACTCTTGTTTATGTGAAATGTAACTGAAAATAAAAGCAGAAAATTCCATTTGGTACAGTTAGCATCCAAAGTGATACAACTTCTATCAAATCAAATATGGTTCCATGCGGTCCAATTTGTTCAGCAAACGCTTCCCTTAGTTTTAAACATCTGGCTTTATAAATCATTTTTTTACCCTCGTACATGACGCGGAATAGATCAAAGGCTTATTGTCATAAAACTTAATTTCATCCATATTTTAATGAATCAGCTTTCTTAATCAATAAATTTTGAAACACACTGAACTGATAAGATCAAAAGTCGATTGTCTTTTGTAATCAAATTGGAGAAATTATATCGTCGAGCGTGTGGAGGCAATTTGCAGACTTTATCATTAATTTAAGAAGATGACTTCATCTAAAATCCTTTCGAAATTGCCAATATGACAATAAAAGATCTATATCAATCTTGTTAAATTACCATAACATTGCCATAACAAAATTAAAAATTCAATCTCCTTTCTTTTTTTTATATCTATCTTGATGGTTATCAAGAAATTGTTTTATCATTGACATTCATGAAAAATCTTTAACCTCATTTTGATATTTCATCTGTTAGTTCATCTGTTAGTTCACATCAGACGCCAATACAACAAGTCCAGATATCAAAGGCCTGTTTGGGAATTGTTTCGTTTATTTCTATAAATTCCCTTGACAGTCCTTTTGTTTGTGCACTCAGAAAACGTTCGGTATTTCAAAAATGTGTGACCATTACTTTATCGTGCAATGCGACAAACCACGTGAATTCGTTATAAAAGCGAATGGTTTATAAGAGACAAGTGGTGTTACATACTTGACATCGACCGCAAACACTTCGTTAAAATCGTACATGTGTTCAAAAACACAGACTTTGAATTTTCAAGCACCCACTTGAGGCCAGTCCGGGCTTGCCGTCTTTATGGATGTTAGGAATTTTTTAAAGTCAGTTTTGATGAAATAACATAAACGCTATTGGTTTTTTAAACGATTTTGTTGCAATTATAAATACGCACTTACCATTAAAAATTTCGTAATTCACTTTAAAATAAGCGATGTGGCCTATTTTTAGCAACAGACTTTTTGATGAAATTTTAAATTATGGAAAGAATTGTCTTAAATGTCTTAAATTTTTGTCAATGTTCAAGCAGATGTTATAATCAAATGGGCGCTTCACACCATCGGAAGAGCGCCCCATTTTAGGTCAAAAATAGCTAGTAAGCTGTCGTCTCTAATGAGTACCCCGCTTTCATCGAAAGAGGGTGATCATTTGAAAGTATAGTTTTTCAAAGTCATAGCACAAAAACGTATTACGTTTGTATACTTCGAAGAAATCACGTTTCTTATAACTTGTTCGTTGTTAGTGAGCTGCAAGACAATATTCTTTTATCGTTCACAAAATAATTCTTCATTCATAAAAGTACATATAAAATTAATTTTTATGATTCCCTCCACTTTGAGCGTCTTTGGCTCTCATTCGACTAAATACACGGTCATTTGCTGAAACATTGTTTTGGCATAAAACTGGTCGAGATAACAGTAAAGATTACCTGAGAGAAGGCTGCTAATAACCTCGTTTTGATTGAGAGAAGGCTGCTAATAACCTCGTTTTGATTGAGGTGGTCTATTCTTCTAACCGCATCTAGACAAGCATAACGCATTCAATTGTTAGTTTAATGAACAATTTTGTCTTTTAAAAGCGTTAAATTCAATATGTTTTCTTTACAATTAAACACCGATCATGGTATCGTAAATAAACCTTTCGAATGTTTACATAATGATAAATAACAACAAAGAGCAAACAGAATATTTTATTTACTTCCAAACCTCTCCGATAATCTTTTTATCTTTCAATACTATTTATTTCGTCTTATCTTTTGAACTTTTTTTTTTGGCTTAATCTTTAAACGCGTCTGGCAATAAAAGCTTATTTTCATTCAATTTTGGAATTTTCAATATTGCGAAACTTGAATACCAGCTGATATTCAAGATAAAATTTTGTGGGAAAAAAAGACTTTTTTTTGGGTTAGCCATAAAAAATTATAAAATAAAGTATTTTCTGTATAACGATGATACCTTTTTTGGTACACCAATTCCAGTAAAGAGCAGCTGAAATTTTCCTCGCTGTATCGGTTAACATAATTGAAACATTTAGAATGCACTGCTTTTCTCTGTTCCCTACAAACTGCAGGACCAACCGGACCAAAGTTGGTGGGAGAGATGGACTTTAAGCATTACCAGAGAATCGAGTTATATGAAACTGCACATAGGTCCTTGGGGGGTTGGGTGGTGCTCCAAACTCTCGAATGGGAGTCCATAGTGAAAGTTTTGTTTGGTGTTTTGACTGTGGTTTTATCATTTGGAAACTTGTCCATTACTAGGTTCCGTAAATTGTTAGTAAGAAACCACAATAATAAGGTCGATATTACAAACCCCGATTGAAGGAAATCTTGTTATAACGAAACCTTTAGTCTCCTTTAACAAACCTGGTTCCCACTCAGTGTAAGTTACATTGATATTCTTGTGCACCAAATGTTTACATTTCAGGTATGTTTTATAATACATTTAAGTAATAATTAAAATAACTAATATAATATGGAAAAATTTTGTATTACTTTCGTACAAATAGAAGAGGAGGTGTTTTTTTGCATCAGGTTTATTAGTTAATTCTCCATAATATAGATTACCTCATTGGCTCTTTTTACGCCGGCCCAAATTTAACGCCCTCCCCTTTTACGCCAGTCTTCTAATGGCGTTGTTTTTTAATTGATCACGGTTAAACCTTCACGTACAAACATCTAACGTCGGCCCTTTTAACGCCAAATCATAAAAATTAACGCCATTAAGGGCCGGCGTAAAAAGGGCCAATAAGGTATATTAAAAGTTTATTCCAGCTGACCAACAGATGTCTTTATAGCCAGCACCTCTGTGATCACTTGTGGTGTCAGTTGTGACCACGGAAAAGGCGAGTCCAACGCAATGGAGAAAGGTTGATCCGAAGATCGAAAACCTCCTTTAGAGGCACATTGAGGAATGCTGCGAGGGAGGGAAACTCGACCATACATTGCAAATGTAACTTGATAATACATGATTGACAACGAAACAACAAAAACAGCAGGAGATTTTACCATCACTTTACCTTTCATCAAACCACGTGTGCAATATTGATAACTAGCAGTTTTAAGTTCATATTACCAAATAAATCTTCTTATCATTTCTTTCCGATGACTTTATCTAATTTCAATTTTAAATATTTGCACATTGTAAACTTTGGCAGCTTCGATGATTCATATTGGTACTTAATAAATATCAAGTCTTCGTAAGGTGATATCGTCTTCATTTTTAGCGTTTTAGTGACTTGTGTTTTGATGTTTTGATTTATTATTCCACTAAGCACAAAGACATTGGATCGGTGTTGTTTCGACGACGTCATATGACGATCATCTTATGGTTCAAATGGAAACATTAAAGCCACGTCGGTGAGCGACAAAGGAAATGCACTTCGATGTTTTTTTACTCAATCTATTTAACGCCGATTTTTAATACGTAATTTTGATAAGATATCGTATTTCCCTGAATAAGCGCCCGATGCACTTGTTAAAAAAATTTCCAGGAACGGGGTGCGGGTGTGTGTTGAATCAAAACAGGGAGGATGATGAATGAAATGGCTCTGAGGTTTCACAGTTCTCTTCCATGTCTTTTTATGGCAAAGTGTTCTCTTCCGCAGTTTCTTGGGTTTCTTGGAAAGAGAACGGTGAGCCTTCAGGGCCATCGTAGAAATCATTATGAGATGCTTTATTTGAAAAAATCTAATAACGTAACTAAATGTAAATAAATTTCCGCGCATTTCTATCGTGGGGGTGGGTGGAGGAGGTGTTTATTCAAGGAGGGCGTTTATTTAAAAATCGGACTTCCAGGAGGGGCGCTTATTCGAGGGAGGGCGCTAATTCAAGGAAATCGGTATATAATAATCTAGATCGATCAAAACGCCTTCAATGCAAGGAATCGAAATATCTTCGAAATGAATAAACAAAAAAAAACAACAAAAAAAACAAATAAAAAAAGAAACAAACAAAAATATCCTTGAAATAAAGAAATTTAAGGAGAAGGTTATTGCAGTCTTGGCATGTACATTTTCTAGTTTTTATCATTCTTTTGAAGTCCGCTGCTAATCTAATAACATTTATATAGTTGTATATAGCCAGGAAAATTATTCCAAATTGTTTGGGCCGCATAGGCGTATCCAGGGTCAGTCAAAAAAAAGTGGAGGAGTCCAACGTTATGATTTTTCTTTTCAGGCTTAAATATCGATTAGGTTACTTGCACGTCTTCCTTTTTCTACTTTAAATGACTAAACTCTCCTTCACAAATTTTGACTGAGCTCTAGCTACGCCTCTGGTCCGAAAGATGACAAACTGCTTGTAACAAAGGTGGTTATCTTTTTTACTGGAACTTTCGACTTGTTGATGTTTTGTTCTCTACGATCTTGGTATCATTAAGTAATATTAGAAATAGTATGTAAAACAAGGTGTTAGGTCATTAACGAAAGATGTTTGTTAATGGTTATGTGTAATTATGAAGAAATGTAAAGTCTGTCTCAAAAGTTTGTGTCTTTTTAGGCCATTTCTAACTTTAAATCTTCAGAAAATATTGTAAATGTTTTTATATATTCGTAATCAGGAAAGATTTAGCATACCAAAAACTGAGCTCAGTAGTTTACGTAGAAAAAAAGTTCATTTTTTCATCTTCATTTTTTTCTTCTCCTTTTTTACATTTCTTCTTCGCTCTTTCGATCCCCTCGCTCACTCTAAATCAATGCTGAAAGATCCGAAAAGGATCTGACACTAACATTGCTACCCACATTGATTTTATTCCAATTTTATTTTGAATAATACCGCTATTCTATTCCCATAATAAAAATGGGTGATTGTAGAGCTACAATCCCTCACAAAAATTATGAGAGTTTCTCCCCCCCCCCTAAAATCAAAGTTGGTGTGTTGTATGAAACTTGGATGGCTTTCTGGTACCATCCTCCAAGTGTGAAACCACTTACCAACATTACATTCAGCGGGTTAGAGGGGTTCCGGCATGTGGATTTGCCTCAAAATAGGGTGTCTCAATAATTTTTGTGACGGATTGTAGTTGCTAGTTAGTAAGGCAAATATCATAAGCGTCGGAAGTAGAAAGAACAACGAGTCAAAAACGGAACTGAATTTCACCATAGAGATAGATCACCAGTTAGGGTGTTCGAACAAACGGTGGTCTTGAACAAAGGCTACAGTTAAACTGATGAAATCACAGAATAACAAACTTGTTACGGCCTGGTTTCCATTGGGGTGGACTTCTCTTAGTTCTTTTTGGTTTCATCTTTTTGTTGTGTTTTCATTTTGATTGTTTATCTTGCCCGTGGGCAAAATCTTCAAATAGTCTCTGTGGAGGAGTGCTTTTTAATCGAAACACCAGGCGATATTGCTTGCCTTTCCTATAGAAACACAAGGAGTGTAGACTTTTAGACTCATAGACTTTTTGAAGATTTTGCCCGCTAGGTTGCTTTGTCCATGTGTGTCCTTGTGTGTCAGCTGTGCCTTCGTCCTATCTTTAGGATTGGTTATTTCTCATGTGTGTACTGGCCTATATCTTAATATGCCCTTTTGCGTTGTAATAATGTTGAACAGAGATACAATTTGAGTATTTTGAGAATTTTTGTTTGTCGTAGATGTTGGCCTACGTGTTACATTACCATTAAGTTACTCTTTTTAGCCATAATTATTTCGTTCCTGTTTAATATCTTGAGATTTTTACGATTGTCGGTAGTAGCGTTGTTTGACAGCAACAGTACTGTTATAGAACTGTACTTGATCAAAACATGTATGGGGATCGCATGTTTGTGACGATATCGCTGATGAAAGACTTTACTGACGTCATGATGTGACGTCACAATTCAAGAAGGCCCTCAATATTTGTCACATGCCTCATGGTCAATGTGGACCCCAAGTGACGTAAGTTATTGCCATTGGTTATCGAGAAAATAGCACTTAAACGTTGCGCTTTTTTGGGTACACAATGCAATGCAATGTCATCACTTTGTGCCCACTGGCGTCACGGCTAAATGCACTCCCTCTGTTAATCATTTAGCAATAGCTCTATCTGCAAAAGTAGTGGAAAAAATATCGCCATTATTTCATAATTTCAACGATATGAAAGGGATAAAAATTGACGTTTTTTGCGACAAAAGTCTTTTTTAGATTTTAGCCGTATAAAAAGGGTAACAACGAAGAAAAAAACGTTTCCTTAGCAAAAACGAAGGGGCTTGCCCGCCCGCCTGTCCCCCTTCGACGCGACCCCTGGAGTGATATTTATAGAGTGTAGGTTCATGAAAGTCTTTTACTAATTATACTTTTGTTTAATTACCGTCTCTGAATCCTTTACAGCATTTCTTTTGAACCCTAGGCATGAAAACGACCTCATCTAAGAAAACCTCTACGTAGTCATTCATGTAGAGCAGACACCTGTACATATCGGAAGCTATTTTTAGAACCGTGAGTGTCCGCTATGTACAGGATTGACTTTTAATTACAGAGTGTATCAAATGCTATGTGAACAATAACTTCAAGAACGAATTTTAAGATAAGATAAGATAAGATAAGATAAGATAAGAAGATAAGGATTTATTTCCAGTATTTCCAAATAAATACATTAGGCTCTTCACCCAGAAATGCGTATGATATAAGTGTTTGCATCGCGTCAACATAAAAAATTAGAATAGTATAAACGTATTCATTACTGCTCAGTCATGGATTCCAGCAAACGAATTGAGTGTAGGTTGAAATTGGACAAACAAGCTAAATTATTGTGAATTACCTGATTGACGTTTAATCATCATCAGCTGGCAGCAGTATCGTGTTAAAATCGTTTGGATGTGTCTCCCCAAAGTCGTCACTTTGGCAAGTAGCTCATGTCGTTTGTCATATAATACGCATTAGGGTTAGGGTTAGGGTTAGGGGTTAGGGTTAGGGTTAGAGTTCGCCGCGTATTGTATGACAAACGACATGAGCTATTTGCCGTCACTTTAACCAATAATTACCCACAAAATCTGTTCAATCATTTCTGTCCTGGCATCTTTCTCTTTAAGTGTTCTTTGATTATTCTTGGATAGCTGTTACGGTAATAAAACACACCAACGAGGCATATAATAAAACCAAGAGCAATTAACGTAACAAATATGTAACTAACAGAACCTACAAAAGAATTTAAAACAATAGATTGAGTTGCATGATGACGTGCTTCAGTTAAATAGGGAAATTCATTTTCTTATACTTCAGAAGTTTAATTGTGGTTAGGGTAGGAGTATACATTGTCCAGGATCAGTTTTCTAAATCTCTGAACATTGGAATTTTAGTAGCCAGGTGGTAAGAAAATGTTCTGCCTTGGTTTTGATTTAAACTGTCCAACTTCTGAAATCTGTAAATTGACCAAATATCACTGAAAATATGAAGAAACACAACAGTTTTGAAAATACACAGACTTATCATATAAATGTCTTGAGAATATCAATCAAGAAATAATAAACATGGTGTTTAAAGACGATGAAAATATTTGAAAGTCATCAATCATGGGTCACGGTAATCATTCCATCTCTATCTCAGAGAACAGACATTGCAATCAGCAATCATTCCCAGCAAGGATATGACGTCGTCTTAACGTCCAAACGAAATCGTGTGTCTACTGACGTGTATATATTCATACGTACCTGAAAGAAACGGTTTTTCATTGGTTTCAGAGTCATCTTGTATTACTATGAAAATAATATATTATTCTCATTAATGCACAAGCTGGATAAACCTCTCCAGATTTCTTTGGTGGAAAACGTTATGAAGAGGATCTCATAATTCAGTTATCTGTTTAAAAGTTACGTAGTACAACTACCAAAATACCTTCTGGAAAAAAACCCCCATTTAAGACAATGTGTTGTTATCATGATGATCTCAGCACACGAGCATGAACAATAACAACAGGTGAGAGACAAGAAAACAAATTGTTGTTTTCAACTACTTCATAAACGCAGCACGTGAATTATCGTTGGTCATAACTACTATTTTTGTTGCTCTTAACGATGACTGTCATAGAAGTGACTGAATGGTCTGCATCGGTAACGATGATGTCAGCACGAGGTGGTACCTCCGACGGTATTTGTAACAACACATTGTCTTTAAAAAGATAAAGGAGCGTCACTAACGAAACACAGGTTACTGAATTTGGAGAACGGCCAATTTCACAATCTATGGTATGTTTTGACTAAAAACAAAAAGTCAATTGTAATTCAGATATCAAACTGGATGAAAAAAACAACTCTACTCTGAAGTAACGTCATAATTAGTACAAACAGTCTTTTTTTATAAGAAAATTTCATAGAAAGGTCAATTTTTCAGCCATGAAAGGTTTTTTTAAGTTTATTAATTACCGTTTAGACAGACTGCACTTAAATTATACTATATACCCGACAATACTAAATCCATTTATAATCTTTCATGTTTGGAGCCTGAAGGGACAGAAACAAAACCCATGTAATAGATGAACTAGAGCCCGGACGGCAAAAGGCTTTCTACAAGTGAGCTTATTGTAACCAAAGTGCAAATATAAGGGATTTTTTTTCATTTCAAATTTGGCCTACGTTTTTTCTTATTCTCTCCACTTACATGTCCGCCATTTTCTCTCACGGCAATGAATACGGACGTATAGTGATCATGCTAGGTTTGGATAGATGAACCACGAACACAGCCGGTTTTAAAGGACTCTTTGCTTCCGCAGAAATCCAAAAAAAAAAAAGAAGGAAAACACGGCCGGTTGTAATGTCTTTCATGCTTACTCAGAACACCAAAAACTAGTTTTTTCATTAATGTTCATTGTCAGCAATTTCCCAGCCATTGAGTTTCTTAGGTTTTTGACTTACCGAGCCCTAGTTTCTTATAATTACATTCTTGTAAAAAGAAAAAAAGGAAAGTGTATTTTGAAATGATCATCAACACAAACATATGAGCCTAAGTAGAAGGATGTATTACCGGTCAGTTGATACACTTTTACTTTTTCCCCATGTCTTCTACAAACATACAAGCCACTGTTAACAGAGGTTAGGTTACTGATAGTTAATCCATCTTCCTGCGTTAGAGATAACTTTTTATTTTCAACAAGCAGAGAACCATTGAAGGCAAGTATATGATTATCTTTGAGCCAAATGGGAAATCCGTGAATGTGCTCTTCAAAGCACGAAAGATATACCCTGTCAGAGGGGTGTTTAGTGATAATTTCTACAAAAGAATACCATAGTTGGCTAATGTAACAAAATACGATCATCCTTAGTTTTAAGTCAAAATTTTGAGCATATTTGTTTGTTAATCTTGATCGATTGACATTTTAGAAGAATTCATGAACCCAAGTCCAGTTCAAAGAAATTACCACAAGAGGGGAAAACTTCGTCTGGGAAAAAAAAATCGTCATGGAAGATTTTCGTCATCTTACTAAACTTTCGCCATTTTCCCAAGGTGATATAGAAGTTGATGGATTTTTATCCGTCCATGATATCAACACAAAGCTTTTGGACCTCATTTTTCAGGCCTCACACTGGCAATTACAATCTTTATGCAAAATTGTGTCCCTCCGCCTCCTACCCCTTTCGCTCGCCACCTCACCCCACTACTGCCACCAATTGATATAGTATTGCCACTATAATATATAAAGTATGACAAATTAGTCAACTTGAAGTTGCATACCTATTGGAGATGATACAGTTAAATTGGCTTCATTGTATTCATCATGAGAGACTGCAATGCATGTATACAGGCCAGCATTTTTGTGATGGAAGGAATTTATAATAAGGTATTGGGAGCGATCTGCAACATAGTTTCCACGGACTAGAATAGCGGTAACAAAAACGTATTATATTGTAAATTATATACACAGTGGCGGATTTAGAAGAAATTTGACTGGTGCAAGCCAATTTGGAGGAGAACTTTCTAAAAACAAAAATTGGCAATTAAATTGCAATTATTCTTTTGAAAACACTCTTCTCCATAATCTTTACACCAGTGAAATTGCTTCTCGATCCGCCGCTCATACACACAATGCACTTTCCGTTCACACAAAAAAGTGGGAGTCATATTCTTTGATCATGTCTAGAAATTATATGCTGTTAATATTTCATGCCTCCTATATATAATTGCATGTAACTGAATGCCTAAAACCAAATTGTCTTTATTGTGGGGTGGGCAAAAGTAATGAGATTGTATAGAATTTGGTTTTAGTGAATGCATAAGCGTCGAATATAAAAAATAAACTAGAAAACAAGCAAAAACTTCAAACAAGGTACGAGCCTAGAAACTTGATGAGAAAGCCATAAAGAGCTGCTAGCCTAGCTGTTAACATATTGAATTGTTAATTTTATCTTTAAACTCTTGAACGGGCCAACGTGCATCCAATTTGATAACATGGCAAATTACAACCAATAGTTCCAATCCGAGTTTCTGTTTAAACACCATGCTCCGCCTCGTTTTGATGTAATTCATTGTTTTAATGATTTTGTATCTTAATAATGGTAACTTAGTACTGGTCTCTCCAATTCCCCGTAGTGCAGTTAAAAGCAACTTTGACATTGAAAACGAGACGGAAAATGAAAACTAGGCCATAATGAGGTGTTTGAACAGAAATTCGGCAAAGGTCTATGCTCAGTTTTAGTTGAAGTTTTAAACTTTGAAATAAAATTTCCAGGTTGTGGTCTACATGATGATGTTACCTAGCGCCAAATCATTCGAAGTCTTGTTGTAAAATCTCCACGCACCAAAGTGGAGAAAAAAATACTGAGAATTTCCTTAATCAAATTATTAGACAAAATTTCACGACGATCAGATGCAATAGAAGCGATGGGTTGTTCTTTAAAATATCTTTTTTTTCACAAAATATAAGGATCAGTGGCTGATGTAGGGTTTGTAGAAATTTGTGGAGGAGCACATTAACATAATTTCGGTTTTCAGACTGCATCCCAATATGGTTTATCTGTTCGATTTTCCTTTATGCTTTAATAACATACATACTCCTCCACATATTTCGAACCTTTAGATACGCTGCAACATAATAAAACTGACCTTTATAATTGGAATGTATCCATGGTAAATTTGGGGTGCTCAAAGAAATTAGTTGATCGTTGAAGGTCCAATACAAATTTTGAATTTGTAAGCTTTCATATGAACATTTTAATGTAAAAACTGACTCCATTACTGGCGCGCCTTCATTGGTCAGTATCACCTTTTGTGATATAATAGGATCATCGTTGCCAGAACCACCTCCTTTTGTTTCTATGAATAGGAGAACAATTGTAAATACAACGTGATCTCTATAAAGCGGACACCATTGGTGAATAAAAAAGGTTTCTGCTCTATAGGGACGTCCACTTTATAAAGACTTTATCTATGAAATTTGACTGTAAATCCACCCATCCGTACATGGAGTATGTGTCCGTTATACGGAGATGTCCGTATTTTAGGGTTGTTATAGAGTTATAGGGATTTCACTGTACACCTTCCCCGAAGTCATTTTTATATGTTTCATTACAGACATTAATAGACAACAGGCTCCCTCCCTCCCTCCCTCTGCTTGGCTCAAAATAATATTTCCTTTTGGGGGAGAGAGAGCAGAAAAATGAAAATCTACATATATTTTGTTCAAGATTGCAGTGGTGCATACGGATCATAATCTGATTTGTTACATTGTTTCACGGTAATTACTTAAATTGGTCAGCGTGGAGCAGCTGAGCTCTCATCAATGTTTGTCTGTCCGTCCGTCCATAATTCCCCAACTTATTTGTCCCCATTTGTAGGATGATTCCGCAATAAGTTGGAATAGAGGCTGCTTTTTCAACCGCGATTGCGTTTCCAATGAAATTCTGAGCGTCGTCAGATATTTCTTGTCTCTACGGAATTAATCTCAATATCCGATGTTTTGTTGTCGAATATCTGCTTAATATTTTGCTCAACTGCAAATCGCAGTTGGACAATTTCGATCAATTTCAACACGCAAAAAAGGTCCGTATGGATAGCTGAGACAGAATGCAAGATATTAATAAGAATTAGGGAAAGGTGCATTTAATGAGAAAATGTCTGAAAAGTAATTATTAACTTGCAAAGTCGATTGATTGTAACGGTATACGATTCTAATGAAGTTAAAAGGGCGAATCACGATCCGTTGCAGTTTACAATGTTGAACTCAATAGATCTCAATAGATTTTTACATCGGAAAGAAATTTATCGCAAAAAGCAGAAAGGTTTAAAAAAACAAGTAACAAAACTTAACGCTGTTTGGACGTTAAAACGACGTCGCGTGCCTGTTGGGAAGTAACTTAAAACGACGTCGCGTGCCTGTTGGGAAGTAACTTAAAACGACGTCGTATACCTGCTGGGAACTAACTTAAAACGACGTCGTGTACCTGCCGGATGTTACTTAAAACGACGTCGTGTACCTGCTGGAATGTAACTTAAAACGACGTCGTATACCTGCTGGGAACTAACTTAAAACGACGTCGTGTACCTGTTGGATGTTACTTAAAACGACGTCGTATACCTGCTGGATGTTACTTAAAACGACGCCGCGTGCCTGTTGGGAAGTAACTTTAAACGACGTCGTGTACCTGGTGGGAACTAACTTAAAATTGCTTGGACATACCAAAAGTTAGGACTTCTGACAGCTTTTTTAATAGAAATATCAAGGAGAAGCAATTTGTAAAATGATTAAGGATTTTCTTTTCCTTTCCCAATTCTCGATTTTCTAAGCGATAAAATCGACTAGTATTGATGGAGTGTTTGAATCTTCTATTTGTATGGCCACACAGACAATGCAAAAATGGTCTTGATTTTATTGTAGTTGAATAGATTAACAGTCAGCAATTTAAACAGATCATAAGTTTTTAGATTAGGCAAGCAGCTTTAATTTCATACCTGTTAAGTGGATTATGACCGATGTTAGGAGAATAAAGTATATCATATCTTCTGTTCTACAAGAAAAAGCAAATTGTTAAAACAGGTAACCAAAACATCCTTGACTTTTAAAAACCCTAAAATCCTCAGTGCTCAGCGGTGAGGGCGAAGATAAAGTAATGAATACATAATCTATCAGTTGTATCTATCCCTCTCTCCCTATATATATATCCGTGCGAAACCTGGTTCGATTCCCACTGCCTACCAAGTCAAAAGGGAACCGTGGGATCCAGCTTTCGCATACGAAATCAATAATCAAATGCTTCATCCTAGTTCATATCTATATATATATCTTTAAGGGGACTACCATACGGATGACGTGATTTTTGAGTTGATCTACCTTTTTCACGTCAACTGTAGTATAATCATATCCCTCGCCTCCAATCGAACTGTGTGGTGCCGCAACAGAAGTTGTTAGATCGCGTGATTCGTGTCGTAGTTCCTTTAAAGCTGTTCAAACTTTAAT
The DNA here is from genome assembly GCA_039566895.2 of Turritopsis rubra. NCBI lineage: Eukaryota > Metazoa > Cnidaria > Hydrozoa > Anthoathecata > Oceaniidae > Turritopsis > Turritopsis rubra. The sequence continues at coordinate 9,438,207 of CM077631.1, read as the reverse complement.
TTTTGTTGCTATAAGTCTGTGAGAGGTTAAGTATAAAAAGTGCAAATCTTGTAGATGACTCAACCCAATATCCGCTGACATACTGAGAAGCTGGAATCGTGTTGAACGTTCCTAGTAAGGCAAAATTCTGGCACTATTTTTGCATATGACGCAGGACGGTTAAAAGCCACACCATAGTTAGAAAATTTTCTGGCCTTGAAGTCTATTGTAAAGTCTAGTCGATAGTACCTGCGAGTGCAACTGCTGAGGGCCGTGTTCGAGTCTCGAACGTGTCCCATTTCGATACTTTACTCCGTTGCACTTTAAAAGTAGCGTATCAGCCGATTTGGAACCATCGACTGACTGCACACTGGCCTTTGTGCAAGTTAGAGCAATGCTATACGTATCTCTGGCGCTAAGTCATCTTCACAGTTGCAAGTCGGCGGGCGGAAGAGCCAACCGATACTTCTTTTGTCGGTATTGTTAACATAAGGTACCTAACTGTAGTTTCTTTGTTTATATATTTTTTTCGCTCCTAAAAATGTTGACAGTAGCACGTTCGATGAACGTGGACGGCTTGACTGAGAGTTTGTGTCATGACAAAAAGGAAACAAAAAATTAATTCCATTTATTTAAATTAAATTTAATTAATATATATAAATATATATATATGACACTTTTATTTCGAAAATATATAAAAAAGAAGAAGCTTTTCGTAAAACTAATTTTACATCCTCAGTGCTTAAAAATGAATCCCTTTTATATATTTTCAAAATAAAAAAGTCATATATATATAGTTTAATTAAATTAAGAATGGCTTTATATTCATTTATTTAATTGACATTGCAATATAATTCTTGAACAATACCATTAGCTATAGGCTTTCAACAGAGTAAAATAATTATATGTAATGAGGTATTTATTGAAACGAAGCTTTCTCTTTGTTCGAGCAAATGCTTGCGATTTCGAAAAAGAGCTATAACCGGAGAAAAATAAATATCAAAATCGAGGTTTCCTTTTTTGGACAGAAAAATACACGAGCAGAAATTTTAAAATGATTTTTCTGATTTCGCCTTTGATGTCATTTTCGTGAATTGCGCGAAAAGAAAATTCATAAAATGATAAATTTACATGGATTGATTTTGATATTGAAAAAAGAAAAACGTTTTCAAATCATAAAAGTTATTGTTCGTGAAGACTTGATTTTGCGAATTATACAGTTCTTTGCGAAATCCGCAAAAATTTCTCCTTGCGAAAATTTCTCACAATAAAGTTGTTGTTTTCACTTCTCGCCCCCATTTGAAGTTCCTGTATTTAAAAAACAATAGAATTGAACATGTCAATAAAGAATATGATACCTTAAAAATACTAACTCTTCATGCCCAAACAATTAATATACTCCACGTACTGTTCCAACCAACAAATTGTATCTTGGTAATAACACTTACGTCTCCAAAGATTCTCCAAAGAAAACCTGGCAAACCTGGCAATAAGCGTCTTGTTATTTGATCAACATGGTGGTTCATATGACTTTATTATATAGATTAAATCAGTAAGTAGATAAGTCTTAATATTGATAATTCCAACTTGAGTGAAACGTTTTTTTAAAGGGTCAAGTTCACAGCAACATTTCTTTTTTAGAAATTTACAGTTCATTTGAAACCCATATACAAAATCAGTATATATAATCTATCGACACAGGAGTTCCTTGTAAATTTTAGAAGTGGCTATTGTTGACCTCGAAATAATAAAAGTTTTAGATCAAAATGAAACTTGACCTTGTTAGACTTTGAAGCCATTGTTAGACATTGATAAGTTTGGACAGCACTTAACCACCACGACCCCCAATCTTCTTTCACAATGAAGGCTTCTATAAAGGTGCTGTTTGTTTAGCAATGCTAGAACTTCTTAAACATCTTAAAAATCACATCTGAGAGTTCATTTCTCAACAACTCAACTACTCAACTACCGACTGCGTGTCTTTAATGTTTTTTCGTCTTGGTAATGGTTTCGACGAGCCAAAAGAATCAAATGATAATAACGCTGTCATGGCAACATAATTGACATACTTCTGATATAATATTGGCATTATTAAATGCAATCCGATAAAAAAATAGAATGCTTTAAAGGTCAGTACACAAAATGTTTGTTTATAATTACATAACTCTTGAACACACATGTTGAGCAGGTCTGAAGTCATTTTTCATTATACAAACAGGTAGCTGTCACATTTCGGACTGAGAAATTCATAAGTTTAGAACATAATATATTCTGGCGCGCACAGTTTTGTATGAGGGCCACCCAGGCAGATGCCTTCTTATTGAAACTTTCAGAAATTCCCAACTTTATTTCAAGATTTTGATAGGATAATATATTGACAGTGTGATATGTTAGTGTTCAACTATACGTATTAATAAATTCCCTGGTCTGGAAACCTAGTACAAAAACTTATTGTTAATTTTTTCTGTGATCTTTCCAATAAGCTATTTTTATCAGGTACTTACTTTCATCATATGACAAATTACAACTAATAATTCAATTATTTTTCCATCCATGTGATCAAAGTGAGCACATAACAAACTATAGTTAGACAGTCTATGTTAAAAAATGTCAACAATAGAACTTGACAACAGGCTTCTAGACCAGGGAATTTTCTAACGACTATGGTTCAACTGAGCGTTAAATCTTTGAAATAAATATATAAAAGTATATATTTTTGGAAAGCTTTTTTCTTACTCTTAATAATGGAATAAAAATTATCTTCTAAAAGTAAACATTTGTGGAAAAATTGAGCTCAAGTTATAAGGCTACCATTTTCACTCTACGAGTTCCTGTCACACAACCACTAATGTTTTCGCTTTGAAAATTACTGCTATCTGTTGTTTTTAATAATTTCGTCGCTCAAAACATAAAATCATTGTTTATTTACTCGCATAAATTTCTTCAACCATTTTCCTTTACTAAGTAATACTTTTTGAACGGAATAATTATTTTCAAAACGCTGGCACGTGATTATTAAACTATGTTAAGCTATCACGTGGGTATGTCTCTTTGTTCGTTCCCATGATTAGCTGTGTAACAGAAACTCTTTATTTATCGATATTCCTGAAATATTTTTGCTTTTAAAAAGGTGTAAAATGGAATGTGTAGAAACAAAACATTGTGTTGAGTTATAAAGATGAGCTTTCTGCAAAATTCTTGTTATCTACTTCTTTATCCACGTTTTTCCACAAATACAGACTTTTTCCATATTAAGAAATTATGTGAAAATTTATAGGAAGACGCATACTATGTTCAAAAACCAAAACTTTTTAGTTTTTTCTATTTCTTCCTTTACAGTAACCATTAAGTATTTTCTTTTTTACATTGCTGTAATATTTAATATTTTAATATATTTAATAATTAATTTTAAGATGCCTTTTGTAAAGAATTCAAATTGGGAGAATCGTCAAGGGATTTTAACAAGGATTTCATGGTATAAAAGTGGTTTGATAGGAAGCGTAAACATGAAAAGTTTTCCCAGAAAAGTTTTTCCATCTTTTATTTTCAATCGTTCGTGACCTATTCAAATTTATTTAGAAATTCAACAAAAAATGTGCGTTAAGCATTTCATTGGATTTTCAGTATTTTGAGGACGTTTTGCTGTTTTGCTGTTGATTTAGAATTAACCTATTGATATTAATTAATTATTAATTTTTGAACATGTTTTTTTTATTGTCCCAAAATCAAAATTTTAAAAATCACAAAAATCACAAAAAGTGCAATAATTTCGCTTTTGGTCATTAATTTGACTTCATATTGGACACACGGGTGTGTTTTACCGAAGCCGAGCTAGTCCCAGTGATTTTTTCTTCAATTTAAGAGTGTGGTTAGAGAAAAAATCCTTTTGACTAAATTGCTTAAAAATCACTCTTATTAGTGATTTACCTTAAAAGTTGGTCGTGCTTTGCTGAGAAGAGTAAAGTATGAGTGAAATTTGAGCCAGATAGTGTTATAGTATACACTGCTGAATGATCTCAACCAAGCTGCAGAACAGACCTTTGGGGGTGAAAAAGATACCGATTTTCTCTGAAAAAGGATTCACATGCATAATGATTAAGTCAAACCGATATTATTTGAGGCAATTAAATGCTCTTCGTACACTTCTAAAAAAATTATGTTTATTTCGTTCAGGGGATATAAGGATGATAAAATCATTATATTAAGGTTTGCGTAAGCATTTTCTATTTGATTTTATAAAATTTAGTTTTTATCACGGTAGCAGCGAAAGAGAATACCGTATTAAAACACCCTTGGACTACTACTACTCCAACTCCGGCCGAAATGGAATTTTAGTCTATGCTTTAGACCCTTCGAAATTTCCTTTATGAAACTATATAAATTGTAATGAACGAACGCAGAGGCTTGGCATTTTCAAAAGCTTCTCGTATTTTACCGTTCGATTTTATTCAGTTCGAAAAGATTATCCAAACGTTGGATTTTTTTATAATTTTGACAAATTCTTGTTCTGTATACACAGAAGAATAATACAAGAAAATTATGAAAATGTAATATTCTTGTCGAATATTCTTGTGTGTATTGCGGCCTTTATACCTTTCTTTTAAAAAAATATATTTTAAAATAAGATATGTATCCATTGTTACAACTCACGCATGTATATTTCTTTTGTTTTCAGCAATGTAGTTTCTGTTATTTCTTAATTAAACCTTATTTACACTAACGAATCTTTTTTAAACATAACTGGCGTCAGTGTAACTTAGTCTAACAAAGTTTAAAACTCTGATGGATGAGTTGTATCTATTTTCTTCGTATTGTGACTTAGAAATGCTGCTACCATTTTTCACCATATCGTTCTTGTTTTGTAAAAAAAATAAAAATATAATGTATATAAATGTATAAAAATGTATAAATTGTTAAGTATTGTTCTGATTTGCGATTGGGTCAGTCCACTTATATAAACGGATCAGCCTGATAACAAACGACATATAAAATTTTGAAATGGTTGTGTCAAGATTCCTTTCAAAAGCTTTCAAAGGTCGAATCAAAATTAAGCCAGGAAGAGGGCCTTATCAAGGATTTTTCTATTGCGCATGCGCCGTTTATTTTGTATTAACTACTGACATAAATGAACATCAAGGAATATTGTTCATATCGACTAAATACGTATGGCACGTATGGCACGTAGGCACGTTGGCACGCCATTTAGCGGACTCCAATTTGAGTGCGTGTTTTATATGAGAATACTTATTTTGTGTCATATGTTATGGAGGAATAATAGTGTGTTGCAATCGTGTTCGTGCCATAAGGTTTTAAAGAAGCAATCTTCCCAACATACGAAGCAAACTGTTTCAAGACGTCATATATGTCGAATATGTCTATACTATTTTCCCAAAAATCTTTTTCGCTGTTGGGCATCGTGTTAATCTTACGCAATAAGGTAACAGGAAAAATAAGGGTTAAAACGGTTCTTCGGATTAAAGCCATGTTATAAAAATGAAAATTGACGAAAAGTAGTTTTTAAATGGACTGTGATACTGAAATAATAAAAATAATAATAATAATGAGCATTTATTTGGCATCCATAATTTACAATGGTTCTTCCGCCTAAGTTAAAAAAAATAAGATAACAGTAAAATATAGTCTTAAGACTTGAAGTAAGCACCGGGTAGAGCGAGAACAAGGAAAAATCACTGGTCGGCTGTGGACTGATTCCTATCTTCAAGCCCTAAGTCACTTAGTTATTAAAATTTTAAATATTTAAACAGTTGTGAGTACAAGCATGATCAAAAGTCAGACCAATGATAAGGAATCAGTGGCTAATGCAGAGGGCAGTCAAACCTTCCGGAGTAGAGCAAAACCATCGAATCGCAAAGTTTTAATGTTATTACATTTTATGCCTTCCTTGTATTCTCTTTGAAGACACAAAGAAATAACTAGCATAAAGATAAAAATCCTTATTGCTTCTTTGGTTGTGATAGTGATAGTTTTACGCAGATGTCGTTCCATTCACCATAATTGCAACTTGCGTCTTTCGTTTAAATTTCTGTCTTATTCGCGGGTGCAAAAGAATGTAAGTGATACCATCGAAAATAAAACTAATGTGGAACTAATCCAATCAGATAACGTCTCATTGCTGGATAAAACCTAACAAAAAGCACGGGCACGACCACAAATACTACAAACGTAAAAACAATCCAGAATGCCATGAGATTTCCTCTGTTGTTTGTTGTCTGTAACGTGGTTTTCTTTATCGCTATGTAAAATATATGAAACTTATAACGATAAAAATCTCTAGCTGCTACATTTTCCGCCTAGTCATGGCCTAGTGGAGATTCGCCTTAGCCAAATGTTTTTGGTTGGTATTGAGTAATCTCAATTCTCTCCTTCTGACTTAATTTTCTGTTATTTTTAAAAAGCCTTTTGAAAACCATTGAAAGGTTCTTGGGCTACCATTTATATCATAAAATATATGATAAACTCAAGGAGATACAGAATGGTGAGAATGAAAGCAACTGTTTGTGAAATTTTAATGTCACTTTCAAACGAACGATGCAAAGAGATTATAGCAACCAGCCATATCCGGTCGTTATCAGACAGTGGTCTCTAGGTTGCCAAAAACTCATCGGTACATGGCAGGTGCAATAGTAATGCGAAAATTATCGTTTAAACTTGACACATCTAAATGCGCTGACCGTCAAGCCCCCCCGGCTTCTAGTCTTAATTCAGACAGGACTCGTTTGGAAAGCAGTAGCTTTAACATTGTAAAATGTATATACTGAAACGACTATCCTGTATAAATATTTTAGAAATAAATAAATAAATAAATAAATAAATAAATAAATAAATAAATAAATAAATAAATAAATAAATAAATAAATAAATAAATAAATAAATAAATAAATAAAACAGCCGTAAACGGCAGTAAACTCCGCGTGGGAATTCATGAAGTTGTTTATATGAAAACAAAAGTAAGAGTTGAATTTGCAATTTATAGATATATTTTCTTTTTTTATAAAAAAAATGTTAATTTGTAACCGGCTGGCATTATAGAATATAACCAGCAGTATAACAATATGGCTCTTGTCAAACTTACGACGCACAAAAGACAAACAACGTTGGATCCAAAAACTCCCCCGCCTAAGCGCGGAGTTCATAATATTTACACATTAAGAAAATACCCTCCAGTGAGGCACCTATTGTGATGTTATGATGTGAAAACTGGATCTAAATTAGAGGTCAAGTTGGTAAATCATAATGGCAAATGCTTATGCGAAATTTTGGAGTTTTAAGGCGGGTTTACAGTTCACGCGAATGGATCACACGACTTGAGCGACTCGATCGCCCGAATGTTGGAACAACAGTTTACAGTTCGCGCGACTCATTCGCGTGAATGTACCAAATTTGCTAATTCAGCAAAAAGCGCCACTTTTTGTTGGTCAGAAAACAAAAATTCGTTGCGACTGCGCGAAGAAGTTAAAGTTTTTTTAACTTATTTGCCGTTCACCAGCGACAACCAAAAAATTCTATTTTTAAACTCTGCACATGCGCAATAGTGAATTCCTTTATTCGAGCAATCCATTCGCGAGAACTATACAAATCCCTAGATCCGCTGCTGTCTTTGTTGTCAGAACTAGGGGTTCTGGTTCTGTTTCTGGAGTGGAAGTTGGATAGTTGCCATGACAACGTTTACTTACAATACTGTGCTACTTATCGGAACAGATGATGAAAATCAATATACTAGACCACGTGACAGAAGCACAAAAACACAAAAAAAAAACAATAAAAATAAACGTCGTTTTTTTGAGATAATAATTTATAAATCTCTTTGTCGCGAACTGGAAAGGTGTTGAAACAAATGTTACATATTAATTCATAATTTGCAGAACGTGAGAACTAGCAATGCAACAGAAAAGCAAAAGTAGATAAACATAATGGTACATGAGTAGTTGGTAAAACATAATGGTAGATAATTTGGTTCGGGCAATAAGTTTGATTATGAATAAAATCACCAGAACCTTCATATTTTATTAAGAAAAAACGAGATCGAATGTATTTTTCTTAAAGTGACTGTATATTTGACCAGACGTTCCACTGGTCATCATCAGAGTGACGTGATTTTATTCATAATAATGGTAGATGAGTTATAAAACCTCAACCGTTGTATTACTCAATGTTGTGCCAGCATAAGGTCCTGTGACAGTGATTCCTTTATCAACAAATCAGAGAAGAGTTTCAACTCCATTTCCAACCGTTACTCCAGGTTGCTTTACTTAGATTATCACCAATAGCTGGTATCCGGACTGTAGATACCGACCTGGCAATTCCCAACCGGAACAGTAACCTGCAGAGTTTTCTGCGAATTTTCGATGTTAATGTAATATGATTATCATGAAACTCCATGAGTAGGTAAATATGGAAAAATATGGATTCGAAAAATTGATAAATCGTTGCTCCACATTATCTCACCCACTGAATTCCTTACAGCTTTTTTAATGCTCGTTCGATCTCTACAATCAAGTGGCTGTTGTAAAATTAACCAAGGCTGTCATTCGAAAACCACGTTTAAGTCTTTAAACAACAAGTTACTTTCAATCAACAAAACGAGTCGTCAATGTCAATGCTTGTATCCATTTTACCAATCCAAAAACAATTTAATAAGGTATCTGGTAAATCTTTTCCACTACTTAGACAGCGCTGTTGGCTAGCTTGCAAAGCACTTTTCAATATTTGAGTCGTTACGTGCGTATTTTAAAATAAACACCAGTAAAAATCGACCAGGTTTATTGGTGCCATTTTGTGTCTAGTGCTAAATTGGTGCTAATTTAACTTATCATGGGACCAAGAAAGTGTTCGAAAATAAGCATGGTTTCTACATGGTCTTTTCTCCAAAAAGATTCATTGAAAGTTTCATCAAACATGGATCTACATGGATCGCTGTTATAACGTTAAGGCTTCGAAAACATTAACGTTGAACGGAAGAAAGTACGAGAGCCGGAGAATTTTTTTTGCCTTCCCTATGATTTTGACTTATGATTTCTGCTGATGCCATTGCATTGCGCAAAAATTTGGAATGTAGTGTTCTTGGACGGTAAAATCTAAAACATTGTTTAGATCAGTGTCAGCCAGTTAATAAGTACAATATTATTAACTGTTCTGTTAAGTCTGTACTTGATGGCAACTCACTTAAGGTACAAAATTATGTCCGTTATCAGTGTTTTTATCTGGAAATCCCTCTTTGTCCTTTAATGATTCTTAGAGAAAATGATTCAAATAGAACAAGAAAGGAAAATGAAACTTAAATTTAACAAGGACTTTTACTTGGTACTTAGACCTTTGGGAAATATTTTCCAGTAACGCACTCCCCAAGTGGTAATTATCGTATTAATACTGCCCGCTAAAAATGTATGCTCGACCTCTTAAAGGCTTATCTCCATGAGGCGTAATCGTCCACGCGGACTTGACTTCGGCAGACTTTTCAAAAATCGTATTTTTAGACAATGGAGCACACGCAAAGTCCGCCAAAGTCAGTACGCGCGGACGATTCCGCCTCGTGGAGAATAGGCTTGGCAGAAGCTGAAAAATCGTAATCTTACACAAGAAAGCATGCGCAAAGTCAAGTTAATTTTAATGTTACCAAAATATCTTATAATTTTAGTTGGGAGACAAATAAAAAACAATTTTGAAAACCAGGACCAAAAAAAGTAAGTCATGCGACTGTCATTAGACATTGTGGTTAACAGCACAAGAAAATAGAAATGGCATAGCTTGTTAAGTTAGTAATTTTGATTGAATATAGAAACGCAATTACGAGAGCATAGAAACGCAATTACGATAGTATAGAAACGCAATTACCAGAGTAGATAATGATAATTGAATTTATTTAGTAGAACTCAGGCTTCTGTTTCTAAATAAGTAAGTTAATGCAAGTCACGTGTCCTTGAAGTATAAAAGCCAATTTGGCGTGAAAACAGTCACATGTCAATTAGCTTTCGAACCGTCGATATAACATTCGTCTTTTTTCAAATCAGATTATAAATGTTAAGAATTTATATATTGCTGTTATAATTTTTTAACAAGAGTTAGTGGGTCTAAGTATACGTTTCTTCCCAAAGTGGGTTTTTTTTCGTATCCGGCGTAGTTACGTTTGTTGTTTAGAACTGTTTATGAAGTTGTTGTATTTGAGACGAATAAGAATGTATGTAAGGTTGGAATGTAGATTGTGAATAAGCGAACGATCTCCACGGTTCATTTTGCAAAGATGACACTACTACTTAAAGATGATCTGTTTCTTCTCTTCTTTGTGTTGTAGCAAATAAATAAGGTTATTTTCATTTGAGCGAAGCGACTTAGAAAAATAATAGGATAGGTAACAACTTTCCTCATAAACTATTGGTCAGTAAAAGGGTTATCAGAGTAAATAATGGAAGAATATATCCATATTCCTGCATTTCTGATGTTGTTTGGTTTTATTGGTGGGGATTTTCCATAAAAGTGATAAAGCCCGTATTTATCTACTTAGCGCCCAGGCTCTCTTCAGTGTGTAGTCTCCTTCAAATAAGCACCCTCCCCTCTAATAAGCGCCCTCTGTAATAAGCAACCGGGTGATAAATTTTAATGATTATTGAAGGAAAATGTTTTTTCAATTAGTTTTTCTTAGCCAATTTAGTGTGCCAGTATTCCAAAACAAACTTATAAGCGCCCCCTTTCATCATCCAATAAGCACCAGGGTGCATAAAAGAGGAAATACCATATTTTTCTAGGCACCACTCTTGCAAGCATCAGAAATTCACATTAGCACAATCATCGCCATCTAAGTAATGAACCAAAATTATAATGTTATCCGTTATCAGTTTTGATTTATCTGAACCTTTTTTATCTCTTGTTCTTTTACGATTCTTAGAGAAAATGATTCAAATAGAACAAGATAGGAAAATGAAACTTAGACTTAATGGGGTTAACGAATAATTTTCGGTCATCGTAACGACCTCGCACGTTTGGTCGGTGCATACACACCCCGGAAAATATTTTCCTGTTATTGTACTAGTAATAACTGGTTACAGAGCCAATCAAATTAGCCGATTTTCTGTAACAACAATTTCGTAATACTCATACTTAAAAATTTTGTCTTTCTATATTTATTAGAGAATTAGGGTTAATTTCGTATGTCAGTTACATGAGAAAGTAACGGAATGTTGACATATTCTTCAAAGTTTCGCATAATGATCTCCTGATCTCCTGTTTGAATTGACTTAAAAGAAACCCGCGGTATTATAATTTGTGCAGGATACAAAATAATTGACGCGTGTGAATGTTGAGAGGAAAATGATGGAACTAGTATATAATAGGTAAACAAAACACATGTTGATATGTTAGAGTTTGATATCGTCCATATCAGCTCCCACGCAACTATAGGCCTGATATTGTCGGCTATTCATTTTGTTCTTTATCTTCGTTTCACGGTAGCTAAACAAGAAAGTTTCTAGAACTAGGAAGTATGAACCTACGAAAAGTGTGAAAAAACTGTTTATCTGACAACTTAAGACTCGTCAAACTTCCCGTTTCACAGACCTGGACGCCCTCACCCTTGCTGTACCTGCATCCAAACACTTTTAACAGGGTTTGTACCGTATGAACGTATTACAAATTGGCAGATGAATTGTATGATAGCAATGGATATTCCAAATCACAAAAGTGAGTTGTCACTAACAGAAAAAGTATTCACATTACCAGGCTGGTGTATTGCCTACGGTAATTGGTAGGGGAGGTAAAGGAATTTATCAAGTCTCAGTGTACATACACACGACTTGTTTTCGTTGGTATTGAATAATCAAATGATCTATCTATGTAATAACCAATTATACGACAAAGCAAACAATTATGGCACACAAAGACATAAATCATGAGTTTGTTGTGTAATCGTGGTATGTAAGCGGGTTATAAACAAAAAATTCTTGTCCACACGTCCACACGTTGAACAGAGTTGTCCGAGAAATTTCATCTTTTTATTCAAAATGGTTGCTATAACAATTCTTCAAAAATTGAGAGGTAAGAATTTACTCACTGGTTCAGTTTATAAGTAGATTATTTTCGATGGTGTATTAAATAAGCGAGACAACTGATCACTGTTTAGTGATTCAATTGATTATTATTTTTTGTTTCAGGATCGAAAAAGCAAAAGAAAACAGCTGTACAGGTCTCAGGTGAACCAAGTAGTCCAGAAACCATAAAGATAAAAGTGAAAAGGGTTACTATTGTTTGTCAATCTGGTGCATCATTCAACTTGAAGTAACGCCCGTTTTTGCGCAGATCAGCAGAGATTTCGATGGGTTTTTGTCTCGCACTATAAACCAAGCGTGTGACTCCATTACACCAAATTATCTCGAAAACACGTTTGTTTATACGAGGGCGCGATGATTGCTCGTGGTTGCTTGTGGAAACTGGATAGTTCTTCGTGAGTGGAGATTTATTAGAAACAGAGACGAAAAGAAAGAAAAGAAAGATTTTATTTATAATTTTTTTTATAAGAATCCATCCATTCATTTTCTTATGTAAAATATTACCAAATTTTACACAATGAAATTTTTAAACATTAAATCTTTTGGTGAAGCTGGCCATTTTGTAGCAATATTCAATTTTTTTTTGGCGTTAAAACTAAAATCAGTTTAAATTCAATCTTTATCCTTTTTCAAATTCAATGTTTATATTTATTCAAATTCAATCTTGGTATCTGTTCAAGCCATGGAGCAAAAGAAACAGACGTACTCAAACTCAAATGGCTTCCTTTCGAAGAAAGCATCTCGTTATCACTGGCAAAGTTGACCAATATATGTACGTCTTACAAATGCACCACCACGAGCAAGGTCTCTTCGATCAGAGACCGAAAATGAATACAATATCGACACCACTAGAACGACTGAAGGCACTTTTCCTTTTGTAGCTTCGTCTTACCAATCCAATTTTCAATATGATACTTACACCAAGTCCCAATCCTAGCAGCTCTCTATGGCTCTTCTATCAAGTTTTTAGTTCACCTTGTTTGAAGTTTTTGGTTGTTTTCTAGTTTATTTTTATATTCAACGCTTATGCATTCACTAAAACCAAATTGTATACAATCCCATTACTTTTGTCCTACCCACAATAAAGACAATCTGATTTTAGAGATTCACTTTCATGCCAGAAAAAGCTATGTAATTATTTATAGGAGGCATGAAATATTGGTGAAAAAAAAAAATCAAAAAAAAATCAATCTTTGTATTTATGCAAAATTGCCTTGGCTGAATTGGACATTTTACATTTATTTTATAATTTAAGAAAAATAAACGCAGCCACGTTTTTTAACAAATAATTTACACGAATTGTAAAATTTTGTGTCAATAGATGCGGACGCGTTTTTTTGTGGGGCTTCGTCTTTTATCGCGAGCTTTTTATTTTGTTATGTCCAAATCAGCCACGGTAAAAAATCAATATTAAATTTTTCCTCCCGTAAACGTATTAGTACAAAATGTATTAAAAACGACGAAACTAACAATACAATTACATAAAAATAGATACAATTTTATAGATAAATCACATATATAAATTGTATTTTGACACAATGGCGTTTTAGATACTAGCATTATAGTTTGCTAGCACCATATCATTGTTACTTATGTTCAACTTTTTTGTCGAAAGTGATCTTGATCCTCGGACACATAGAATCTGAGGAGGGCAAATGATACTTTGGCACGTAGCCAGTTCGTCGTTAAACTGTATTCGAGATTTCGTTTCACGCACAGTTTATCTGTCAGGGTAGACATAAAATGTTGAGCTTCTCCAAAAACATTGAATACCAATGGTATGAACGAGCCGTGTTCAATTTGAAGTACTCGATTGTGCCCGATGATGACAGTAGTAACTGTCGAAACGTCGCAAACAAAAACAACCGGTCTATGACATGATAAACTCTAATTATATATTACTCGATTGTTGTACAATCTTTCCTTATCGCGTTCATTTAAGTTATTTACAGTTTTAAGGGTTTGGATTAAGTGTCCCTGGGCGAAGGGATTAAATACCCGAATGTCAAAAATTGCCTTATGACAATTGCCCCAAAATCCTCGTGCTGCGAAGTCTAGCCTCGCTTCATCCAAGACATTGCTGCCCGGATGTAGGCGCTCTCCTGTTATTGTTATAAGTTGTGGCTCGATGGACACACGATATGCTACTTCATCTAGAAGCTTGGCAAACAGGTCTCTAAGTTCGTTGTGTCTTCGTTATGTATACGTAACCTCCTTTGGGCGCGATAGCGCATGGTTCACGTTAAACACTTTGCCACGTCCACAATATGATAATGAGAAATGATGAAACAATGAGAAATTTAACTTAGGGAAGTCACTGATGAATGACTAACCATGGTAGTCATTTTGACTCACATAAGGTAGTCATTTCCGAATATACATATATGGTAGTCAAAAGCTAGCCATTACATTACATTATTTACAGATAACTTATGGCAGACAATTTGACTATGTTCAAGTAATTGACAACTTTGATTCGATTTCTTTGGGGATATATATTGAACACCCATTGGACGAATTCGTCGTCTTTTCGAACGTTCGTCGAATTTTCTAAAAGTCGATGAAGAAAGAACGGTGATTTTATTTGTTATTTTTTTTAAAGAAGAAGAATAGAATATATAAATGCATAATTTTTATAAGAAGTTTTCACTTACGATGGTATAACAAAACGTTTTTTCTAAGATTTTTTATCGACAGAAAGTTGATATTTGGAAGTTGATTTCTTGTGCTAGTTCTTTTTTAGTCAAAAGGTAGTCAAACGGGTTATATGATAATACTTCCATTTCTTAGATTGGAAAATTTAGTGCTAATGAAAAATTGCAAGTACAATGAAACAGTACTAAACAGTATATACAGTACAGTACGGTACATGAGCGTGAGAAAATAACAAATCAGCTCGTGCAACGAGTTCAGAACATGAAATGAAAGCAGATAGTCTCATTATAAAGATCTATTATGCTGTCATCGACGATGAAAGAAAAAAAGGAAGTTTAGACTAAACATACACTACTGTAGAAATATTTTATATTTGCCTAGTTCTATATGAAGCCAAGCCAAGCCAGTATTTAAATCTACGGAGATTTTATGAAAGAAAAACATGCATTAAACATAACATTGAAACTCCGCAAAATGTTACTGGTTCTTGTAAAAAAAGAGTGTATTATGATTTAGTTTGGTTAAGGGCAGAGGTGGTGGATACATAGATTTTTAAATTTCCGATACTTTTCTCAGTTAAAGGTGGTCAATTCCCATTTTAAACTAAAATCTCCCTTTTTATTCTCACTGAAATGAAAGACATTACAACTGGCTCTGGTTTTCTTCTTCTTCTTTTCTGAGATAAAACTAAACTAGATGCCCTTCATGTGTTCTAGGTACTTTGCACAACCCTTTCATTAAGTTTTGCCCGAGTCACCATTTTAAACTTGTGGACTTTCTCTTTCTGTCCTTCGATCGAGACGATTTCATAGGGGTATATATACATATATCCATTACAATGATGAAAGCAATGTATCATGTCAATAATTTTAATGCTAGCTACTGTTAATACAGCTAGATTTAATTGTGTGTTGTGATACATGAAAGTCTTGTATTTCATGAAGACAAGCTTTAAAAAAGAAAAGAACATTCCATTTCCATTCCATCCATGTGGCTGGCTTCGCTTGGCAATCTTTTCTTTTTTCGGTGAATGCCTAACCTCGACTCCCAAACTCCATATTAATCCCGTTATATCATGCATACATAAAGCCAAGGCTAAATGGTTTAGACTGCGAGTTGCAGATCTATGAGGCTGCAGGCTATTTTTGGTGACACGACGACGACGACGACGACGACGACGACGACGAGCGCTTTGCATTTCAAACACCTCGCGTATACGCGATTTGAATAATGAAAGAAAGCCAATTGTTTGATATGTTTCACTTCAAAATGAACTTTTACAACTTTCCCAAAATATCAAATTTCTCTGCTTATATACTCAAAGAAAAACAGTTTTACAAAACAGAAAAAAACCCCAAGAAAAACTAGTTAATGCATATGATGTGCAGTGTGGTACCTGCAAAAATAACCAATAGAGTGCCTGATCCAAAGGCACACTATGTAAACAGAAACCAAATAAATAAAAGTTAAAGTCTTCCACAACAACACTGACTTTTATAAGTGGTGAAACTTCATCGTGTTCTCCATCAAACTTTTTTGAACATATCAAACAGTTAGTAATTAAATGTAAAGATGTTTAAAAGTTAATAAAAATTGAATTTAAATGAATAAGGGAATATTTTAACCGAAAAACGATTACATTGAACTAAATAATCTAGGATTGAATATTGCTACAAAATGGAAATGAACAGAGGAGAGGATCAGTAAAGGCTTTTGCTTTCTTAGGTTTTGCAATCACGTTATTTAGTACGGAGAGCAAAGAAAATATAAGTATATTCATAAGCGGATCTAGAGCTAAGTTCAAATTTATGGAGGGAAGCTTAGTTATTTAGAAAACATTTTTTTCGTGCCATTTATCATATGAAAACTTTTGTGAAACGATTCTGATTTGTATTTAGGTTCTATATTATTAGATGTATTTTGTTTTCAAATGGTTTTTTATACTTACGTAGGCATTATTTCGTTACTTTATTGGTGTAAAAATCGTTCAAATTTGATAGAAATTCCATTGTTAATAAAGTGCTGACGTCAGCATATTTCCAAGTGATTTTGCCCAAAATGTCTGAATATGTTACTTACAAGCAGAAGAAATCAGAAAACTTAGTTCAAAACATAACAATCTGTAAAATTTATGGCATATCATAAATCATGAAAAATTCTTGAAAATTTGCTTACTCAGTTAGAAATGTGCTGACGTCAGTAATATTCAATGGTAACCATGGTAACAATTATTATTGGAATAAAGGCAGAAAAGGTTGAACTACATTCCTACGAAGTTTCATTGCCCTATCATGAGTAGAATAGATTTTATAGGGGGCGGGCCGGCTAGTGCCCCCCCCCCCCCCCCCCCCCGGTTTGAGGAACAACCAAAACGCCCAGGCGTATTAGGGTTAAGGGGCGGTGTAAAATGGGTCAATATGGTAATTAGAACCGCCCAAATAATATTTTTCAAACAGATATAGTTCCTTTAGTTGGTAATCATCTTGTAGCAACCATTCTTCATTTTTAGTTATAAATTTTCAAGTGCTCGATTCATTCTTATTAGGACACTTGCATAGCGGCCCTTCCAAAGCGCCCTTCAAAATATCTGGTTTCTCGAAACCAATCAGATGGAAGAAATACACCAGCCCAAGCCAGAGCAATCTTTCTCTCTCCGTAAATGTCCGATATGAATGAAGGTAGAGAAGAAACCCTGGGACCGAAGTTCAATGATTAATTTCTCCCAACTTCAAAGTTAGTCCAAACAACTATTGAGTCCAAACACTACTTGTGACTAACTTGTGACATAATTGGGAAAAAAAATATATTCTGGTTTCATATTTTCAAGCAATGGATTAGTTACGTAAAAACGTGACGAAAGCATCTTTCACTGGAAACATGTTTCAATCTTGTCACAAAAAGTTTCGGTAGTTATGTAATGAATGACTAACCAGTGGAAAAGGTCACATTAAGTTGATACGAATTAATGAAATGAAACATGCACTCATGGTATCTCCTTGTTTATTAATGATCGAACTTGAGCCTTGTTAATTCACGTCAATCACAAAGAGCCTTTAACAATGTTTTTCACAAAAATGCTTATAAATCAAAAACTAGCAATTTCCAATGCAACCAATAAAAATTTATACTTTTTGGAAATCTCAGTTTGATGATTCAGTGCTTGGCATTCACCTGCAACCCCACTAATAAAAAGTAACTATGATGTGCATGCATTGTAAAGGATGTAAAGCTTCTTCTCTTTTTTAAAAGTTACTGTAACATCAGTGTTTCTGTTGTTGTTGTTTTTTACATACTTTGCTTTTAATTAAGATTATTTTTTTAGGTGTACGTAATAGCTAGACTGTCACGTTATCATTAAAGGGCGTTTTGTGGAAAAGTTGCGTCTAGTCGTTGTTTACTCTACTGAAGTTGTTTTTTGAAGGTTGGGTTTTAAATTCTTCAATACTTTTCATCATACAGGGCCGTATCTAGCAAGGGGCGCGAAAGTGTTGACAAATATATATTTTTTGAGCGAAATTTTCAAAATTTCGTTAATATGTAACTTAAAATAAAGGCCGCCGGAATATAAGCTGTCCAAGCTAGAATGATTCCTTCAATTAAATTTGCTAGGTGGACATGTGTAATGTGGATTGTGATCTCTGGCACTGACCAATCTTTCCGATACAACAGATGAAAGTTCGTGACAGAGGAGTCCATACTTTTCAGGTGTAAATTAAGACCATCAGTGTTAGATTTCACTGATCATCTCAGTAAATCTTTCAAACTCAAATCCAGTCCGTATATCAAAAAGGCAAGAGAGTCTGGGTTCGAGGTTGTAAATCTTTGCAACTAACTACTTTGTCTGCAAGTAAAGGTCAAGGAGGTGACACGGATTGTTTTTAAAAATTCTAAAATGGAAAATAATGACGAAATGCGTGATGCGTTTTGGGAATCCGTATTGTACGAAAAAGAAAAGCATTCTTCAATTGAGGATCCAAAAACTGCCAAGAAAACGAAAAATATGTTTCGACAGCAAAAATAGAAGAACTAACTAACTAACGTCAAAAACTTTTTTCAAATCTATTGTTAAAATCTTTGATGTCGGCATTTCTCTGATATAATATTTTAAAACTGTTACTCATCATTTTTTCGAGTTACACAGTGTTTAGTAGATGTTAGTTTTTACGAAAAATTCGTACCTGAAAAAGATGAAAAATATCTTTTCCTTCGATTCTGAACGTTTTATGGTTGAGGCTGTAGGAGGTCATATGAGGAATCAAAGTTTAAAAATCGACTACAAAATAAACGTTATATCTTGAAATTAATTTCTGGTTGGCTTTCACGATCTAAGAAGTCAATATAGAAGCTTAAGTTCTTTTCTCTATTCGTACTGATTCAGTGCCCCTATCCTTTTTCCCCATAATTCTTTAAATACTTATTGTTAGACCTTCAATTTTTGAGACTTTTCCTAACCCTACTTTAGCTTTATTTTGGAAAGAGAAGGTTTTGGAAAATGTGCCGAAGTATTGCCATGGCAACCAATTTTTCTTGGTGTTATGAAAAATTCAGAAATTTTTTTTTAGTAAAAAGAGAAATCAATTTCTTTAATCAATTTCAAGAGAGTTGCATCACGTCTTCGACTCCTTGCACTAGCCAGACAATCGTCTCGACGTTGATCTACTAAAGTATGGTTCGTACAGTACTTAGGTATAACTTCACGACCAACCTAAATCATTCCGCAACACCGATAAAACGAATGGATTTGCTGGACGAACATGCCAGAAAGCTTGTCAACAACCACAACGTAGAAATCGACAGCATTTTTAGTTCAGTAGACATAGTAATACAAAATCAATGACCACCACAATTCACAACAAACTTGTGAAACTGCCGACAGTAAAACTTGAAACAGCGAGAAATGGACTACATTACATAAGTGCGAGAATATACAATTTACTGCCTATTGAAATAAGTTCGATCGAGGCATTCGGGAAATTCAAATAACAGATCAAAAGATTTACTTTTACCATTTGAGAACACATTGCATTTAGTCATATCATCACTTATTTTTCTTATTTTTCGAAAAATTAATACACAAAGTCTACAAAACTCTAGCTTTACATGCTTTTATTTTGCATTATTTGTTCTTTACGAAATAAAGAAAGAACAGTTTAAATGCTTCCCAAAAGTGACACAAGTCTATTTCAGCAGTAACGTTAACGTTATTAACGTTAATAAACACTTTAAGATTTGCACCTGAACCATCCATTTATGCGTCCAAGTAGTGATTGAGAAATAGGACGTAACGGAAGGAAGGTGTATATGATAGCATCTGAAACGAAGGACACACTAAAGAGTGATAATAGCACGACCAATCCCTCTCTCTCACACATCTGATTTGCCACACAATGGAACTCGAAAATCATTTTCGGTATAAACATAAATACGATAAAGTTCAAAACAATGAAAAATAGAATCAAAAATACAGTAGATCTGAAAATCGATTCTCGATTTTGTTGGTTATTCAGTGCTACATTAGTCAGTGATGTTTTTGTTCGACTTTGTCTTGTTGTGCAAATGATAAATCCATAAGAACAAGCAGTTATAATTACAAACGCCAAATCGCCGATCAGATGTATGTATAATATGGTTGTTCTTTCAGTTTCCTTGTACTCAAACGTCAGAAGCATTCCTGAGATGATTCCTACTGTAATGGCGAATATCCACGAGCTAAGGATTAACCATCTAGCAATTTTCAGCTGCTTATTTTTATTATAGGACATACCACTCCGTATCTTGATCACACGGTTGACAGTTAAGTAAATGATTGAAATAGTGATTGCCACGTAGCAAGACGTCCACTGTTGCAACATAATGTGTTTAGCAACAACCAAATACTCAAAATGACTCAATATAGCTCGTATGATTGCAGAGACGCTTATTAACCATTCAATAGCGCTGATATTCATCAGGTATAAACGTTGTGTTTCGCATAACTGGTGGTTCTTTCTTCGGTAAAGTAGCGTTAATCCGATGGAATGAAGGATGGTCGGTATCACGAACAGTACACTCAAGACTACCACATGCTTAGAAGTCATATTATCTTATGAATTTCTGAAGAAATTTCTATTTATTTATTTGTTTTTCTTACTTTAGCCTTGTTTTGTTGTTTTTTCTAATGGAAAATTAAAGAGTCAACTTCTACCAATATTTGTAAATAATAGTTTTGCAAAGAATTCTGAACTTCTCAAATCTGTAGATTTATTATTACACCCTTAACGATCAATTATACAAAATTATACGGATCTGATTGGCTTAGACAAGATCTGGAGAGTACAATTAATCATTAATTATACTCTGCAAAGTTCAAATTACATCTTAAAATACATTATGCAGACTAGTTTTCTGGAAATAATCCCAACTTAAATCTATTTCATTGACTAACTGACTTTGTTTTCCTTTTTTCTATAATGATTACCCAGTAATCACAATGTTTACTCGCACATTAAGAGGTTAAACACTCATAACAAGGATAAATCGAATTATCCTTGTTACTCGTGTGATTAATTGTTAATTGTACTCGAAAAGATACCATTACTAATAAAGATATTGTGAAACTATACAATGGATTACAAGTTTTATATCGAGCATCAGAGCCCTTTTGAAGACAGAAACACAAATCAATGAGAAACTGTGGAAGATGGCACAGATGCTTTCAATATATCATTTTCTAAAGAAAGTCCTCAAAAGATGTAGCCACAGATGCTTTCAATATATCATTTTCTAAAGAAAAAAGATGTAGGAGCAACATCTGTTCAAAGATATACGCTTTTTGCCTTATTTTTAGAACTGAAAATACAATGTTTTTATTTGTTTCCGATTACTTTGATTGTAAAAGTTTAAAACCCAACGGATGGACTTAGTTTTGAAATTCTGCTTCCATTTTGCCATATGGTTCTTGTTTAAATATAATATACAACTCCCAACTTAGTTATAGTTATGAAATTGATACAGGAAAAGTCTTTAAAAAATCTTCAGCAGACACATGTAAAGTATATTTCAGACTGTACTGCAGGGAAAATCATATTATATAGAGCGAACTTTTGAGATAGATGGGATAATTATCTCCCTTCCACTTTTGCTGTCACGATAATTTTTGAGCTTTTTCAGCAATGATTTGTAAAGGAAAAGCTCTGGCAAAAACGGGTTGTTGTCCTCCCATAGTTTTTATTGAACATTTCACGAAAAACAGATTTTGCTATCAAAACAAATTTAGATCCTAAATAACTTTTGTTGAGAAGTCTTTTCCGATCATGGCTCACTCAAATCCTGAAAGTATAGGTGCTTAAAAAGCATTAGCAACTGGACCTATTACTTTTACAGCTGTCAAAGGGCCCATGTTTGAGTTTTAATTTTTCCGAAAATGTGACTACGGATCTCTCAGGCGGAGCTAACTGGACCCAGATTTTGTCACGTGACTGAACATCCAAGCTAAACACAGTTGGAAAAAATGATGTTCTAAAATTCCCCAGCCTCAATTGTTTTTCAGTTGTTCTTATGTTTTGGTCATTTTCAGCCTCAACGTTCTTTTTTCGTGAAAAGGGCTGTGGTCGAAAAAGTAGAAAGCAAGAACCTGTAAATGGAAAAAATCAGCTCTGACAGCTACGGATACGATGTCGGATTCTAGGTCGTGGAAAGAGAATTTATGTATAATTATATATGCTATTTAATATAATGAAATCATCAGTAGTAAAGGTGTGCATAGGAGAGCTAAAATGACCTAAACTTTAGCAAATAAGATATGTTTTTTTGCTGATGAAATTTTTAACATTTAATTGATTGATTGATTGATTGATTATTTGATTTATTTTGTACTTTTACTGAGTTTTAATTAAATTTATAGCTTATAGTTTTATGAAGTGGACTAAGGTTAAAATTATATTTTAAAGTTGTTTTAAAAGGTAGTCCAATACTTTTCAGCGGCGGATCTAGGGTATGTCCAAAATTGTGGAGGAGCACATGAACCTAATTTCTGTTTTTAGTGTGTATCACCAATGTGTTTACTTGCACATTTTTCTTTTATGGTTTAATGGCTAACACATTCTCCTTCACAAATTTCGACATACCCTCTAAATCTCCCTCTGGCACTGACAACAACACACATCAACAACGCAAACACGTTTGTCAACATCCAATTATCAGAATTGCATTGAAGACTGAACTGACGCTTTACTCGTAGTCAGGGACAGATACAGAAATTTCAAGTAGAGTATACCAAATGTTCATCTGAGTGTCTTGATGATAAAGATCCCAATGAACAATTTTAATCATAAATGTTTCACTTGATCAACAAGAAATGCTTCAATGTCAGGAAAGAATTAGAAATTGAAATATCTATGTATCCAACTTTTCAATTAACAAAATTAAATCATATTACACTCTTTTTTATATGAAGTTTGCTGACTTCAATGTTCTTATCTGTTTAATGCATGCTTTTATTTCATAAAATAAATAATCTACAAATATTATCTTGCCTCGGAGCGAACTTGGCTTCATATAGAGCCAGGTAAATATAACTTATTTCTACAGTAGTTTATGTTCAGTCTAAACTTCCATTTTTTTTACATCGTCGATCACAGCATAATAGATCTTTATAATGAGGCGATCTGATTTGTTATTTTCTCACGCTCCTTTACCGTACTGTACTGTTTTGTACTGTTTTTTTCTTGCACTCTGAAAATCAACTTGTGTGTTACCATGATACAAAACCATTTATTTTTTCATTGGCACTAACTTTTCTAATGATATAAAATAATCTCACTAAAAAAAGAACTAGCATAAGATATCAACTTCCAAACATCAACTTTCTGTCGATAAAAAATCTTAGAAAAAACTTTTTGTTATACCATCGTCAGTGAAAACTTCTTACAAAAATTATACATTCATTATACGTCCCGATTTCTTTTTTTTTTTTAAAATAAAGACTTCTTTTTTCACTGATTTTTATTGAAAAAGTGTACGTTGAAAGAAGAAAATTCGATGAACGTTCGAAAAGACGACGAATTCGTCCTATGGGTGTTCTTCCAATTTATTTTCCTATAGAAACGAATCAAAGCTGTCAATTAACTTAGCATAGTCAAATTGACTACCGTAGAATATTTCTCCCTTCTTATTATCAAAAGACGAAACCACAGAGCATCAAATAATGCTTACATAAAACCATTACAATATATTTAATTTAAAGATATACTGAAAAAGTCATTTTGTCTCATAACTAGAGGTCAATATGGGCCCCAAGCGGCAACAGTTAATGCTGAATTATTTTTTTTACATTTTCACTCATTTTCAAAGAACAAACGTTAACAATTCTTTCAGTAGTTTTCAAAAAATTAACACAGATGTACCACAAGGGTCCACCGACTGGTATAAAAGCTCAATATAATAAGTTTTTGACAAGTATGATGCTGAGTGAAGATTATATTAAGAAGAGTCCATCTGCTGTGTTCTCTTGTTATTTGTTTGTGACTTTGAGGCTCTATAGAAATGAAAAGTCAGCCCAGTAAAAAATAAATAAATCGTTTTTCCCGAATTTTTCATATCCTGGAAAACGACACAAGAATGAATTTATTAGACATAAACTTTGCCGTTATATTTCTGTAGTCTAAATAGTCACCATCATCGTGTCCATCTACAACACGCGATTTGTTGCTATGCGAAGCATTTCTTGTTAACTTTCAAATACGCTTAATGCTTTTAACTAAAATCAAAATTCAAATCATTTCACCCTATCAAGAAAAATTAGGAATAGTGACAAAGTTTGAAAGTCTTACTATAAATACTTAAAAAATTATGGGGAAAAAATCAAGAGGGTTGATTCAACTACCTCCCCCCCCCCCCCCACCCCTCCCCCTGGTATGAATAGTGTTAAAGTAAATAAAACATTGCATTGTTGGAAAATGGTAAGCAAGTGAAGCGCCTGAGAAGAGAAACTCTCTAACATTTCCGCTTCATCGGAACGTTATTTTCGTTTAATCTTGAAACTCTAAACATTGAACCGAATTAAACGTTTACCGGACCGTTCTTTTCTATTCTGTCTTTTAAAAATATCCATAATAGAAAAATGGCGATATCATATGGCGTTCTGATGAGTCGATTTGAAGTCCGAAGCGAAAATGTAAAAAAATCCTCAATTGAGCCATCCGGTGGTTATGACATTTCCTGGACTGATCTTAAAAGTGTCATTAAACATAGGAAAAAAGGAGTACTTTCATTTTTAATTTGTTTAAAAGAATATACCTGCAAGTTAATGCCAGGGAAAAGTCAAAATTTAAAACGAAATGTTGGGTCATTCCAGTTCCTCCATTTAAGTACTTAAAAACAACAAACAGTAGATGAATCATACTTGTCATAATCCAAACTATGCGAAATACAGATAAAAAGAAGCTTTCGATAAACACAATCTTAAGATAGCTACAAAAATAATTCCAAAAATCCACCTTAAACAGCAAAATTAAAGAGGGAAAAGTATTTACAAACTGTTTAAAGATAGGGAAGTATTGCGAAAATGTATGAGATATAAGGCGATTTTCTGAAATAAAATTCGTTCACAAACTTGTTGTCCGCCATGCTTTCTAGAACTTCCAGGCCAAGCATACTTCGTTGTGATTGCACGTCCCATTATAGAAAATTTATTGACGATTTGGCCGAAAATGCAGGTCCTCGAGAAACTCAGATCGCACTTTCCGAAAAAATATTTTATTGGTAACGTTTTTTTTTAACTTACGACGAAACATCAACATTGACGATTATTATAATAACATGCGGTTTTATGATTTCGTTGGTTTTAGTTACTTTTTAAGCATTTATTTTAAACCAACCTTAAATAAAAATGAAACAAGATAAATATTGTTGATTAAAAAGATTATCCTAGGCAATATGTCCCAGAATACTCGTTTTATCAATATCTATGATAATATTAACTCCGGAGGAAATAGAAGTTTTATATAGCCTGGGTGTCTCAATAGTGTATTTTTTAAATACGGTCCTAAATGGGAAAATCATGATTTTTGCCTTGTCCTAATAAGGGCCGGCCAAAAGCTATTGTGAAAACATGTCATTGTATCAATCAACATAGTGCCTCAAATCCGATGACGTATTATTTCAATTATATTTATCGTTTAACATTAAATCTGTCTGATATCATTTTACTTCAACCTAGGAGGATAGCTGTAACCTACATTTACTTATTGTAACTTATTCTAAGTGATTATTGCTCGGTAATAACGCTATTAAATGAGAAAAACAATAAAATGCATAGAAACGAGGCGAAACTTGATAACTAAGCATTAACATGGTGTTTAAACAGAAATTCGGGAAAGGTGTATTGATTTGAAAATTTAGTTTACGGCAAAATTAACTAAATATATCGTATCATGCGAATTCAATTCTTATTCAAATCCCCGTATACTCATAGCAAAATGAAGTTTGTCCCTAAGTGCTAGCATTAAGAAAAAGTCTATCCGGTTCAGAACCGTCGTGCTATGGGTCTATGAGAGCGAATTGTGCTACTGCAAAAATTGTCGTCAATGTGTGAAGTTTTATCCAATTTGAGATCACACACAAAGTGAAATCTAAGTTAGCGCTGACCTTCAAGCTATAAAGCTTTTGTTTCATTTCAAATCTTCTTACTTGAAATTTTAGATTCAGTGTAATGTCCACCAACAAGTATTCAATCCTTCGTAAATAACCAATCCCATTATTTTGTTCGCCTTTTTATTGATTCTGAATCTTGCATGTTTGTTTTTCTGCTTTTTCACAATACTCATTAGGACATTCCACTCCTCTGGAAGCCTGTTGTCAAGGTCTGTTGGTGATATTTGTAACTGGTCTAACTGTTAGTTTGTTGTGTACTCACTTTGATCATACGATAATTAAACTATTATAGTGAAGAAACTTCAACGTTTTGATTCTAATATTTCCAACTGACTTTTCGCAGGTCATCATCAGTAAAAAACGAACTATTGTAATTTGTCATAAACTATTGAAAAGATCAAAGAAAAAATGGCCAATAAGTTTTTATAGTAGGTTTCCATTAAAATTATCTAAAACCGTCTTAAACAACTGTATGCATTATTTCTCCTTTTCATGGTCATTTTTGTTATCATCGGTAACTTTGTTACCAATAGTAAAGAGTCCTGCCATTTAAAACATCCTTTATAATGTAACAATACAATTTTCCGAACCGCCTTTATTCACTCGAAATCAGTTGTTCATACGGATCTCGTTTCTGTGGAGACAATTTGCCCACTACGATTTGTAGTTGAACTGCAATCATTTCTGAAGTAAAAATTGAAGGTGTTAATGTTTCATTGCAATGTACATCGAACCATTTGGCAGGTAGCCAAACAATTTCGTCGACAGGTTTTGCTTAAAGTAACAAGAAGCTGAGCAGCATGAAACGGGAGAGCGAACAGGGATATTAATGAAAATGCATATAGGAAGCTGAGTGAGGTTTTAGCATATTTAATAATTTCAGCCCAAAAACAGAATTATTCATTGATGTTTCTCACCAAAATATTTTGATTTAGCAGATTGACGTTTCGCGGAGGAGGAACACAAGTTGGTTTTAATACGGGATGCTCTAGCCCTCCCGTAATAATCGTCTTGTGCTAATTAACCTTTTCGATAAATAGCTACTATTGTGTAAGGTGTATTTAAAAAAAGTAATTAATGGCAAATTTAATACCAATTTGAATGGCCATTTGTTTACATGCTGGAAACTCAATTTCGTCAGGCATTAAGTGCGAAGAAAATGTATCCTCTAATGAAAGTTAATCTGACTATGATTTTATTTACCATAACATAACAAACAGAAATAAATCAGACAGCACGTCAAAACTATTAATCATATTTATTAATAATACCACCTTTATTTCCCTATGGAGGATAAAAGAGCTTAAAGAAACCTTTACAAATATAAGGTAAATATGACAGTTAAATGTCACAAAATTAAAAAAAAAAGAAACAATAAAAAATTCTCACTAATAAACCTGCCAGTTATTTTAGGTAAAAACTTTTTTCTTTAGGTAAAAAACTCTTCACGGCAAAAAGTGTTCTAAATAACCTAGGATTGCAGTTATAATGCGGATTGTTCTTTGGATTATAAATGACGACTGAATCGTTGTCAGCATAATGTCATCAATATTTCTTTTAATGACAGTTTATTTGTTTTTTCGTTGGTGGTTAACTTAAATCGCAGAAAACTCTTCTGTTCTTGGGATTATTTTGAATTCGAATATCGACTCATATGTTAAATCGTACCGCAGGTATTGATTAAATCCAATTTCTAAGATATTTTTCTATAGAGTAGTGAACGGTAGTTGCCGTGCAACAAAAACTTTGCGCGAGAAAATATCACGTTTCGGTGCTACGGTATTGAAGAACTGCTCTATATAATGTGGGGTAGTGTAGTCAGCAGTCGAAAAGTTGAGGTTACAACTGAGACGCTTTGACGGTCTGATTCGATACACTAACTCTACTAACGTTGGTATCGGGGTGTAATAGTGATCATGTTGGCTCTGAGGAAAAGTTAACATGCTAGTAAACATGGAATTTTTCAAACATCGAGAACTGATTAATCGTGACATTTATCAGCCATATACCATCTCCTTTTCTCCTTTTGTGAGTGAATGAAGAAATCCGTTCGAATTGCGTTCGATTGATAATGAAATTAGCAATCCACCATTGAAATTGACAACTGTCACGACTTTGAATCGTATTACATCGCTGTTGTGTTTGTTCGTTCCGTTGTTGATCCAAAATACTATTTGAAATGTATTTGCAATCTATCATACATCTTTTGGTTTCAAGAGTTTTGTTGATATAATAAGATATATTTATTATCTACTTTTTCCACAATATTGAAACGCTCAATACAATTTCATTTAGAAAAATATACATAACAGTTTTACGGTATATAATTTATTATTTTCCTCTATTCAAAAATTAAATAAATTAAAACATACAACGAATAAATAACGAAAAAAAGAGAAAAGGGATCCAGCAGATTACGTTAAGAATCTTTGAAGGGATTAAAATTTTCAGAATATAAAAGGAAGACGTCCAAATCCCACACTCCAAAACTGTAAATGAGAGTAAAGTGATAGTTGTCTTCCAATTTAACTAGCATTACCGGTCTGCACGACTTTTCGAACAAAAATTTAAAAATTTAAAACCAAACTTAAACATTGTGCTTCAAAAGTGCTAACACATTTCCTTTGAAATCGATGGCAATTGTCCTATAAAAATGACGAAATCACGCTGTGTGTCAATAAACATTATCAGAACCGCATTGGTGTCGTTCTCGTAATTTGACTTTGTACTAATACACATTTATTAACATGAGCATAATATCTCTCTTGAGATGACAACTCTTTTTGTAACGTGACCAATTTTATAAAAGGTAACACAAGGCCTTCTAAGTCACAGGTCTTCTTAAAGTTTGTTGCGAGGTTCACCCCAACCCTAATAACCATGTATTGTATTTATGTATGAATATATAACGAGTAAAATATTTGTTTTTTATAAGCACCAGAAACATCGACCAGACTAATTGGTTCTTTTTGTTTTGGCATTTTGAGCTTATTTTGGTGCTGACTTGATATATCAATAAGAGAGAGAAAGTGTAAATAACCTGTCACTACGAGGTACAGAAAGTGTAAATGACCTGTCACATGTCATGTCACGAAAACAAGTTATCAAAAGGTGATATCAGAAGTATAAACACATGTCATGTCTGGAGCAATGTGTTTCAAAGTTGTAGTGAGTAGTGACGAAAATAAGATGCTGTAATAAATCAACCCAAACCCAACGAAGATGAAAGATCTTGTTGTTTTTAAGGACATGACAACAATGGAACTTATTAACTAAGATGAGAGAATATCACCAATACAACTTTTCGAAAGGTGGCTTAAGAAATATCAACACATGTGATGAAGAGCAGCGGCGGATCGAGTAGCAATCTTCCGGGAGAAAACATTATGGAGAAGAGTGTTTTCGAAAGGATAATTGCATTTTAATTGCAATTTCTTTCTTAGAAAGTTCTCTTCCAAATTGCCCTACACTAGTTAAATTTCTGCTAGATCTGTTACTGAAGGGTGCAGCGTATAGCGAAGTTTATTTTTGCCGGAGAAGAAAAAGATGCATGTGTTTGTTCAATTCATTGAAAATGCTGTAATATATCTACGGAAACCTAACGAAGATGGAAGAACATGATGTTTTTAACCACATCTGACCACAGAAGAATTCGAATGTAGTGACGGAAATAAAACGCTGTTATATATCAACAGAAACCCAACGAAGATAGAAGAACTTGTTGTTCAGCCACATCTGACAAATAAGGAACTTATAAACTATGACGAGTGAATATCACCAAAACAAGTAATCGAAAAAAGTCATAAGAGGTATTATGTCTGGTGCTGTGTGTTTCAAAGTTTTTTGATGTTGTAGGAGAAAAAGACGCTTGTGTTTGTTTAATTCATCCAAGTCAAAAATTTGTAAATGTTTGTATGGTCAGTCATATCGAGATGTATCTTTTAATTCATATTAGTATTCGGACGAAGTGATGAAAGTAAGATGCTGTAATATATCTGCAGAAACCCAACGAAGATGGAGGAATCTGTTGTTTTTAATCACATCTGAAAACAGTGGAACTTATAAACTAAGATGAGAGAATATCACCAAAACAAGTTATCGAAAGGAGGAATAAGAAGTATCAACACATGCCATGTCTGATGAACAGTGTATCAAAGATTTTTGAAGCCGGAGAAGAAAAATATTCTTGTGTTTATTCAATTGATCCAAGTCAATAATTAATATATGTTCGTATGCTTCATTACATTGACATGTTTCTTTCAATTTATACTAATATCTGGAGGTAGTGACGGAAATAAAAAGCTATAATTTATCAACAGCACCCAACGAAGATGGGCGAACTTGTTGTTTTTATTCACATCTGAAAACAGTGAAACTTATAAACTAAGATGAGAAATTATCATCAAAACAAGTTATCGAAAGGAGGAATAAGAAGTATCAACACATGCCATGTCTGATGAACAGTGTATCAAAGATTTTTGAAGCCGGAGAAGAAAAATATTCTTGTGTTTATTCAATTGATCCAAGTCAATAATTAATAAGTGTTCGTATGCTTCATTACATTGACATGTTTCTTTCAATTTATACTAATATCTGGAGGTAGTGACGGAAATAAAAAGCTATAATTTATCAACAGCACCCAACGAAGATGGGCGAACTTGTTGTTTTTATTCACATCTGCAAACAGTGGAACTTATAAACTAAGATGAGAGAATATCACCAAAACAAGTTATCGAAAGGAGGAATAAGAAGTATCAACACATGCCATGTCTGATGAACAGTGTATCAAAGATTTTTGAAGCCGGAGAAGAAAAATATTCTTGTGTTTATTCAATTGATCCAAGTCAATAATTAATAAGTGTTCGTATGCTTCATTACATTGACATGTTTCTTTCAATTTATACTAATATCTGGAGGTAGTGACGGAATTAAAAAGCTATAATTTATCAACAGCACCCAACGAAGATGGGCGAACTTGTTGTTTTTATTCACATCTGAAAACAGTGGAACTTATAAACTAAGATGAGAGAATATCACCAAAACAAGTTATCGAAAGGAGGAATAAGAAGTATCAACACATGCCATGTCTGATGAACAGTGTATCAAAGATTTTTGAAGCCGGAGAAGAAAAATATTCTTGTGTTTATTCAATTGATCCAAGTCAATAATTAATAAGTGTTCGTATGCTTCATTACATTGACATGTTTCTTTCAATTTATACTAATATCTGGAGGTAGTGACGGAAATAAAAAGCTATAATTTATCAACAGCACCCAACGAAGATGGGCGAACTTGTTGTTTTTATTCACATCTGAAAACAGTGGAACTTATAAACTAAGATGAGAGAATATCACCAAAACAAGTAATCGAAAGGATCAACACATGCCATGACTGGTGAATTTTTGGAAATCACTCAAATCCGATCATTCCGCTTAAAAGTTGAAATCTAAAAGTGCCAATAAAACCCAGGTCCCACTAGAGCAACATGCTTTTTACACCGATTTTTCATACCACAGTCTAACGCGCAACTGGATGCTTTTTAGATAAGGATCGTAAACGTTTATCGTCAATGACCAGCTCAAACTTAATAAAACGTAATTGTACTTTGTCGCGATTTTGAAAGAAACGCCAAAGAGGATTAAGCATAGCTAGCAGAAACAATGAGTATTTGCTTTTGCTGGTCCTTTATAATGAATTGTAATACTACGTAGGAAAAAATGTCTAGAAAGATCAATGAATAGACAAAAGTGCTGGAACCATCCATTACTCAAACAAAGAAATCAGTGTGACTGTTTACACCTTTCAGATATATCACGATTCACGTGAATACAAAACAATTAAGATCATCAAGGGAAAATTGAAAACATTGAATTTACGAAGCTCTTGAATTTACATCTGACTGAATGTTTTAATGAAAGAGTCTTAGGAACGAGGGTCAGGATAATAATATAACGAAATTCTAAATATTAAACAAACAGCCAGAAAAAAAAATAAATATTCAGTTTAAACGCCGATACTTTATCAAACCACTCGACTTGCCTTTTTTTGAAGCGAAATAAAGTTATTTTACTGATATCATACTACTGTACGCTTCATTTGAAAAGACAATCTAATTCATCAATTTGTTTTTCCCCTTTAATTTAACTGTAAAAATAACTGCCTGTTAGTAAAGGAGCTAAATCTTTATGAACTAGCAGGAAATTCTAAAAATAAAATCCTCACAATCATTACTTGGGAATAGCAATGTTCCCCACAGAATTTAGGAAAAAACTCCCTATCCTTCAATTTCTTTAACTGTTAAAATTACAGGAAAATTGTTTCTCCTAGTTTCATATTTAAGTTATTCTTCTAAAAAAACAGAACAGAAATTCATCAATAAAACCAGGTTAAATGCTCAAGGTTGAGTAACCAATACATGTGAATGGCACAACTAAACAAAAACAAGTACGAAGTTACTTTTAGTATTATCAGTTGAAGTTATTATTTTTAGAACATTTTACAGAATTAACAAAAACTACCAGCTTGTATCTATAGGAGAACATTGGATGATGGTTAAATACACAAAGGGGAATGCAAAATGAACACTTAAGCGTAGTTAACTGTTGCTCTGGGAATTAAGTGTAATTAAAGAAAAAGTAAGGTGTTCCAATTAGAAGTCTAAATATAAAAGAGAAGAAGTATCATAGATAACAAAATATAAAATTTGAATGGGTTCGAAAAGTGTATATCCATGTCTATACGTTTAGCTACGTGAAAACATATTGAAAAAGATACAATGTTGCAAAGACCGACCGAAAGACCAACTCTAAAATAATGACAAACTAATCTACAAGAAAAATTTAACAAAGAGTAAAGAACAAATTTAAACTCTATGAAATTCAAGTTGAAAAACATAGAGAATAACAAAAAATAACCATTCCAACGTCATCAAGACGTCATCATGACGTCTCACCTCTGGATAGGTTAATCAAGTGACGTTAAAAGTCATGAGAAGGTCGCCAAGACGTCACATTCAAAGTTTTATACACGACCTAGGAGATTAAATGATGTCAATGTAGCAGAAATCAAATATATCAGCATAAAAGAGAAGCAACTACAGATTAACAGCAACATTGAATTTTCCTTTCTCAAAATGATTTAATAGACATACAGGAAATAAGAATTAGGAAATGTATGAATAAAAATTTGAAATTAATTCGTCAATAAATATAAATATTCCGTTTTGAGAATCTGAAGAATAGACCGTCCCAGAAAACAGGCCACATACAGTTTTCACCTTTTTGAAACTAAACGAATACCGGGTGCGTTGTTTATAAATAAATATCGTTCTTCGTCATTTCTCTTTCCGAAGCATGCTTTAAAACTAAATTTCTGACTTGAATTCTAGCTATACAAAATACACAAGATATAGAGAAAATCCTTTCATGTTTGGCACAGAACTTCATCCATTGTATATGTCTAAGAATAGAACATACAGATAATCACAAATTCTTTTAGTACACGATGTTGATGTCAAGTTTTGATAATGAGCAAAAATTTCTAAAACTTTACAAAAATAAAAAGTGGCATACTTACGTCAAAAGCAGAGGCGTAGCTAGAACTCAGTCCAAATTTGTGGAGGAGAGTTAAGTCATTTAAAGTACAAAAGGAAAACGTGCAAGTAACCTAATCGACACTTAAGGCTGAAAAGAAATACCACAACCTTGGACTCCTCCACTGTTTTTGACTGACCCTGAATACGCCTATGAAAAGGATGTTTCTATAACCTCCCAATATCTTTTTCACCAAGGAATGAATCTTTTTTCATCTACAATCGAGGAAAATGAATAGACATAATCAAAATGATCAAATTAATTCTTGCACCTGTTGTGTCAACCAAAAATAACATAAGTTTTCCTTTTTCTGTTACTACTCTCATTCCTATCTTTGGTCAGTGTTATTTTTGGCTTTTATAATTTTTAACAAGAAACTAAAAATAGAACAGTTTGTCTCTCTCGAAGTTTTCTGAAAAAATAAACGTAGAAAGAACAAAATTAGATAAACATTCGAAAAAAAGAGGGGATTGTGTCCCATGGGCGTTCTTGCAATTTATTTTCCCCATGACAGCTCGATGATGATTCATTATTCATATTACTCTTGTTAATCCTAACAATCAAAATAATAATTCTCCAAACAAATGTGTTTTTTAAAAAATAACTATTAACTGATTTTTCCATGTTTATGAATTTTTTTTCGTGGTAACAAGCCAGCAGTTCTTGAAAATATATGTGAACTTTACCTAAATTAACCCCCGGATTTGTTATATCCTCGATGTTAGGATGCTGCATTTAAAATTAGTTTCAGTGAAGGTTGAGTTGAAGGCTTGAAATCTTGAGCCTTTCGTATTTAAAAAAATTCTTTACCAAGCGAGTCTAAACATTTTCACCTGCAGAGTGTCAGCAGAGAGTAATTATATTTAAAAAGACAACCCATTCCGCACCCCATCCCCCTCTCCCATATCTGGCGATAAAGATTCACAACCAAAACAGCAAAAAGTCACTATACTGTTACTACTGATTTGCTAAAATCTCCACAAAGCCAAAAACACAAAACAAAAAAGGGTTGATTGTAGTTTTAAGGAACACATTTTGTGTACAGACAAAGCCAACTCAACTAATCAACAGTTACACGTATGATTTGTTTGATCGGTTCATTCAATTTATACAGCTTTATTTAATTCACAGAGAAGCCATCTGCAACAGTGTTGCTCCTGACCTAATGTCAGGGTCGGCCTGAAGATCATAAAATAAACAGTCTGGATTCTATTTTTCTATCGGGCAAGAAGGTTCTGGTCAAGAGACAGTAAAACTAAAAACATAAGTGAAACATAACCCAGTCTTAATAGGTCAATTGTTAAGAAATCTATTGTCCTCTATATTGTTGACCCATCAAAATGCACTCAAATGTACCATTGGAAATTCCAAAGTGGGAAACATGGTCCTTAGCCTCCGCGCTTCATGCATAAAGCTCAATTAGGAATTCAGTTGAGTGAGCTTCTTTCTTAACCAAGACTTTAAAAAAATAGTGTAGTAAAAAATGGTGAAACAAGCTAAGGCTAATATAATCCGTAGCCGTTTTATAGCGACAACAACAACAACAACAACAACAACAGCAACAGCAACAACAACAAAAAATTTGAACAAAATGAATGCTTTAACTTTATACTTTAAAATATTACTATAACTGATAGGAAAGATATCATCGCTTCATTTTTGACTCACGCCGAAACGTTGTAAAAATAGATTGAGTTTACAAATCAATATGTTGCTTCTTGTCGTTTTTATGTGAAAACCTTATGTCAGAATGAACTTATTTAATTTATACGCTTCTGTAAATGGTATCTTGCCATTTAAATATCATGAAACATAATGGCTGAACGAGATGATGTATTCAACAATTGTGAACATAACGTTCCACACAAACTGGTGTGATTAATTTTACATCATCTAAAATGACGTGGCCTCCACAATCGTATTGATTGATTTATTACATAAAGAGAATGTATAAAGCTGTTCCAAATCTGTTTCTGTTGTTATCAAATTGCAATGAAAAAAAAAAAAAAAAAAAATTATAAAAAAGCTCATTTCTAATTAAGCTGCAAAAAGACCTGTAGGCAGCTGATTTGTATTTATATTGTATAACCAAAAAATTTTCATTGTTTAATCTCAGAACTATGGCTTTAGGGTACATTGACCTCATAAGGTGCACTAATATTGCAGATCTTTAGCGATTTTCTGTTCAATGACTCACGTATAGAAATATTCAAAGAAAAGAGTAAAACTAATACATGCATACAGAGGTGGCCACTGGATCACTAAGTCCCATAAAACTGAATCGCTCTACTTTAAAAAAGCAGGCATGCCAGACGACTCTGATGAATATTGTAAGCTGAGGAAATGTCAACTGTTACTTAGAGAAACGGTTTTCTCTTACGGTACTGCCAAAGAATACGTTTTAAAAAGCTGTAGATTCTATTGGTCACAATTTAAAAGAATTTGGATCTTAGATCCTGCGGGTATGGCTGTTGAAAGTTTGCAAAAGCTACAGACGCCTGCATTAAAGGCATACCGAACTACCCAGGGTATCACGCATTTTGAGTTCGAACACTCGGGGCAAGTCTCAGCGTGCTTCATGCTCATGAATTATGCGGACCAGAAAATAATCTATTTTATTTTGAACTTATAATAATTTTTATTAATCGCGCCTTATTAATTTATCATTATATCGTTATATCATTAATTTGTTGATCGTGGAAAGTTAGCTGGTCTGTATTATTTCAAAAATTCTTTATCGTTTTCAAATCAAAACAACATGGAGAGAAATTAAAAGAAGAATCACGATCAATTTTTGGTGGCAACATTCGATGCACAGACACAGTTTAGTGCAACGAAGATAATAAAAATGTATTCTTTAATATTTCTAGTTATGTTCTGTGCAATTCTACAGAACTTCTCTTGGTTCTATTTATCTTTTTTTTTAGCAATCCTCAAAGACACTCTGGTAAACTTTTACCAGAGCTTTCTCTTAAAAATCGTATTTGTCTGCTAAATGGTTAGCCATAACAGTCATTATTGTATAATATAAGCGTTATTGTGCTGTTTTAGAAGAAAATTTACACTTAAATACTAAATTTTTGGTAAAAACAGGTAAGAAATTTCTGTTTGTATATTCTCTCGCTTAAATTTTAATTTCGTGGGACCCACGAAATTAAAAATAGACCCTGGGGTTAGTTTATTCTGGATCAGGCTTGTGACCCTTTGAATCGGTTGAACCCTGTGGTTTTGAAAATAAAAGTTGATGATGTAATGTGGTTCTTGTCAAATTAATTGAAGGGGAATTTTTCCTGTATCAGTTTCAATCTCTATTTCATTAATGAGAAACAAATTACATAATGTTTATAAAATTTTAAATTCTTTATTCTTTATTCTATGACGTGTTTCGGATATATTTTATTCAGTTCAGGCCACAATGTCCACAAATTGTAGTGCGATTATCGATTTTATGACCACACACTCACGTACAGAGAAAAATAATGTTGTTTTGTAAGCGCAGTTGTCTCATTTTAAATAAATCAGTCGACTGACCACTAAAGATTGCAAACAAATTTGATTTCATTACCTGCAAAGTGTTTTTTGTATGATCGTTAAACTATG
Organism: Turritopsis rubra; assembly: GCA_039566895.2. Classification (NCBI taxonomy): domain Eukaryota; kingdom Metazoa; phylum Cnidaria; class Hydrozoa; order Anthoathecata; family Oceaniidae; genus Turritopsis; species Turritopsis rubra. Next base: position 9,400,694 of record CM077631.1, on the reverse strand, counting down.
AAAACCTAATAAATACTTCTGTCATATAGTTCAAGAAGAGGGTTTAAAAAGAGTCCTTTTCTTGATTACGTTACCGGCACGAATCGCTATAGCTGTCAATTTATATACGATCCAGGGTTCCAATTCGAAGAAATAAAACGGAAGAACTTTGCCCTCTCTCTCTCTCTCTCTCTCTCTCTCTCTCTCTCTCTCTCTCTCTCTCTCTCTCTCTCTCTCTCTCTCTCTCTCTCTCTCTCTCTCTCTCTCTCTCTCTCGGGAAGAAAGTTTCGTGATTTGGCATCATTTATGATTGCAACAAATGTCGAATAATACTGTTCATGCACAAAATTAATCCTGAATGTTTTTATTTCAGTTTTGAAGTGAATTTTCTTTAGGCGAATTCACGAACCTTAATATAAAAATCTTAATAAATCTGACATATTTTTAGACTGTCTTGTCCATCATGAACATCTCCGTTGTTGTATGTTTCACTTTCATGTAGTGACTATGAATCCTTTGTATACTGGCACGGTATTGCAAGTGGAAATAAATTCAGTAAAATGAAATAGTGGCAGACACTTATAATCGTATATATCATAATTAGAAACGTATTAGACGTATAAACTTTAAGTCTAAAGTAATGCTTAGATAATGCTTCATTATTGACAGGATTTTAGCCGGTGATGCTTATTAAAAAAACAACAAAAAAACAACAACAAAAAAAAAGCAGAAAGAAAATAGAATATATTTAACAGACTAATAATCACTTCGTTCATGGTTATGCCAATTTTGTTCTCCCATCCACATCTATAATACAAACGTAAAAAAAATCCCTAATGCTCTTTCTCGTTTAATAAAAAAAAAAGAAGAAGACAAAGAAATATTAGTTAAGATACAAATTCTTACCTAGAAGGCTTCATCAAAATAAAATTACGACTTCTTCCTGACACCACTACCTAATACCCTAGCATACCTTAGCTGCATGCAAAAAAAATAATAAAAACAGTTATTTATATACAGTAATGGAATTACTGGCTGTAGGTAGCATAATTATTCACTCCCACAATGGAAGGTTATTACCAATTTGTTTATCAGCCACAGGTTAATAAATTAATGAATTTAATCTTCTCAAATTAATGCGTGCCTACACTAGGTCGATAGGTAGGTTAACCTTGATCTATTCATTAAATATTTAGCAAGGAGTTGTTGTGTCAGCAGTTTATTGTAGGAAGTGTATACATACCTTGCAACTCTGGAAGCTATGAATTGCAGTTGAGTTAACACTTGAGAGATGTTTGAATTACTTTGATCTGAAGTAAGTTTTAAGGAATTTAAGTCCAGGAAAAACTTTTTTCGATAAACTTTTGAAGAAGGAAGTGCAGAGCCAAGTGATGTCCTTGGAACAAATTTTAGATTAAATACTAAAGTGGGCATGTGGCGACAATTTAATGTTTTTTTGAAGGCGATACAATTGTTTCATAGGAATCTATTACTTTTTAAATTGCTTTTGGTTAGCGAAATTCCTGTTTCTTAAATTTGCTGGGATATCGCATGTATAGCGCTAATGGCATTATATTTCGATTTCAAAATATTTATTGTCTGTTCCTATCAAAATAGCGTACAGTAGTGTATATGTAGATGTGGTTCTATAAAACTAGTTTATAAAACAATTTATACGATGAAATAAACGGCTATAGGAAACTACTGAGTCGAGGGAAGTTTTTTCTGAAGTGGAGATAAATATAACGATTATTGAGTAGAATTGAAAACAATTACTGAAAACTTTGAAAATCGTTCGCCTTTATAGCGTCTTTGCTTCGATATATTCGTCATTCTTTTTCCTTTTTTCTGTTTCCTTTTCCAGCATTAACAGGCTGGCATATGGCGTGATGCAGAGTGGCGCATAGCAAGTAATGATAATATTGCAAAATATCGCTGCATGCATTTCGTAGTAAGTTCTGTAAGTTCATCATCATCATCATCATCATCATCATCAAAGTTCATTTCCATTTTTCATGAACACTTTCAGTTTTCCTGTTATGAAAGCATTGGAGTTTTTGAAAACCATCGAAATGAGGTATACATTTTTAACTAAAGCTTATACGAAAGAGATACAAAAAGATAAAAAATAAAGTTAATGCTTTATTCAAATTTGTATTCATAATTTTAAACAATGGCGTCGATGCGTCCCATTTTCTTTTATGCAATAATTATCATATTTTGAATACTCGGTAAAACGCCGACAATTCCAAAGCGAGTGTATTTAACGTGGATATCTTCGTAAGAGATTATATGACTCTCAATGAAAACAACATGACAACTTATTCATACTTTTGGCAAAGAGCTACTGTATTCATTGCCGGTGACATGGGGGAGGAAATGCGAATAAACAAAGAAAACTTACCAATAATTGTTATTGTTTACGGCGCGGTGTCTATGGTATGTTTTTCAACGGTGTTCGATTTAGATTTGATTGACGTAATGATATTCATGACGGTGTTCGTGGTATTGTTTGTGACTGAATTGACATGTGATGTGTAGGAATGCGCTTTGGTGGAATGATACATGTATTGGTTTGTGTGGTTGTGAGAAGATTTCCGTGAAAGATGTTTCTGGGTTAATTTGTGTGATTGGGAAAGAGTTTCTGTGAGCAATGTTTCTGTGTTTGTGTGAGCTTATAGAATCGGGGAAAACGTTGATCTGTTGTGTAAGGAATGTTTGCGCATGTGCGTGTACGGTGAATGTATTTGTGGAATTGAGTGAAAATGTATTGCATTGCAATAAAGTGTGTGAAATATGCTTTTATGAAGGTAAAGTTGGCGTGGTGGTGTTCTGTTGATCGTGTTTGTGCATGCGTGTATGGAAATTGAAGTCGTCTTTGAAGTTTTCTATTGGGTGTGGTTAGGATGTGGTATGTGTATGTGTGGGGATGCGTGTGTATGCATTTAGGGTGTCGTTTGCAAATATTACCAACTGATATCCACAGAAAATACCCGATATTTAAGAATTAATTTCTATGTTAAAGTGACATAATACAGGTTAACTTTGAATCGTTCTATTTTAAATTGAATTGATGTTCATTTAAGCTGAGTCGTTGCGCAGAATATGTTTATTTGTCTTTTAGTGATGGTGGACGTTTTGAATGCCTTTACAGGTGGGCGGTTACAAATTCGTGTTATTGTTGCGTCGTGCGATGGCCAGTGATTCTGGATCTCGTTGGATAGTTTTTACCTTCCTTTGAGTAAGTTGTGATGGATGGTAGAATGCATGTTGTTTCTTTATTCCATTCCTGATGAATCAGTTCAGACTGTGTGAATGTTAGCGCTCGAGATATCTGTTCGTTTATAATGTGAAGTGAATAATTTCGTTCAGTAAGTGCTCGTGTGAACTGATGCGAATCTCCTTCCAGGTGTTCGTCGTTAGCGAACATGTAACGTGTAAGGCTTGTGAATAAATTATGCTTCTTTTAATTTCTGCAGGAAGGTGAGCGTTGTAGAAAGCAAGGGCAGTGAGTTGACTTTTATTAAAGTTTCGTTTTAAGGCTTTTATTTTCATCTATGTATATGTGTAGGCAGAGGCGGATCTAGAATCTATACCAATTTAACGGAGGAGAGTAAGGTCATTAAGACTATAAAAGAAAAACGTGCAAATAACCTAATCAGCACTTAAGTTTTAACAGAAATTTTATGACACTGTACTCCTCCACTTTTTTTTGAATAACTCTAGATCCGTCCAGGAAATTGATTGACGTTTTTGAATATTCGAAAGTAAATTTAATGGCAGGGTGCAGATTGTTCTGTAACGAAATAGATATTGTAATTGGTTGTGTGCACCGTTAAATATGAAGAAATCGTCATCTATCAAGCGTTTCCAAAATTGTATATTTGCTTTGTATGATTTTCTTGTTTGTCCATGACTAAGTTTGCGTAGGGTGGTACCATGCCTTGTGTGCCCATAGACGTACCATTAATTTGGTGACACTGTCTGTCCATTAATTGGAAGGTGCTGCGTTTGAGGATGTATTCTATGATTATATGTAAGATGATTGGTTTCGGTGTGTATGGTGGTAATATGTCTTTGTGCTTTTCAAGGTAAAATAAGGTAGCGTTGATCTCGTCGTCGTATGGGATGTTGGGGTAAAGTGATTTTACATCTGCTGTTACCAGGTAAGAGTTAGTCGTAAGGGGTGAATGTCTTTCAAAGAAGGTGAGAAACTGCGTGGAGTCACGAATATGTGACGGGAATCGTTCTACTAAGGGTTGTATGCAGTGCGTAATGTATTTTGATAAGTTGTCGGTGGGACCATTGCATGCAGAAACTATAGTGGGTGATTCTCTTTGTAAACTTAAGGGAGTCCGTTCAATAATGGTGTACGTGGGGGTGATGGCGGTAGTAAAAAGTCTTTAGTGTCCTCATCTATGATGTCTTTATAGTGGAGGTACGTAACAAGTGTGTGACATCGTGTGTTATATGTATCGTTGGGTTGTATTGCAGAGATTTGTAGGTGTTTTGGTCATTGACGTGTTCGCTGAGGATTTTCTTTATTTAATCGTGTGTGTTCATAATGCATATGTTGTTGCTTCTGCCACTTTTTTATGAAGATGTAACTATTCCGTTTCAATTTGTTTAGAGCGTCTAGTTTTTTATGGTTTTGTGTCTGAATTTTCCTAGTGTGTATGGTGTTGTTTGCTATTTCGTCAATCTTTTGGAAGTAAGGTTGTAGTGTCTTGTTGGTGGTGGTGGGTGGATTACATGTAGATTCGGTTGTAAATGGGTGTGGCCTAGTTGCTTCAGGTTTGTTATTGTTTGAATGATTACTAAAATCGTATTGCAGATTAATGCGTCTTTCAAAAGAATGTATGTCGTTTTGTATTTCGTTTTGGTTATGGTGAATGGGAGTTTGCACGAATCCTAGTCCTTTTGTGAGTACATTGTGTTCATTGTGAGTTTGGTTGATGAAGTGTTTATGATTAACATGGCGTTTGCGCATTCTCTAGATTCTTGTATGGTTTATTTGCATCGTTTGGCGTAATTGATGTTTTTAGTGTTGAACCAGTGTGATTCATGGAAAAGGCCGTGGATGGTCGTTACAGTGTACTTTCGTTTGAGACTTTTTGGCGTTGCGTTTTCTTTGATTGGGAGTTATGCTTTTCACGCAGTGATGTATTCATTGTTGTAATTATAATTAGTGTGCTTGTACTGGTTCTAAGATGAAGTAGTGATATGTAGTGATCTGAATTAGGGAAAATTGAAAGGAATGGGGAATGGGGTGGTGGGAAATGAAAAGGAGAGGTAAGAAAACGCGTTTTTAGCTATCTGCATGTATATATTCTTTGAAAAGGTGTTTTCTATATGTTAACTATGAAACAAATGTTTATCAGCAACAGTATATATTTTAAAACCGTTCATAAACTCCTTATTTTAAAGGAAAAACGAAGAAGTAATTTTCGATAACAGGTGTGTGATGCAAAGATGGTGGATATGTATAAGGTGTGGGAAAAAGCGTTCTTCGTGTTCGTGTTACGTTTGTTCATTTTGGGTATGCTTGAGGTGTTGTTGTTTTGTTGGTGTTGGTCTTCTGTGTTCATATGTTTGCGGTGTTCCGTAGAGTGTTGCAAATGCAGGTGGCGGGAATAGCGTTGATAAAAGGGGACTTTGGAAAAAGTGTGCGTCTTGGAGTTGGTAGGAGTGGTTTACGTCAAGTGCCAGTTGTCCTTGACGGTGGGGATGCATCTTGGTCATCACCGTTTTGTAAGTGGACATCTTTGTTGGATGGTGATGGGTTTATTGATTGTATTGGCGTTAGGTTTGGTGTTGACGGTGGTGTTACTTTAATTGGCATATCATTGACTTTGAATGCATCCATTTCTGATCGAAATGTATTTTGACGTATAAGGTGGCGTGATAATTGATTTGATTTATTATAATTAAGGATGTCCATATGCTCGTCTTCTAAGTCCTTTTATAGTGTTTATGTTACTTGGCCGTTGATGAAGGTATGTTTTTGGGTGCATATGTCGAATTATGAGGTTGGTGCATATCCATTTGGTGTTGCAATACACAGGTGAATGTTTTACTTGATGGCAGGCGATCGCTATTATTGTGTAAGGTGTATTTTGACAAATTTAATTCCAGTAGCTTGGAAACCATGGCCAAACTCAACAAATAAACAAGTTTGAAATCACTTTCCTGCAAAATGGCAATTTTATTTACATGCTGGACACTAACTTTCGTTATTCTCATAGGGTAAATATGACCAGTTAAAGTATTGATTTTCTTTTTTTGCCAGGCAGTTCAACTAACTATTTTACAGAATGTTCATGCAAAACTGCAGTCGTTGCAAAATTTTAGTAGTTTGGTTGGTTACCTTTTTCAGTGATATACGCGTATTGCAAAAGAAAGTTGAATCCAATTTCAATATAATCATCTTTAATCATCTTTTTCATATTTTTAAAGAACTCCACTTTATTTTCTACGGCATAACGGAAAACCGGGACCCAGGACCATTGGATGGGACCACGGGACCCGGGATCCATAAGTGGGACCCTTAAGTGGAACCATTTGGTGGGACCCTTAGGTGGGGACCCTTAAGTGGCAAAATTCAAATTTTAAAAATTTTGAAAAGAACATGCGATTAATAAAAAACATTTGATTATAACATTAAATTAAATTTGATTATGTTATAAACAAAGATTTACAACTTGATTTTAATTCATGTAAGAAATTTATCAAATCTTTTATACAAATTCTTTATAACATATTGGAAGTAATTAAGTCAACAGGAATGTGAACAATTTCTTATAACCTTCTTATAACCTTCTTATAACTTTTTATAACCTTTTTTCCAGCAACGTCACTTTAACATTCAAGCGAAATATTATCAATATGAAATATGAAATTTTCGTTATTTTTTAAACGCTAATCTGATTCTCGAAATAAAATGCATCGCAAGTTTCCCTTGCAATTTATCGTTTTTAAAAATACATTTCCTCAGTTCTTTCCGCTTCTGCTATTATTATATGGTCTAACTTACCTTGGAAGGAACGGAGCTCATTTGGCAGTAACGCGAAAAATCTCTATAACGCAGGCAATAAAATGTGTCTACCATCTTGGGAACATCTTGATTCATTTTTTTTAATTTTTAACTCGATTTACCAAATAAGTTGGGAATTAGGGCAATTGCTATGTTGAAAATCTGACATTAGTCGGCACCACATAGTGAAAACATTGTAATGCGTACCGAACAGAACGCGACGTTTAGGCCCAAATATCTCCATAATTAATGGCAATAACTGACTTAATTTAGGGTACGAATTGGCCACGAGGCAGTATAGTTGGAAGTCTCGTTTCGAACCAACTTGCAGTCATATCTTCTGTAACAGCCTTACTCTCGCCTAGAACAAATATAAATTTCTAAAGCAATCTATAATCGAATAAGCGACACAGCGTGTAAATAGACCCTTGAAATACGAACATTCTAAAATGTTGAGTTACATTTAACTTCATAACAAAAGTGATTCTGTCTTGGGTGGAAGGTGACTTTCAGAAAATGGAAATATCAACTGACAGAATAGTCGAACAAAATGAGATGTCAATCATAACACTTAAAACATACGAATTCGATTCTTTCGTGATTGGATATCATGCCTACAAGAGTTTGTGGACTCCCGTCCCGTCCCGTCGAAGGAGAAGAATTAACAACCATTATGGAGCCTACTAATATAGAGAACAAGTTTGCTGTCGCAGTTAAGAAGTAAAAGAAGCTAGTTGGCCATCTACCAAAGGGGAAAACAGGACGATTCGCCAAAAATATTTTCTACTTTTTAAAATCCTGTGACGATAAATAACTGCTGTTATGTGAAAGTAACCGGAAAGGCAATAAATCAAGGCGATGGAATGGGATGAAAGTTCCATGCAAACTGTTATTTTCAGCTGAAGATAAGTTTTTAAGTATTTTGGGATTCCAGCTTTGTAAACAAGAACCCACCTAATATAGTTTTGAAACTCACATTGAATCTTTTTTCCATCGGTCCATCAAGCCATCTGAAGCGTGGAAGTTCTCTAAACCTAGTTTTTTCGCAAACTCCAAGGCTTTCAACTTTAATACATTAGCACCAACTGGGATGTTACGATCTCTTGCACGTTTTAACCATTTGTATGTAGCATTGTCTAATTCTTCATATGTAGCTGGTTTTACCCGCTTCCTTTTTTTTGATACATTGTTTTCTTCGACTGCTTCAAAAATCTTTTGTTTTTGTTTAATCCAATGTGATATGGTATTTTTAGCAACTCCATATTTTCTTTCCTTAAAGGCTTTATATTTGTCAATAAGACTTGTAGAACGTCTCTTAAGACTTCGCACAGACGCCATATTGTTCTACATGTGCAGCTTTTGGAAATCGAATGTTTTGTTTTGATTCAAACTTTTTTGAATTAGAAACTTTTAAGAGTCTATTTACACGGAATTGTTTTTTGAAAACGACGTTGTTCCACTTATGAGGTAATTTGCCCCATGCGACTTAAAAAAACGGTTCCACTTAACGAAAGTTCCATTTATCGAAGGTTCCACTTTTCCGAAGAAATTATAAGAGTTTCTTAAAGCAAATCCAAGGGACCAGCGAAAATGGTTCCACTTAGTAAAAGTTCCATTTATCTGGGTTTCCACTTACCGAGATTCAACTGTATTCGGATAATATTCGGTTCTCCAGAGGAGACGAAAAAATTCGGAAATATTTAACGCCAGGCAATGTCTTTCCTTATATCTGATCGGGAAGCTGAGAGCCAAACCAGCGGCCGGGAATAATTAACCCGTTTTCTTAATCAATTTCAAGGGACCAAAGAAATTAGCTCGATATGTCGAGGCATTTGTTATATACCATGTTCGTTATATCCGACTTCTACTGTAAATATACTATCGATTGTAATTCTTCTTATCGAAATTTGTCTTCGAACCTTGAATTGTGCAAAGAATTTACGTGAAATTCGCTATTTTCAGGACCTTGATTCTTAATGAGAAACTATAGCTTAAAATGTTTAAGGAAGTTCTTTTACATTCGAGTACCGTATTTCCTCTAATAAACGCCGCCCTCTGATAAACGCCTCCCTCTATTAAACGCCGCACTTATAGCCAAGCATTTGTAATAAACGCCGCCCTCTAATAAACGCCGCCTTCTAATAAACGCCGCATCTTGAAAAGCGGCATTTATTAGAAAACAGACTAAATAAGCAACAGAAAATGGTTTACACGAGTTGGACTTGTTTTCTATCAACAAATTCTTCCACAACTAAAGATAAAAACGAATATTGTATTTTCCTCTTCAACAGTTCGTCATGAAGAATTTTTGCATGAACTTTACTTGCTGTGTAACAGTTGAATTGCGCAGGAACACTCAAACCAACTTCTCGTACTTCTCTTTTACCATTTACGATTGCGTGCACGTGATTACCGTCAATTTCAATGTAAAATGCTATTAGCTTAGACAGTTTTTTAGGAAGAGAAAACATTGTTGTTTAAAGTCTGTTTTTATTTGATTTTTCATTCTGTAATAAACGCCGCCCTCTGATAAACGCCGCCCTCTATTAAACGCCGCATCCAAAATCTGCAATTTGTAATAAACGCCGCGGCGTTTATTAGAGGAAATACGGTATTGTGATAATTATTACAATATTCTCTCTGTACATTGTGACCGTTGTATCGAAAAGGCGAGATTACTCGGCTAGAATATTATATCGGTCTTCATTTCATTTCTATTGAGATACAACTTAACCGTATGAGTTACATCACCTACCCGATATATCGTTTTCAATAACAGATATATCTATATTTCTGCAATATAAACAGCATAGTCAAGATAACTCGTTGAACCGGTGTAGTTTTTAGCCAAATGAGTTTTTATTTTTCATTATTTCCCGCTCTTACATAAACAGTAAACCAAAACGATATAAAACCATTCGGCCTTCATATTTGAAAAGTATCGCCACCCCTAAGGGATAATCATTGTTATGTTAACTAATTATATGGCATCTTTATAAACGCTTATTCATTAACCGTAACTAAACTAAAAATATTGATCACGTAAAACACATTGACACATGTATAGTTAATTCATACGGCTTTGTTTTCCTAACTGACGGACGCTACGTTTTCTGCATAATTAGCTCACCAATTTCAATAACGGAATGAAAACATTTCTTTAGTGTCTTTTGAATGTTTCTTAAGATTTTGAGAAAAAAATAAAATAGAATAAAATAAATAAAATTGTAAATATATGTTTAAAGAAATAATTAAATGAAAACATTTCTTTTTAAAAGTTTCGTCAAATTTGAAATTTTATTTTAAAATGATTACCTATCGGCCTTTTTACGCAGCCCTTTTTAATCCCGCCCTCATTCCGCTGGTCGCAAAATTTGGTTTAATGCCATTAAGAGCCGTGTTTTACGCCACTCAAAGAACAAAGATAGAAAAAATTGCCAATGAATATCTTTACCCACTCCTGCCTGCGTCATTAGTTTTATTATTCTTGAAAAAATATTATGCTAATCAATTACAACAACTCGTTGTCTCGTTGGTTTTTACATTATTTTCTTAATCCGACTGTACTTCTATGTCATCTTCTTCGTTTTCTTCCTCTTCCCTTCCTCTCCTATTTGCTGTTCGCAATCAAATTTCTCCGTCATTTTTTAAATTTGTTTATTGACGAAAGTTTCCATTTTTTCTATAAAGCTTCTTTCACATGTACGTAATTTTTTACGTAAGCTCTTACGACTAAAACAATGTTCATTCATTCTCTTCTTACGGAAAAAAAATCCTTTCATGTGGCATGCTTTCCGAAAATTTTCGTAAGGTCTTACGGACGTTCTTAAGCCCTTACCACGATTTGCTTAAAAACAAAAAATTTTGTTTTTAAGAAACTTGTCGTAAGGCTCCGTAAGCCTCGAGAAGGAAAAAATAGGAAAAAAGTGTTCGAAAAATTAGATCGAACGTTCGAAATGACGTCATGCGTTCGAAATTGACAACACGTCTACAAAATAAAAAAATAAAAAATATATTGAGTGAGCAGAGAACTATCAAATATATTTACAAATATGGCGGGCGTTGAAGATGATATTTTGGTAGAAACTGTGAGAAACTTCTCGGTTTTATATGACAAAGCGCATGCAGATTTCCACAGGAAAGATGTTAAAAAGAACGCTTGGAATGCTGTGGCAGAAGCGTTGGGCATGGGAGATGGTGAGTGTTTGATTTTTCTTTGTCTGTGGTTCAAGGTGTTATTACTTGGTTGCTCTCAAAATCAATGCTATTTACATTGTATTTACATTATTATTCCATAGGAAATGAAGCAGAAAAGTCGTTCAACAAACTGCGTGACAAATATGTGAGAGCCAAAAGAGAAATGAAATTAAAGAACCAGTCTGGTACATCTGCAAAAGCTGTAAGAAAAGTTCGAGAGAAGATAGAAAGTTTACAGTTTTTGCAATGGCTAGATGAATACATCAAGCCACGGCAATCTAAATCTAATGTCAATGGTGAAAGTGATGATTCATCTGGGGAAGAAGAAGGCAGCGACAAAAATCAAATTGAGGACGAAGAAGAATGTTTTGACACCGAAGAACGAGGGGAAAGAGACGACACCACGATGCAGAAAAGTACTACAGAAGAAGAAAATGAAACACAAGGTACCGAAGAACCAAAGAAAAAAGATAGCCCAAACAAAGAGAAGAGAAAAGAGAGGTTAAAGAAAGTCAGTAATGCAGAAAAGGTAAAAAGACAAGGAAAGCATAAGCAATTTTCAAATAATGATTCATTGACCGAAATTGAGAAGGAAGAAATTTCGTTATTGCGGACGGTAGCTGGAGCAGTAAGTTCTAACAGTGAGGAACAAAGTGACAAAGACGACTTTGATTTTTTTGGTCATTTTGTAGCAAAGAAGATGAGAAAGCTCAACACAAAACTTGATGAAGAAGATATGGCAGATCTCGAGTTCGAAATCACCAACGTTCTAGAAAGAGCTAGGAAAATTAAAAGAAACCAACAATCTTTTGTGCAACAACAGCCTACACAACCTTGGTACTACTATAATCAAGCACCTGGGCCATTCATGCAAGCTCTGAATTCAAAGGAATAGTATATATATATATATATATATATATATCATATCTGTATTTCTTTCGACATTATTATCATATTATAATACAAATTGTCACAGTAAATTAATCACAATCTTGCCCTGTTCTTCTGACGTGATTTCACTGCCATGGGACTGAGCCTTCCTCAGTGACTAGGTAACTTGCCAAAGCATCCCTTGTTTCCAACGCTGATTTCTGGTATCTTGAATTTCGGACAGGGTTGACGTTCACTAAACTATTTCCATTGATAAGATTTCTCCAATGTCCATCCATTAATTTGCCATTGCTATCCTCGTTGTCGATAAACCCACGTGGTGTATAACAAGCATTATCCGTTTGCGTCAAATAGTTGTGCAGAGCAACAGCTGCCAATATAATCTTTTCCACTTTTCTTGGTTCAGCTTCAATAGGTTTTTGAAATATTCTCCAGCGTGCGACCATTATACCAAAAGTATTTTCGATTATACGACGCGCTCTTGATAACCGGTAGTTGAAGATTTTTCGCTTTTCACTGTTAAGCGCCCTTCCAGGAAAAGGGCGCATCAGCCAATTCTGCAAGGGAAATATTTCGTCTCCAACAAGAAAATAGGGAACTTCGAAGTCTGTCTCATTTATTTTCTCGGAGCTGGGAACGTTCATTTTATCATTGCGGAACTTTTTGCCCATTTTTGAGTTATTCAGAATGCCACTATCGTTGTTGCTTCCGTATTCGCCAACATCGATGAAACTGAAACAATATTTTGCGTCGCATATTGCAAGAAGTACCATACTAAAGAAACCTTTGTAGTTGTGCCATAAGGATCCGGAATAAGCCGGTTTACGCATCCCCACATGTTTTCCGTCTAAAGCCCCAATGCAATGTGGCATGTTCCAAATTTCAAGAAAGTCATCTGCAATTTTCTTCCACTCATCAGTAGTTGATGGGGTCCTCACATACTCCGCTAAAGTATTCCATATTTCATCGCACACTTCCCCAATAATGCCATTGATTGTTGACCTCCCCAACTTGAAAGCGAATGCAAGTGATGTTTGGCTATCACCAGTGGCAAGATATCGTAATGTTACAGCCAAACGCTCCTCAGGTGATATTGGTGCTCTTATATGATATTTTCTCGCGAGTTTCTCCCTCATTAGGCTCAATAAATGATCAAATCGTTCGGGTGACATTCGGACAAACCTATAAACAGTGTTTAAATGAATTTATTGCCTACATCATCAAAATAAAAAAGGAGTAAAATGAAGTATAAGAATAGAATAATTCATTTTTAGACGTACCTGAAAAATTCCCCACGATCATATGCTCTTGCTGTCAAAAATGTTGATTGATATGCCCCATTGACTGATCTGTCAAGATTAATAGGCCTGACCCAAAACTTTCTGGTCTTTCCTTTCCTTGCTTTCACCTTTTTTTGCCTTCTACGACGTCTACGTCGTAAAATAACGAGCAGTGTTACCAGGAGCGCGTTCTTGTTTATCGCTGCCATCTTGAAATTAAATCTATTTCTAAAAATGATGATCTATTTCCGAACGTTTCTTAAGTATATTTTTGTTTCATTACAGCAAATTTCACGTGCATGTGAATGGAAATATCCGTAAGGAATTTTTTTTTCGTAAAAGCTTACGAAAAAATTTCGTAAGGTGTTACGACAAAAATTACGTACATGTGAAAGAAGCTTTAACAAAATTTGCATGGATACTTATTTCAACAGGGTTCACTTATTAAAAAAATTGTGCTTTTGTTTTCTGCAGATATTTGGCATATATTCTTTAAAACAGTGACAGTTTATCCATGTAAATTATGTCACATAGTTAGTTAGTTTTATATTTTACATAAGGAAATATATATATATATATATAATAATATAATTTTTCTTCTGTTTTTGTCAATTGCTTCAGTTTCTTTCTTAAGGCAGTTTGCTACTTCAATCTTATGCTTCTGCACAACATCCTTTGCAAATGAAAATGATCTGATTCCAATATACAACGTTAAAATACCATAAAGAACATTTTTACATACTTCTTTTGATATTTCCATTTCAGCATCTTCAATAAGGACTTTAAAAGAATCTTGAATAGCAGAATATTTCATCAATTGTTTCACAATTCCATAGGAATTAACTTTGTTCATATTCTTTTTGTTGGTCTCAATGAAAAACGTTTTCTCAGCAACAATAAACAGCTTCTCCATGCAATTATTAATTTGCCATAACCCTCCACGTGTTAAAGGGTTGAGCAATTTAGAATTTGGGTTAGAATTTTCAGATTTTTCTGCTTTAAACAAAGCCATAGTCTCCTGATATTCCTTTTCTTTATAACGTTTAGAGTTCCGATATCTTTGAAACATATTTCAAAGAACATATCCACCCAGATAGTGAATTTCCTTTTCCGATATACTTTTTGTGATAATTTCATCTTCATTAATGTTTTTATTTTCATTGGCAAGAAGTACGTCAGCAAACTTTCGTGTCAACATAGTGGATGCATGACTTGTTAGTGAAGGGAAAAAGTCTTCACTTTTTTAACACCTTTTTCATAAAAAGTAGTATAAAATGTTTCTGTTGTTTTGAAGTTGAAGTTTGATTTTCTGCGTAAGTCTGTTGTTTGTAAAATGTTCTTATATTCTTCCATTTCATTTAAAATACTAGATAGATACATTGCCTCGTGAGAAACTTTGTTGCAGACAGTTACAATAATATATAAAATTTTCTCTGTTGAAACTGTGGAAATTTTGACTGAGCTTTCATTTGATTCACCATGTTTTTTTAACTTGTGTAGGTTCAATCCACCAACACTGTTGCACTTTTAACCACATATATTACAATGATATTCTTGTTTTTCATTATCTACCTACAACAAAGGTTCATACATAATAGATTTATGTATACACTTGTTCTACTGTAAGAATTTGTAAGAATTTACAGCTTGGATTAAACCACAAATGCTAGTTCTGCTGGTATAGTTTCGAGAGAGAGAGAGAGAGAGAGAGAGAGAGAGAGAGAGAGAGAGAGAGAGAGAGAGAGAGAGAGAGAGAGAGAGAGAGAGAGAGAGAGAGGTATTTCGAGCATTAATGGTATTATTTATATTTTAACTTTTTAAACTTTGTATAAACATTCGAGATTATTCTAATAGTCTAGCGTATCCCCCTTAAGGGCATTTCAGCTTCTTTAAACGGTACATAATAATGGTACATGACAATGAATGAAAAGAGTGTAATGTAGCAAAAAGTTTATGATACAGATGGAAAATAGGAACGTTTTTTGATTGTTATTATTTAAAGCTTTATTTATTATTTGATAACATGTACAATTATGATGACATACATATTGGATTTCAATTTTAGTAGCCAGGTGAGAAGAAAGAAAAGTCCGGTCTGGTTATCGCTGGACTGGTTTTAAAGGCCTATTTGAAAATGCCAGTGGGCTTGAGTGGGCTTTACATCTCAAATTTTCCTCTAAAATACTAGAATGGATTATCTTTCGTCTGATTATGAAGGCAGTAATTATCATCTGAATAATGTGCTTTCGTGAACAAACCCAAGAACAACTTTTTCCACTCCTTGCAAAATACGTAGTAGTTCGTTAAAAGTAATACGAGAAAGATTCTTATTCCATTTATGAATAAAGAAATGGCTTCCTTTACTTACCGGACCGTCTGGGGACCCAAGCCCTATTTGTCTATACCAAGCAGTAACACAGCCCTGGTTTTCATAATCATACGTGAATCATATGTGACAGTATTTCCTGGGGCATTTTGCAGTTTCTTTAATAAATCAATGTACTGATGCAGTAAAATAGGATAAATCAAGAGCGAGCTGTCAGCAAAAATTCTTTGCTGCGCTTCCTAATTTACTGTTGTGCGTGTAGGTGCGTATTGGGATTGGTAATTCTATCGTAGAACATTAAACGTATATATGTGACGAGCCACAAGCAAAATAGTGTGAACGTTTGAAGGGAAGCTGAAAATTTTAGTAAAATGGACATGAATGCAGATATTTGCATTAAACAAGTCGAGTAGCCTTATCCTGGAAAGTTAGTTAATGCAGTGATTATGTATTACTTCTTTTTCATACAATCTTTTTGCACAGATTGTCGACACTTTTTTGTTTCAACAACAACCGTATATTTTTTTGTTAAACTGGTCAACAAATATTTTTAACCAAAAATGTTTTATTTTTGACACATTAAAGTTATTTTCTTATTTTTTGGAAAAACTTAAAAAGAAGTTGATATACGCAATGATACCTTGTAATTTTCATGTTCATTTCTATATTTATTTTTCACTTCTCCGATAATATACAGTAAAATATTTTTTCAATACACCATTAATACTTATTAGTAAACATATTTGACTAGTAACGATGGGGCTAAGTCAAACAGAGAATCTTTGTGCTAGACTGGAAAATGAAATCGTCACCAATATAGAATACTATATTTCGTTTTCAATAAACAGTGTCAATCACAAACAGAGAGTGATCTTGGAGACAAATGGCATTCTCTTCGGCAAATTAATTTCCAGAACTGTAAAAGAGCTAACATGAGTGATATTTTAATTTACAACTGACTTTTTATTAAAATTAGTTGTTGTTCAGACACGTGTTAAAAGCTATGCTATGAGGTTTTTCATCTGCTCCATCTAACCCTGCAAATTTTGTGGGGCAGAATGAAACACACTATGTTCAGTTTTCTCGCTTGTTAAACACGGCCTAGTAAATCCGAAAATGCGCATTTGAAGAATGACCAATGGACTATCGTTTTACATAGTAAGGTTTTTCATTCCTCATGCTCGTTGTGCCATGGGACGACAAACAAAACGTGGTTCATTAAGCCCCACTCTCTCCTATAAGATAAAAAATGTGAATGCTGTTTTCGAATTTCTTTTGATGTTATGGATATTCATTTTCCATGATAGATTCCCTTTAAGCCTGAATAGACACACAAGAGTTGTGTATGTTTGTGAGTACTAGATTTTTTTTCTATCAATTGAAATACAAGAAGAAGAAAACCCAACACCACAAAGACGTTACATATATACAGTTACGTGGAAAATTTGTTTTACAGTTCACTCAGTAGGTAGAAGAAAACAAAAAAAGATGGTGTTTCAGGAAACATGTAACAGCTTCTCTGAACAAACCATAGAATATTTTTACACATGGGGAGTCTAATTCTTGCAATACAAATTGTAGATAATTTTTTGGTTTTTCCTTTCAAATATGCTATTCCAATGCTCAGATTTACTGAATTAACTGTCATGGGCTTCTTTTAATCCAATCATTTTCGCTTTTTTGTTTGCTTCCTATTTGATCTAAAAATGAATAAATAAGACAATATGTTGTCGAGGGAATATAAGCCTTCTTGCATGCCTAAGCGCCATTATGTCAATGAAGTATAGCGTGTAAAAATCTTTTTACAAGTTCATTTTCTCCATGAGTTACCGCACCCATTACCCTGCTTTTCATCTTTCAAAATATAAAATTAAAAAAATAAACTAACCTGTTAAGGCCTATAAATAATCATTGCTCACAATTTCCAATAGGCGTGTTTTAAAACTAAATTAAAAGAACTTGATGGTTTTACCTAAAGTCAATGAAAATTCTCGATTAACCAACATGATCAATACATCCTAAATAACCTGTAAGCTTAATGTCCATAAGGTTCCGACTTAAGTCTAACATAGAATCACTGCTCGCTTACACAGATTGAATGTTATCAAAGTTCATAGAAACAGTATCTACAACATTGAGGGAGATCATTAATATCTTCTTATACTAACTGAAAACATATCAATGATATTTTCAAAAATAATATTACCTTGTTCTCCACCATGTGGCACTAAAATTGAAAAAAAAAAATACAATTATGAATGTGTCAGAGAAAATGGAAGCTGTTATCTCATATTTTTAGGCATAAACCCTATTACAGATTCATTCAGTTAGAGAATTAAAGTTACTTACATCTCCGTGATTGATTGTGACGTGCTAAAATTAAATAAAAGAAAATACAATTAAAACTTGTGACCAAAAAATGGAAGTTGTTACCTAATATTCCCATTTTAAACCATATCACTGATTCAATCAGTTAGAGAATTAAAGTTACTTACAACGTTGCGATTGATTGGGAGGTACTAAAACATGCAGAAAAAAATACAAATAGAAGACGTGACAGAGTACATTGCTGAAATACATTAACAGATTCACTCAGTCATAGTTAAAGTTACTTACATTTTGCTACATCATTTTGTGATACTTAAACATGCAGAAAAAATACTATTAGAAGACGTGACAGAGACAATAGAAGCTGTTATCTCATATTTCTATGCACAAACCGTATTACAGATTCATTCAGTCATAGTTCAAATATCTTACATCTTGCTTCATCATTTCGCGGCACTAAAAAATGCATAAGAAAGTATAATTAGAAAACGTGATAGAGAGAATAGAAGCTGCTATCCCATAATGCCATACAAAAAACCTATTACAGATTCATTCTGTTAAAGTCAATGTTACTTACCTATCGCTACATCATTTCGCTGCACTAAAAAATGCAGAAAAAAAAAATTCAATTAGAAGTTGTTATCTCATAGTCTCCAAGAAAAATGTAAAAATGAAATGATCTGATCAATATCACAGAAATGCAAATAAACCTGTAACCAAACCATTTACATAAGTGATACAGTGTTCTTACCAGCGACTTCAACTGCATTTATAAAGTAAAATGTATATTCAAAATATCCTTTTCTCGTATAGGTCATGTAGCAAATTATAATATATGTCAAAAACTAACCTTCTTCTAAAATTATTCTTTCAAATACTAAAACATAACAGAAACAATATTAATTTTTTATCTACTTTGAAATGAACAAAGTAGATAAAATTACTGACTTACCATCATCAGGCATCGGCTCATCAGCCATTTTGTTTTTTATTATTAATAATTTCACTAAAATAAAACATTGCAAACAAATGTTAGATTTCTACATTGATAACATGTTGAATGCCCTGACTTTTGGTTCATGAATTGCCTATGAAAGGTTTACGTCATATGCAATTCATGGTAACGGAGTACACGGCGAGAACGTAAGTAAATGGGACTTGCTGTTGTTTAGGTAAAAATAACAGGTGTTATTTAATGTATAAATAGAAATTATAAGAAAGCTTCCAATTGAAACACACAGAAAACGGAACTGATAACAATTGAGCCAGACGATCTCAACAGTACGAAATTGCGCTACAGGTTAGAAGGTACAACAATCTCAACAGTACCAAATTGTAGACACCTATCAACTGTATAGTTAATAGTGGAGCTACTGACAAAACAATATCAACAGTGCCAAAATGTAGCATATTAGCCCAACTGTTCTTCCAGCTATGTTTTAAATAATGCTTGAAATAAAATTCGGATTTCCAGAGAGTTTGCATTACAAAATTTACAAAAACACAACAGTGCACACATTTTACTGTAACACTTGTGGGAAGACAACATTCTGAGTATAACACTTACCATTTATATACTTCTGTTTGCTAGTCCTGCTATTTTGATTTTGACATTTGTGAACGCTTTTGCCCTGGAATAGGCAACATATAGCTGACCATGTAAAAAACATGGCCTCTGAAGGTATAAACCTATCTTGTCAAATGTTTGACCTTGACTCTTGTTAATTGTAAAAGAGTATGCTAATCGAAGTGGCAATTGCCTACGTTTCAGAACAAATGGCATATCTGTATCTGATGGAGATAACTGAACTCTCGGAATAAAAATTGTTTTCCCAACCGCTGAGCCTGTCAGAACTTCAGCTTTCACAAAATTTTGCGAAAGTTGCTGAACAGTAAGACGGGTTCCATTACAGAGACCTTTTAATATTCAAGTTTCTTAAAAGCATAACAATAGCACCAACTTTCAACCGCAAACAATGGGGAGGCATTCCTGATGATGTGATACTATGTAAAAAATCCATGGGATAATTCGCATGCTCTTCCTCATTATCACATAAAACTTCATCTGCACTGAAGTAACTCACTGCTTCTCCATCCAACCTGTCTAACACCTCGTTATTAATGATAAGAGACTGATCATTTGTTGGTGTTAAAATGGCTGTTGTGGCATACTGGTCAGAATCTAATTCATCATACATTGCTGAAATCAGTGAAGCATTTTGTGCAATGACTCAGCAGGCAGAAACTTCAACTGCATCTTTAGCTGGGTCTTCCTGTTTACTTGGTAGCTCACCATTACCAAGTTGTAGCAACCACTCACAAAATTGTTGTTCTTCTGGTCTTGCTTGCATATTTTGTGTTAATGAGAACTTTGACACAGATACCCAAAGTGGAGAACTGGTCAAACAGACTTCAATAATATCTGTAGGTTTGGCTTTCTTCACGACGGGCAAACATTGACGAAAATCTCCACCCCATAAAAGGATTTTACTACCAAAGGGTGCTTGATTGCTGCATATGTCTTGAAGCAATCTATCTATTGCATGAAAGATATGTGTTGAAACGATTGTTGCCTCATCTATGAGGAAAAGGTCAACATTACGAAGAAAATCTCCTTGTTTTGAAGTTGGTGTAACATTGCAGACACTGTTTTCTACAACAGGCACAGGGAGTTTAAATAATGAATGTAGAGTAGAACCAGTCGTAAGTAACGTAGCTGCAATTCCTGTAAATGCTGCGGTAGTTACGTTCCAACCATGACTTTTAACTGCTGATATAATATAGTTATACGTGAATGTCTTACCTGTTCCAGCTGGACCATCAAGGTAAAACAACCGATTTGTTTGGTGAACACCGTTTCGAACATTTGAAACTGCAGACAATATTGCATCTGCAATTGTTTCCTGTTGTTCATCAAGTTGTGGTCTTACCTGATTCACCTGCTCATGGTAAATGTTTAAATTAACCTCTTCCTCAGCTGGTTGTTCAACTAACTCTGGAAGATCAAAATGTGTTAAACTCAACTGCCTTAAAACATCATTGATGTATCCTAAAACGTTTTGTTTGGCTTCCGCTTCAGTCATTACACGAATATGATCCTCACACATTTGATCTTCAAACACATTCCACAATTCCACAATTAACAGTGGGTCAATATTGTGACAAATAGTTGTCTCAATTGATGTGGCATTTGAAATGTAGCTGCCTCTTCCATTATATTTCTCCATTCTTTATCATCCTGAAAGAGATTTCTGGCCAAACACGCTTCCCTGAAAGTATTATAAACAACACCATTAAATGTTCGTAAATTATCAAATGATATTGCTCCTGGAACATGTAACAATAAGACCCGAAGAAAAAATCTTTCCCCTTCAGTCGGTCTAACATTATACAACCGAGCAACAATAGGTTTTTAAACTTTACTTCTCTTTTTCCATTTTCCGTCTTTAGTCTTAAAAGTGTAATGGTATGGTATATCCATATACAGATATTGTCTTGCTTCTGTATTTTCTTCGTTGAGTTTGAACCAAGCTGTCAAATGAGTATTTTTTAATAATCCTCTTTCAACAGCTGCTTCCTCCTGACCTGGTCTGAAATATGTTTGCTGAAGGTTAGGTAAATGGACAGCCAATCGCTTGATGCGAAAAGTCTCCACAAAGCTTCTGGTGCACTCACATAGAGAGCATCTAAAAAAGTTTTAATTTCATCATATTGCAATGTTTCGTTAATTACAACATGAGCCCTGTCATGACCTGTGTACACATGTTAAAACAAATATTTAACACTTTTAATAGAAGTATATGCTTCCATGTTGATGTGTGCATTATATTTTTTTGACAACCAAGGACAGTATGGTACTACCCAACGGTTATCAAGATCCACGTTCTTTACCCTAACTGTTCGACCATTATTTCGTCGACGATAGATGGGATATCCATTGACATTCATCTGTGTTGCATCACAAAAAGATTTAGGAAAGTTTTTTGTACAATTTCCATCGTCATCCATGCAAACAGCATTTGCATTATAGTTACCACAGAGTCCATGTATCATGCAGCTTTTGATGATATTAAACAACTCAGGTTCCAATTCTTGATCTGGAATTTCTGCACAAATTAAATGATCTACATCGTGTGCATTCTGTAGTTTGTCTTCCTGTGATAAATGAATCAAAATATGTGCATGAGGTAAAGACCTTTTTTGAAATTCAATCACATACAAATGGGAAATTGTTTTTCCCAAAACACCATGTTTATTGATATCAATTAAAAGAGCTTTCAATTTTAAATTAAAAACACAGGCAAACCAAATCAGGTCGAAAATGAGCGGGCTCATTATCTAAATTTTCAGTTATTTTCTTCCACTTCGGATTGAAAGTGACGGTGCAAAATAAATCCACCACAGCCATTGCATCTTGATAATTTTGTTGCATGGCACGGGGACTATCCTGAAATGAAAATAGCAATATCACAGGTCTGCCAGCATTAAGCCCTTCATTTTCAGCAACGTTAGCCAGGTGATCAATCAATCCACGATACTGTTCTACGCGCAGAGCTGATTGATTGTGACGAACATAACTCAACTCTACAGTAATTATCAACAGCAAACTGTTGAAATAACTTCTTACCTTTCAAGATAGGGTTGAAAACATTTCTGAATGCAAACCTATACATATAATACTGCAACATGGTTAAGCGGCTTCTAGTGGCAGTTGCATGCTCAGCAACATGGTTCATGTCAATTGCCCAACCACTTTCCTCTCTTGGAAAAAAAACAGAATAAACAATAGGATCCACATGTGGTGAGTTTGATCGCATATCCTGTAATGGCTGATCTCGAGGATAAATAACTATATCTCTGGCCAAAGGTGGTGCACCGTCATCACCAACAAAGATAGCTGCAACTTCTTCATGGAGAGGCAAATTATATCGCTGTCGATCGCCACCAACTCTCAGATGCATTTTGACCTATAAAAATATATACACATTGTATGTCTGGACATACTTAAATGTATCAAACACAAAAATCTGAATTTTATTATAAACCTGTGAGGGTAGACGATTTTCAAGTTCGGCTTGATGTTGCTCTTCAGCTTCAACCTCTCCCATGTATTTATAGGCTGCAGCATAAGGACTCTCCCTGATAATTATATTTTGTAATGTTTCCATTACTTCGGGCAAACAATCTTGATTTTCTGGATAAACAACTGACCATAGCAAGGAGGGATACCTTGCTGCGGATGCAGATTACCCGTTCTATGACATACTTAACCATTTATACCAAAGACTGGAAGTCCACGGCCTACAGGTGTAGCCAAAATTAGCACCCATTGATGCAAATGCTACAGAACTATTAAATTTCCGTATGTTTTCTTTGAAATTTGTAGCCTGTACGGTATTACCTACTAAAAGATCCTTAAGGTCATTTGGATAAATGAAGTCATCAAGATGAACCTTGCCATTGTGACAACATTTAAAACAATCTTCCTCAACAAATTTTAAGGCTGCACAGAAATTACATACCTGATTCATGGCACCCAAATAATGTTCTTCTGGGAGATTTTGAGGCCGTCTTGCAACCCGAAAAAAAATAAGCAATGCACGTGGAGCTCTCCTCCTAATACGGCGTAGGAAAGCAATATGTCTTTGGGGTTGTACGTTATACTGTATGGGCTGTAAAACTAAATTATCAACCCTATTTTCTATTTGGTTAGCAACATTATTAATATCATGATGGCGCGCGTCAGCAACATCTTCATGTTCAAATCTACGCTGAAGAACAGACCGTGCCTGCTGCTGAATTTGTGGCTGTAAAACTAATTGACCACTGCATGAAATGCTGAAAACATAATAGCTAGGTGCCTCAAAAATGCTCCCAAACTCTGCTAGATAAGGTTGAAACCTGTAAAAAAAATGAACAGTATGATCTCCAAAATATCTATAGCTATGTATGCTCTTAAAATAAAAGAAAAAAGAAATTATAAACCTACTGTTTAAACCTTTTACTATCTTATTATACTAAGCTCTCCTGCCGCACTTCTAATGTCTATGGAAGGTTAAAAAAAGTAAATAAACGCTCTGTAGCCTAGCCTATATATATATAGCTATAATATTCATCGGTGGTGTTGGCTATATTCATATTCTAGCTATTACTAAAATCTGATATTACAAACCTTTATTAAACTTTTCTTTTTATAATTCTCTTCTTATCTCTTTGTGTACTCTACCACTTCTAAATAATAATGTGGAAAACCATCTAAAGTAAGGACAAAACACTTCGCCTCTGTTTTGAAAACTGCAGCCGTTTTATCGTACACCATTTTACTACCATTGTTTACATCCAACTGATCAAGTCAAGATCTTTCGCTTTCGATTGCCTCAATAAAAACTTACTTTTCTAAAACTTTTTACTGCGCTCGTTAACACCAGGTTTGCTGTTGTTTTTTTCGTGAACTGAATTTATTTTTGTTTTAATTTTATTGTCAATAGAGTCGACGTTCGAATGTCGTTCGAAATTCCATATATTTATGCAAAAACAATGGAAATGAGTTTCATATGCTAATACGGAAAAAAACATAAACATCCATTGACGAACTTCCCGAGAAATTTTACCTAACGTTCTTTCTTTAAAAGTTAGGTAAGAAAAAAGCAAGATTAAAAAAAAGCAAAAAAGAAGAAGATGGGATCTGTAGTCTTCAAGTTCACGCAGATGACTGAAACCAATTCTGAGACGAGTCAAACTAGGGTTTTCTTTCGTGTTAAAGTGATGATATGATGACACAAGTATATCAATGTTTAAAATTATGCAAATTCGCATGCTTCCTGCTGTGTTGTGTTCGTGTCTGAACCAGATTTAATTTGCAGCTTAAGTTTTATTGAACCCGTAACCCGTAAAGTCTTCACACGATTTGTATATACGCAAAGCATTTCTTGTTTGATTTTAAGACACTTTCCAAAGACGTCAAGTCTTGCCTTTATTTTCTTAATGAGAAAATGACCTGCCACTTAACACGTAATGCATGTAACAATCAATTTCCTCTCAGCTATTCGCCCACGCTTTCTGACTGTAACATACCTAAAATACCTTAGGAAGTGAAAACAACTTTTTTCGTTTGTTATTAACATTTCGCATTCAATATTCAGCGATAACAATTTGTTTGTTATTCATCTATAGGAACGGTAAGGAAAACAAAATTTTCCCTTTTCTGCTTTCAAGACTGCCATTGCATCAAATAAAGGAGAGTGTATTTTGATCTCAATATTCTTTGAAATTAGAAGTTTCGGGGAATTTCTTGAAATGTTAATATTCCACTTGTAGGCTTCAGTTATTGTCATGGAGAAGATAACTCGCAGAACATTATTAGATTTCTATTCAGAGAAAAATCTTCTGTGCATAAAGTAAATGAGAAACACAATTTTTGGCGAACTTCTCATTTCAACTTTCAATCTTCACAGTATCCATTGTATTTTGTATGCACATTTCTCAAACTCCGACAAAAGACTTTAAACAATTTGGCATCAGAAATATCAGGAGTGATTAAATCAACCAGCTGTTAGTTTTGAAAACAACAAACATTAAGACATTAAAATGAGAATAGCACTCTAATTATTTTGAATGGCCTGTTATCAATAGCGTCTTTCCAGACTAATAGACCTTCTTTTATCTTGTTCCACAACTGACGCAAAACCAAAGTTCCATATCGAATGAGAGATAATTATGTTAATTCCTCAAGTTGACAGTCATTAATAATAATGCAGAACTAATCAATTACTTCTCTTATGTAGAAGACGAGACATGTTCCTAGTTATCTTATTGAAATGGAATCTGAAAACCTAGCTGAGTAACAGAATACCCTATCCTGATGGATAAGATAATACGATATGAATAAATAATAACAATGATAATCACACGATTAGATTTTTTTGATGAAATGGTGAGGCCCGTATGAGAATGCAAATAATCAGTGAAATTAACTTTGATCTTTGGACTTTTAAAATGAAGACTTTTGACTCTAATACTTTGAAATTATTTCCTTCTTTTTTATTTGATTTTGAAAGTTTGGAATCGTTTTGGAATCAAAGAAGAATATTTTTTTTTTCGAACGATCAATTTGTTTTGTTGATATCCTTAAAAATAATTTCTATTGAATATTTAAATGTTGACTTAATATTATTTCTTGTGCTTTTCTGACAGTGTGATTAGCATGACGTTGGTCACTTGTGCAATTGATTATAAATTTGTATTCGTTTTTACTGGGCAAAAAATTGCACCCATTCTACCGACGCGTGAAATTATTTTGTCCAGAAATAACTCATATAAATTTATCGCTATTTGCACCCACCAACTTGCGATTACATATACTAATAAAATTCAAATTAATATTGATGTCTGGGAGTTTTTCATGTACATGTTTTTTTATTATAAGCACCAGTAAAAATTGACCGGGCTCAACGGCAATACTTTGCCATTTTTAGGCTACTTTGGTGCTTAAGGGGTATTTGATATACCAAGACAAAAGAATATATGCCATGAAAACTTCCAAGAAACTTCTACCTTATCTCTATCAGTCATAGAAAGCATAAGGAACAACGACAATTATTTTTCTTCGCCATGATTTTGAGCCTAGGGCTTTGGTAAGGTGGTGCTTATCATTTTTAGCCTCCAGTGCTTATAAAATTAGGCACGTTTGATCATAAGTTATTGGTTTATGGGTAACTTAGAATAACAAAACATAAGAAATGTTTGGTATCAATGGGTAATTTCAAAATGTTTTTATGCAATTTATATATCTCATATATCTTATATATCTTATATTACAAATTAGCATTTTCAAGTTTATTACTGAATGGTTATAGTACAATCACAATTGCCACTTGAAAATACGAAGAAGATGGCTTCCACTCACTTTCAAAGATAATGGCTGGTGTACAAAAAGTAGATCCGTTTGTCAAAAAAAATCAATTCAAGAAGAAACTTTTAGAACAAAGTCTTTCACTAGGGTTTTTTAAAAAAATACAAAATATAGTAATTACATGGTTATGTGGCATCTTTTGAAATCAACTGGAACGTTTTGGCTGGTGTTCCCCAGGGTTCAATTTTGAGACTATTACTTTTTTTAATTTTTATAAACGACCTCTCCACAAATATTCTAGTACCTAATGGTGAATATTTAAAACATTTTCGATTAATACTAGATCAGACACTGGTTTTTCACCGATAAATTGAAGAAAGTTAGTAAAGGCATTGGTCTTATAACTAGGCTTCGTAGATTTGTTCCTGGGAATTCTTTAGTAACAGTTTAAAAAGCTTTTTTAGGCCACACAGATTATGGAGACAGGTAATGCCTTAATCACACATAATGCTGCCTTGGTTATAACTGACCATATTTGTGAAAAAACCTATAGAAAACTTATATTCCGAACTGGGATTAACATCGATAACCCTTTTTGTTAATTTAACAAAATTGCTATTTACCCTTCTCTAATGTTTGTTTTTATTAAAAAAAATTATTAATTGTAATAGGGGCGAGTGGTGCTTAATGTAATACGGGTGAAAGGAAACAATGGGTAATTTTTCCAAGGTCAAATCGCAAGTCAATATAATTCATATCAGTGTTAAATAACTGTATTTCCTACCCATTTATGTAAAGTTGGTGAACAAATATTTAACCAAAAATGTTTATCTTCAAAAAACGGTTTCTGACGCACCGAAGTTATTTTTTTAATTTTTTGGAAAGAATAAGTTTAGTACCAATTATATGTTCATTTCTTTATTTATTTATCACTTCTCAAATAATGTATAAGAAAAAGTAAATTCGATTCACCATAAATATTTATAGATAACAACATTTGACAACTGACGATGGGACTAATTGAAACAGAGGATCTTTGCGCTAGACTGGAAATTGAAATCACCAGCAATATAGAATATTACAGGTCATTGATCATACACCTCTGCATTTTGACGTATGCATATAGTTTATACCACTCTTTAATTAAGGCCAGACATTTTTCTTTCTCCTTATTGTCATGTAAAAAATCTCCCATTTATATCTTCTTTTCGACGTATTAATTTAATTTCACACGATTAAATTCACCACTAAGGCTTTTTTTAATCAGTTTATTTATTAAACCACAGTAGTAAATGAGTTCTTTTCACTGTTCTTTAAAAGATGTTTTTATGAGCAACATATAACTTTGGCTGAGGCTCAATGTTGCTTAAGTATCTCTCTTCCACAGGTTCATTTGTTGCTTACTTGTAGTTTGTTTCCTCTGTACGTGAGAACTTTTATTACACGTTTCTCGTCAGAGAGCAAAAATACCCCCTATGTCTTTTTGAGTCCTTTTAACTGTAAAACTAAAAATTTTTTTTATATATTCTCAGGAATATAATCAGGAAATATGGAAGTTTTAGCACACTAAAAATGAGCTAAAGAGGTTACGTACAAAAAAGCTCATTTTTTTCTACTTTCTTTTTCTTTTTCTACTTTGCATTTTTTCTCAAAATTTACGAAAGCTTATTATTCAACTCCAAAATATCTATTGAACAAGGGTAAATTTGTTGAAATTTGTGAAAATATGTGCACAAACTTTTGAGACAGAATTTCCCATGATTGTATCAATTATGTTATTCAATTATAATGTTGTTTGTTTTTCTTTAATTAATGAAAATTATAATGAACAATTATCATTTCCTATTTATTCCAACAGATGGTTTATGTTACCTAGAAGGAAGGATACGGTATCAATGTCTATACAGTAAAACTGCTAAATGTAAGTAAATCCGTCAGAATGTTTAAAACAGTGGGAGCAGTACGTGACACTGCATACGTGCTGGAAAGCAGATAAAATCGGTTGCGTATTTATAGGGAGTGGCTTATTTTCTTTTCAACGAACATATTTTCCTTAATGATATTTTTTGAGGAAAAATAAAGCCAACCAAGCTTGAAACGACTAAATATATTCCAAACATTATTTCAATTTTAGAAAAAAGCTTTCCAAAACTTCAGCAACATTGGAAGCATTTTGGACACTTACCTATCGGTAACTTTCAGGTTCCGATATTCTGATGAGATTTTTCATGCCTAACGATCAATACTTTTCTGCTAAACCGTACAAACAAAGGTATACTTTAAGGCAACTGCTTTAATTGCTTTTTTATCTAATCTTCAGGTATTGTTGCGGTAAAAGGCATGTCCCTAGCCGGGTTTTCTTTTTTCTTTTTGACGTTTTTTCTTCATTCAATTAAAAAATTAGTTGAAGACACTCCTCTTTCATAACATTTTTTCTTTATTGATTTCTTTATTAGAAATGTTAGAACGAAAGTGTTGAACATGTGCCAAAAGAACCTATATTGACGACAATCGTTTTATTGGCTGCCTCCAAACTGTGCCAATATTGCGTTAATAATTTCAAAATTGAAAAACACATACTGATTTTGGAAAGATTTCATCAACACGTCACCAGGACTCTGCTTGAGTTATTGTTACGTAAGATTCCAGGAAATGATCGATTGATACTGGATAGAATTAGCCCCAAATATGACCCTTTCCACTTTCAGTAAACGTAACGAACCCGGTTAAGCACTACTATTTCGACGATTGCAAGCATTAACTGTAATTACAAAAGTATTCAAAAGAGTTTCGTGTAACTTGTTTTTGATTAAGTGATGCAGAAAAATAATTTTGGACATCTTATCAAAATAAAAAAAAGATAGATTTTTAAGACTCAAAACCAGAGGGGAGGAATGAGAATCAAACTCAGAGAAAGCTATTATGCGCATAGCACTTTTTTGTAGGGTTAGAGACTCATTAACCGTCAATAGCACATCCCCTGCATACGTTTTTCCAAAAATTACTTCGAAAATTGTTAAGGACAATAAATTTAAAATTGCGTTCTCCATGATGATTAACTAATTTGCGCTCTAATTTAGATCCAGTTTCACATCATGATATGTTTCAATGAAAAAGTATTAAAGTGTCGTCTCCTTGTCACAATATATGTCATTACACTCCACACAATAATGTCGCAAACCTAACACTTTATATCACAACGATAAATAAAGTTATTTTCACTACCATCAACCTTATCATCAACACAATATGTCACATTTTTTAAAAATAAATAAGCACAATTACCAGAAATTTTATGTTATTACGACCTCGTTGTTTTATTTTTTGGCTGAAAAGGGGCTGTGACTTCTTATATTTATACTGATGAGGTCATGTACTATAAAATGTGAGATTTCAATGCAACTTCTCTGCTTTTGAAGGGACAAAATATGCTCAGCATATATTAACTCAAAATTCGTGGTGAAAAATGGCTGGGGAATTGCACAACGATGCAGCTAAATTACTTTTAAGATTTTCTAAAATTATCACGCAGCCACAATTTATAATAAATTCAATACAAATTTCATTAATGCGGCTTCGTTGAATTTCCTTTCTTTAATCTTTAGTGGATAATCAAATAGTCATTCCCACCGCAGCAATTACATTTGTTTGTAACATTTCTTCGATGGTGTTCTCAGTAGGAGTAAGTACGTATGGTCTACGCCATTGTAATAGAAATTCAGCATAACCATTTAATGTGGGTCTAATCAGAAAAATAGATAAATTCCTCACCTCAGGACAATTTCTCATCATTTGTCATTATTACATGGCACCAATACATTTTTCTACTTCCAAATTGCTCATTTAAGTCAATTAAGTTAAATTTCACAAGTTTTGGACTTGTTTATTGACATATTTTAAGTAACTATTTTATTTAACATATATACTTCTATAAATGTAGGTCCAACGGATATGTAAATGAAAGATTCCTCAACGTTTCGTTAGTTTAACGTGATATCATAACTTTGACTTTATTAAGTAATCTTTACAGATTGAAATAAAAAACGATGTAAAATCACATTTTCATACGATCAAACAAACTCAAAGGTATGGTGGCCCTCAACTGCCACCCGCTCCAATTAAAAAAACAAAACAAATAAAAAAGAATTGCACACAGGTGGAATTACTTTCTCGTCGCAGTTACCACATGCTGCTACTTTTATTTAGTTGCGAACACCATTTTTAAAGATAAAACACGCGCGTGATATCACTATCATGATTCAAACCTACTAATCTCTTTATATCTCCTTAAGGCTGATTTCCACGTGCTCAAAAGGCGTTTTTTCGTGGCACTTGTGAGATTTTGCCGTGAGATTTTGCCGGGAAACTTTGTACATGCATGCATTTAATTATTATATGTATGCAGTTCTTTTTTATATATATACAATTGTTTTCTATTTGTTTATTTTTTAATTGTAGGGGTTGGCAGTTGTGGGTCACCGTACAAAGGTAAATAATTTGGATTTTATTTTTTGTCACGCTCTTCCGAGGAGGAACGCGAGTTGAAAACGAACTGGAAGAGAATGCTAATGTATAATGTGAATATTGGTGTAAAAAAATCGTCATAAACAAAGGTATAATTCAGATAGCTTTATAATGTATAAAATGTATATTTATGATATTATTTTTTCCAACGGAAAAATCATAAAATTCTAAACAAAAACCTTACATACATTTTAATTCAATTTAAAGTTTGTGGCACACACTACTACTACCAGCGAGTAACTTAAATACAAAATAGTAAGAAATGTGCTGCACAACATTCACTCATTTATAATATGTGGTCTCATTAATGAATTCTTTCGTTTCTTTTTTTAAAAGGGACCAGAATCGTAGAAAAGGGTTTTTTAAGTGACAATATAGTCACGGTGTGAAGTTTTACTTGCAAGAATAGTACAAAACGCGTTGAAGCAAAATTTAGTCGAGTGTGAAAGGCCAAGAAATAACTTGCGGAAAAATATTAATTTTAATAATCAATCGTATCGTAAGAAGCCTGCTGACTAAAATAAAATATATAGACGCAAGGATTTTCAGACTTTTGTCAAAATTTTTGCCTTAATCGCCCTTCGTAACCTAAATATGAAACATAACTTACAAATTCGAAATCAAGACCATTGATATGCGATTTTTTTTTAGAAATTGAAGCAATCCACTTTGTACGTTGGTTGTTATAGACTTATATTCTAGTGGCCCCTTCTCTTGGCCCCTTCTCGACTCTTCTCGAGATTGTAATTATGAACTGATTTCTCTTATATTAACCTTGTTTTGATTTTAGAAGATAATTACCATTTAATAACTCCCCATATTACGAAGCAGAGGAAAATTCTAGATTCTCATTACCTGGCAACTACAGTGCATACTAATGATTGTTTGAAAACGAGCCCAGTAATAGAATGGGGCTCGAGTTAGTCGTTAAAATAGGAACTCAGGAAAGGTCTGTTTCTCAATCCTAGGGAGGAACTCTCATTCGTTATATGAAGCCTTTTAATTACTATCGAATAATTACTATCGAATATCTAAAATTATTCGATAATCATTTTACGTTACAGATGTATGATAATAAGCAGATATTCTACTTGTCAACATCGGATATCGAGATTTATTTATCAAGAAATATCTGACGACGCGCAGCGGAGTTGGATAGTAGCTTAGCCAGATCGAATAAACCCGATATCCGATGTTGACAAGTCGAATATCTGCTTTATCAGGCACATTCCTAAAGTCAACTTATCTTAGGTAAATAACTCAAAACGATAGTGTCGTACTTTTATTTTGAAATAAAATCACATCTTTTGTTTTAAAACTAAATTGAACGTGTTTTGAAACAAAATCGAACGCTTAATAATTATAATTAAATCGAACGTCTAAATCGAACGTTTTAGTCCGTGTTATTCTATTCCCAAAGAAATGAATAATACTATTATAAGATGACTGATAATAGGTTTGAAACGTCAGTTACGATTATTTATCTAAATAAGAAAGTGCATGATATATAAAAATATCCGTTTCGAGGAACGTGTTATTGTCAGGAAACCCTCTAATAATAACTTTCGGAATAAATAATTATCGGAAGCGGGAAAGCTTTGATGGTAGCCTGCCGTAGCTAATAAATCTATCCAATGAAATTACCAATAACTAAACATCCAGACAACTCCATAAGGATCTGATATATCAACTTGTAAACGTTTGGTATTATAATTTCAAACACATTTAAGTTAGATGAGAAAATCGGTTACATGAAGATGCAAGGTTAGGAAGTGTCTAGCTAGGAAACCTGACTCTTTCCCTTCCCTATTTTTATTAGCTGATATGATTTGAGGGAAAGAGAGAGCCAGGTTCAACCCAAAGTGACAGTTGATAGCAATTGAATTTGTATCAAAAAAAAAAAAGATCCAATGAGATTCACTCTATTGTTTCTTAAATATGCGAATTAATTAATAATATAGAAATAAAGCTTCGTCTACCACAGTTGCCATTTTGTTAACTGATAATTTATCCGGAGTTCAAACAAATGTAAACGCGTAAAGTTTTGTGCTATGCGGACAGCACTAACAGAATAATTATTTCATGTAGAAAATTTTATTGGCTGTCACGTGACCTGTTTCATCCAATCAACGACTGTGGCCATAATCTGGCCGCGGGGTTGAACCTGGCTATTTCTCACTCAAAAATTTCTAGTTGAAAATCACCGTCGTTCAGAGAGGGAGAGAAATAGACAGGTTTCCTAGCTAGGAAGTGTCGTGCGAGCAGCAACTATGGAAATTTATTTACATAATAAAAATTTGTAAACAAGTTCAATCGATACTGTATTTGTTTACATAAGTCAAATTGACATGTACTTACTTTTTTTTCCGTAAGACCTCAAAATAATTCACATGGTATTACCGAAATTACACGTTTGATAAGCAACACGAGGGCGCAGCTAGATTTGCCTAACAGGGAAAAAACAAACAAACTGAGAAGAAAACCTAACACTAAAGTGAAAAGAGCAAAAAAGCATATATATTTTTGGTTTGCTGAAGAGAAACGTCTTACAAAAGTTCCATTGGTTTGATAAAAACCCGCGCTAGTCTACGTAAATAGACAAACACGCAAATTTGGTCTTCTCACGTATGCAATCAACATGCAACAAGTAAGCAACAGATCAGTCTATAAAAGAGAGCAAATCAAGCAATATTGAGCCTCACCCAATATTTTCTTTTGCTTATAAAAAAGAACGTACTTTGATAAACACGTTCACAAAAGTCTAATGAGTCCTCAATCAAGGGGCGTTTCTACTATTCTATTAATAGATCTTTCTCGAATTTGTGTTTAGACACTGTATTATGACCAAGTTAACACATTTAAGGGCCTGGGAGAGAAGCCAAACCGGTTTTAAAAGTGAGTTGACTCGGCAAACCGAGTTGACCCGGGACAACTTTTTTCATATAAGCGCGATTCAATTTTAACAGGCTTTTCTTCTAAATGCCGAGTTAACTATAACTCGGCGTTCTAACCCAACCTGGGTCAACCCGTTTCATATAAACAGGCCCTAACTTTGTTTTTAAAATCAAAATTCCTTTTAACTATTCTTTTGGTACTTGGTATAATAGAGATTTTTATTAAGTAATAAAATTAGAAAAAACATCAAAATCAGTAAAATCATAGAGTTACATAAAAAGGAACACATGAACACCAGGCCATCGATGCTTAAACGGATATTCAAGAAAGGTCTGTTGAAGCGATTTTTGAATGAAGAATAGCAGCCGTGGATCTAGGGTTAGGTAAAAAAATGTAGAAGATTACAACGTCACTAAATTTCTTTTTATTGATAAGTGTTGATTAGGCTACTTTTTCATGATTTTCTTTTCTACTCTAAATGATTTAGCTCTCCTCCAAAGATTTTGCCTAAGCTCTAGATCCGCGTATGAATCGTCTTTTCATCAGACAATAATGAAAGCTGTGTTTCAATGCAATTATGAAATGGGTTAGGATTTAAGACTTCAGTATCCCTTAATAGTTTCAAGTTCAAATATGCATTATTCACAAAGTTATACAATTTAAAGTTTTCTGTTTTACTTAAAAATGAGGCATGTGTTATTGCTTTCTTCATGATAACATTTTTGTAAAAGACTTGACCAGAAGTTTTGCGAAATAAAACAGGTATTTCCGTTGTTTGTTTTGTCTAAAGATGCTTGAGCATAATGAAGTTATCGTCTGCGATTCACTCATTTTCATACTAATTAAATATTTAAAGTCATTGATATTTGGATAATTTATGAAAGAGTCTCTTGAATACTTCGTTTCATTCTTATGGTACATTTTAAATTTTAAACGACGACATATTCTTAGAAACCATTTTACAGGGACGTACCATGGTCAATATTTTCGGGCGGGGGGAGTCACTCTAGGAAAAAAAAAATATGTAGTAATGCCTTAAAATAAATTGTTAAATTTGAGCTACTTCGTAGTGAATATTTTTATACACCTGTAAACCAAAAAAGACAGCGACTGCTTAATTACTGATTCCCACAGCTGAAAATGCAAGGAAGATGAAAGACTAAAGAAATTGAGACAGGTCTTAACATTTTATTATTCAAAGTACGGGTCGTTCCAGGTTATCATGAAGTAAAGAACATGTACAAATACAAATGAAAACTATTTGTAACAGATGAAACAGTTTGCGTGCAAGTGTACACTAATAAACTCTCTTCTTTCAAATTTGTCTTAACATTTGAATGAAGGAATGAATTTTGAAACCGGATAGAGAAAAAAAACGAAACATTCTTCACAAATGCCAAAACTTCTATCGTTTTTCATCTCCCAATTTGTACAATCACGATATCTTCCCACAATACACAAGTTTTTGAATAGTATTTTCTTGTGACAATTTTTAGCAACAAGCTTTGGGTTTTACTTTACCTATGAGTACCAAAAAAAAGAAAGAAAAAGGAAAAAAAACCCAAAAAGACAAGAAAGAGTTTTGTTTTGAATACAACTGATGATAGTTGTGATGAATAACATGTTTCTATGATATCAATATAAATATAAAAACACCACGGAAATTTGAGATTTATATGCAACATCTCATTTGGCCTTTTTACGCCGACCCTTAATGGCGTTAATTTTCATGGCTCTGCGTTAAAAGGGCCGGTGTTAGATATTTCTCTTTGAGAGATAGACCGTGGACTTTTCAAAAATAACGGCAATAAAGACGGCTGAATAGACGTTAAATTTGGGCATGCGTAAAAAGGGCCAATAAGGTAAAAGAATTTAGTAATCTCTTCACCACATACTCCAACTAGCAGTGAGAATATTGAGAACATTACATTGTGGTAGTGAGATAACTGAATTATGGGAATGATAAATTTACATTAAACATATTTTCATGGGCGTATTGGCTGTTTTTCTCATCGATCTTGTCGAGACAAAGGCCACCAGGCTTCCAGAAAATTGTTGGAAATTTTTTACTTTTGTTATGGTGTCGAGATCCTTTTTCGAAATCAACCAATCACGGCTTAGAATTTAAAAATGATTTTAAAAATTGTGTTTCAGAAATTCAGCATTTTGTCCTTGCGAAGAAGCCTGGAAAACAGCAATGAATGGAAATTGGTTCTTATGGAGAAAGAAACCCTTGATTGAAAGGTTTGTTTTCAAAGTTACAAAAAAAGATGGCTGACTGTTTTTATGTGTTTGTATTAAAATGAATTTCTGTTTTCTTTTTAGGAAATTGGAAAAACAAATAGAAAAACAAAAGAAAAAAAAACAAATTATAAATGTATGCCTGGAAGTCCTTTCGAGAATTATGTTTGGTCATAATCTCTTTTTATCTTCCGTCAATAACATACCATTCAACGAGCATTGACGCAGAACTTAAAGAATTTATAGAAAATAGACGGGTAAACATCCCACAACTTGATTATGATTTACGACATCAGAAAAAAACAAAGCCGGAAGCGGACAGTTTTGCGCAAGTTCCGTGGTGATTAAAACTTAAATCTGTGCAGTCTTCATATATGACGGCTGCAGCGTACTACTACATTGAATCAGAAAAGAAAACAATTGTGGAAAAGTGGAAAAAGAACATACTGGCAACCGACCGCTATAGTAAGGTATTTTTCAAATCCTATTGTTCTGCATAATTAATTGTTTATGTTATAAAAAACTCTTCTTACATTTTCATCCCAAACAGTCTTGCTTTATGTAAAAGTGGAGTGCACTTTCAAAAATCTGGTGTCTGTTTGCCGAGCTTGGTCTGTTACTTATAAGTGATACTAACATCGAAAAACAAATTTTGTAGCTTCCATTAAATTTTTGACCCTTCATCCATTTTTATTCTATGCAGAGTTTGTGAGACACTGTTATACTTCTAGCGAATAACTAAAAAGTCGCATGTCTCATGTGCCTCATTTAGTCGACCCATGAACTCGCTCATTTATAACAGGTGATGTGGTCTCCTTAAAGGCATACCGAACTGTGAGTCCCACGAAATTAAAATTTAAGCGAGAGAATATACAAACAGAAAATACTAACCTGTTTTACCCATAAATTAAGTATTTAAGTGTAAATTTTCTACTGAAACATTACAATAATGTTTATACTATAGAATAAAGGCTGTTATGTCTAACCATGCTGTAGAAAAATATGATTTTTAAGAGAAACGTCTGGTAAAAGTTTACCAGAGTCTCTATGAGGTTTATTCAAAAAAAAGATAGATAATACCAAGAAAGGTGTTGGAGAATAATTAAACATAATTATAAAATAATTAAGAATACGATTTTATAACTAAACTGTGTGCGATTCTTCTTTTTTTTTTTCTCCATGTTGTTGTTTTGCTTTGAGAACGATTAAGTATTATCAGAATAATATACAGACCAGCTAACTTTTCACGGTCAGTTAATCAATGAAGGCGCGAGTAATAAATATCATAAGTTCAAAATAATAAAAATAAAAAGAATTTCTGGTCCGAATAATTCAAAAGCATGTAACACGTAGTGACTAGCCTTGAATCTTTAATCTAAAAATAAGTATGCCTGGGTAGCTCGGCATGCCTTTAATTAATTCCTTCGTGCCTATTTTTAAGGAAAAAGAAACCAAAAAAAAAAAAAAAAAATGCGAGAGACTAGGATGAAACAGTGCTTTTAAGTAATGTTATAGCATTGCAATGTTGCAATGAACATTAACTTTAGAAACTCAAAGTGTAAATTGAAGTAAAAAATGAACTTCGGCAATAAAAGTTAGGACGATAAGTTTCCTATTAAAGGGAACCTTATTCTATGCTGACTATGCACAATTTTTTTAAAAATCTGAATTATATATAATTATATATATTTGAGTAAGGTTTTATTTTTTCCAAGCATTTTTGCGTTTTCAATGTATATAAAAAAGTTTGTTTTTTTTCGTAAGCAAAAACAGCGAGCGTTAGCGAGTATTTTACGGAGTATTTTTATAATCATTGACCCTGATATTTATGAGTTTTTCATAATACAAAGGTATATTCGTTTTACGATGATTTTCAATAGTTGTTTCATTTTTGACCAGCATTTTGAACTCATTAATTTTTTCATACAGAAATGTTAATTTCATAAAAATCTCAAAATGTCAGTACTACTCTGTTTTTAAATAAATAAATGAACAGTACAACTCTGTTTTTAAATAAATAAATGAATAAATAAGTAAATAGAATATCTCAATGTACTGTCTTTCAAAGTTTGATAAAAATAATTTTTAAACACAAGCAGTATGAAAATTGTTAAAGTCACCCAACGAGTTACATAAAGAAAAAATTGTTTGAAATCATAAAACTGTTCGGTTGAAACT
The DNA here is from genome assembly GCA_039566895.2 of Turritopsis rubra. NCBI lineage: Eukaryota > Metazoa > Cnidaria > Hydrozoa > Anthoathecata > Oceaniidae > Turritopsis > Turritopsis rubra. The sequence goes on along the minus strand of CM077631.1, from coordinate 9,361,971 downwards.
CTCCTTTTCTTACTTGAAAGAACGAGGAATTACGGAAGTGTGACTTCATTATCCCAGGCACAATAAAATATTCAAACAAATGATCGTAATTTGGTAGGTTAACTAATAGAATAAGATGAAAAACAATTTTGATTGCAAAAAGGATTTATAAAACATTAACATGAGTGAAAAACAATGAAACTACTGAATGTAAACCCCTAATAATATACTCAAAATTAACATAATTAATTGTGGCTCCTTTCATTTGTTTTTGTTGCGACAATCGTTTTAATGACTTCCTCCTGAATCTTTAAAGTTTCTTTTCAGAGCACATGGAAAAAAAGAATATAAATATGTAAATATTTTTGAGAGCACAATTTCAAAAATAGGGGAATTTACAGGAATACTTTACATTGAATAAGATGGTAAATTGTGGCATATACTTCTAGGGAAACTTTCCTTTATGTCCCTTCATCTTCATCGTCCCCATCAATTCAGATTAGATGTGAAATCTAGAAGAAGACTATATTAATGTTGTTATAATTTTCTCAGATAGATGAAAAATAAAACAAAACTTGCATGTACAACCAAGTTGTAAGTTGAAATAAATAAATAAAAAAGATGCAGCCAACAAGGGTATATATATTATAATAATGATGAAAATCTGCAAGATTACAAAAACAAAGTAGATTAATCATTGATAGGTGTACACGATTCCTAAAATATTTACGAAAAGGAAAACCATGACAGCCAAGTGCCATCCTCTCTTTTTCTTACACAAACATGTGGGAAACAAAGGCAAAAACAAAAATACCAAAGTTTCCTTAAGAAATGAAACAAAAATAAAAGCTAAATAAAGTGAAAGCACTTACCAAAAGGTCTTTAACTGCAATTTTATTAACAAAGTAGACAAAGAAAATCCTGCCCCAAGTGATGCTGTACACCACCATCCTAAAATGATGAAAAGGAAAATAAGAAAATCCCAAACACTTCTCTATTTTCCAGTATAAACAGCTATAAAATGTTTATGTGAATGTCAGATCCATTTCCTTCAAAAGAAAACCACTCAAAAATCACAAGCAAGACTTCACAAAAGTGACTAGGTAAATTTAAGTCAGCTCTTCTCCCCTCTTCTCTTCTTGATTACTTCGACTTCATCATGCATACTTTCAGGACACATACTTTCAGACGCCTTTAAGACGTCTTGAAAAGTTACACGTCTAAAACAGGTCTAAAAGTTTCCATTTATTTGGGTTTACAAAAGATGTCTTTCAGCCAAGTATCATACTTGGCCTTCTACAGACTTAATCTATAATAAATTGTTCTGTTAAATAACATTTGCTGTTCTGCAAATTATTGCTTTTGTTGTTATTTTAATTATTTCAATTGTAAAAACGTTTGCCTAGGAGGAATTTTTCCTGCATCAAACCCTGGATATCTCGATAATTAATGGCAATACCTGACGTCATTCGAGGTCCAATTCGGCCTATCTGGTACTTTAGGTGCTGTGAAGTCACATCATCATGACGTCAGTAAAATTCTGCCTGTCGTAAGCATGCAATTCCATACATTTTTTGATCAGCTTTTCTCGCTCCACCGGTGATTCATTTTATCCATACAGTTCTGTTTCAGCCTCATTCTTTCTCCTGCATTCTTCTGATTCTCCCATAAATTTTTTTGATCAACTTTTTGAGCTCTATCACATTGTACTACTTTCATTTTACCATTCTGTAGTTTTAATTTTCGTGAGTATAAGTACGAGTGAGTACTCAGTGAAAATGCAGCTCATTGTTTCTACTGCTTCTTTGAATATTTGGCTTGGTAGCTTAGCAAGTAGCAACTAGCTCTTGCATACGCAAACCTTAATATAGTAATTATTATATGTGAACCTGAAAAAATTTGTTCTGTCGAAATAGGATCTCAAGACTTGTTCAGGAAGTTAGTTGAAAATAGTCTCAAGATCTTGAGACCTCTGACTTGAATGTGAACCAAGTTTTAAATTTGGAATTAGAGAAAAAAGGTTGTCAACAACATTAACTACTCTGATCTCAGTAGAACAAAAAACAACGGGCTTCTCAAAATCTCTACCGAACCACGACGTTTGCGGTATAACTCAAGAACTGAAGTAAAAACAAATATACTACTACTGTGTTGGGCTAGGGCTGGGCTTTCTCTCATGCAAAAATGGATATTTCGTGGTTTCTTTTTAAGAAGCTTCACGTTTTTGATCACAAATAAATTCTCGAAATTAAGAGAAAATTGAAATTGCATTCATTTATGTAATAAGTGCAAATATTATTGACATATACTTAAGTAAGTACATATATCTGCCTGTGTTGAAATTATTAATAAACAGAGGGTTACAGTTTGCACTTTTCATCACTTACAGCCCACTAAGATTATGCACGAGTATGCACTTGATATGCGTAATTATAGTTTTTTTGGTTAGTTTAGTTGAAAATAATTGAATGTCTGTTGTTGTTTTTTGTTGTTGCTCTGTTGTTGTTGTTGTTGTTGTTGTTGTTGTTGCTTTGGGTTTTTTACCAGATCGTTTTAAAGTTAAGTAGTTCTGATTGCATTGTTCTTCGAGTTGCACGATTTGTTTTGCGTTTTTAACGAGATCATTCTTCTTCACACGGTTGATAAATCTAGCAGCCTTGACATTAATTTTCCTTAACTGATTGTAGTAACAGACTGGAACCACTAGCTCACACATTAATTCCATACAGAACAAAAGGTAAAATTCCTTTGAAATATAAAGAGCTGAGGTCAAGTTTATCTAAGATATCTGTTGGTGTATGGTTTCGTCACTTCCGCATGAAATTGTTTACATAAGTTCCTGACATGCTTTGACCAAGATAGTTTATCATCATATATCAAGCCAAGACACTTTGTTGATTCAGCTACTTCAAACTTCGATGGTGTGAGATCCTAGCTTGAATTCAGGATAACAACCAGCAAACTTCTTACAGTACATTATCAAAGGTGTTGATAATACATGATGCTTTTGAACTATCAGCAAACATTTCTGTTTCTCCATTTCTTAGATTTTCTGATAGCAAGACATTGCTATCAATGATATCAATAGCGTAGGACCAATAAGTGACCCTTGCAATACTCCACATTCTACTCTTTCCGTTTCGGATGCTTTATAGTTTACACAGGTGATTAATAAAAAATTTTTACAACAATTTCCAGCTTCAGTTTATTATTTATTATTATTTATTTAGTAAAGTTAGATTTCACTTTACATCAAAGTGCTCGGTCAAACCTTTCCATTTGTATCAATTAAAATTGGTTCTCAATTGGGTAAATGCCAAGCTTTGATAATTCGTGTGCATATAGTTTTGAAAGCTACTTTTAATACATCTTCCATTTGTGTAACAATATCATTTTGTCAATAACTTTTAAAATAATCTTTAAATAAAATGCCTCTAGCGCGTTATAAGCACGTATCAACACGTTTAATAGCATGGAAACATATTTAATCGCACTTTCTAGTGGGTAAATTTATTTTCATGTAAAGCAGATGACGTAACATTTGCACTGTGCACTATGGTAATAAATATCCCATCATCAACTGGCATCTCGAAATTGACACGGAAATTATCAATGTAGCTTAGCGACGCCACTTATCTCTCATTAAGCGCCCACCAATGACGTAACGTTGTAACTACAGCAATTTTCAGAAAACAAGCTCACATGGCAACCATCCTCAATTAAATTACCTTGTTCGTTATGAATACGATATTTTTTGATATTTTACCTTTGGCTGGTGTTTGCATTTCATTATCGCACATTTTAATGACTATTCTGACGTTATATAGCGTTCAAACCATAACTTGTTAACCTAGTTTTCCACTAGACCGAATATTCCTCGTGCAGTCTATGGTGTGTGTGTTTTTTTTATAAGAAATCCCGCCAAAAGCGTCTGCGGAACGGTAGGATCAAGTTCAACTTTTCCGCCGCGGAATATTCCGCAAACCAATCAAAGGGTTCGATATTAGTGATCACGTAGAGAAAACAATAGCAGCCAAAAAACGTTGTTTCAACAGAAATTCGGGAAAGGTATATTGTTCGATGTTGTTATTTTCCACTTATATTGTAGTAGCAACAATGGAACAGTATCGCTGTGATTCGAACGGTAGGATGAAAGTATTAACCACCTACTCCATCGCCGTACATTAAAGAATGATAATTTAGGGACTCAATATAGGTGAGTAAAAAAACACGACAAAAACGAACAATTGAAAGTGCGCAGGCGTTTTATATAATCAATCAACAAGCACATGTTACCATGGAGATTCAAGCAATGATCCACTGAATATAATTATATATTTCCTCTTGCGTGCGTTTCTTAAATAGAAATATACGGCATTATTACCCACGTAGCAGGGCGGAATCGGTATTTTCGAAAATAGTACAACGTGATTGGTTAAAATTTACGTCGTTGCAGTCAATATTCTCCGGTATTGCCCACTACCGCAAAAATCTTCAAGTAAATTTTACTGAAATACCTAACAATTATAATAAGGTTAAGGCATATATTCTCTTCAGGATCTATTCTCGTCACTATGTTAAAATTGAAACGATTAATCAATGAAAAAAATTGAAAAACCTTTAAAATGGAAAGTATACGGCGAGTATAATAACACAAGGAATATGTTTAGCTGTTCAGATATGAAGAATTCAAGTATTCCCCATGCTTTTATAGCTACGTTGCATGGAGCGGTTTTACTGGTATTATTTTCATATTTTCTCACAATCTATTACACAATCTAGACGAATGGCATGAAAAATAAAATACAACAGAGACGACTTGAGATGTAAAGTCAACTTAATTATAAACCTATAGCTGCTTATCTTTTTGTTGTGGTTTTGTTGTTGTTGTTGTTGTTGTTGTTGTTGTTGTTGTTGTTGGTGTTGTTGGTGTTTGGTTTTGTTGTTTTTTCAATTTTGCCGGAGCAGGTAAGGTGCAGGAATTCAAACTTTAAAGTCAAAATCAAACAAATTTTATGAAGGGAATTTCTCACAAAGTTTTGTATAAACAGGAAGGGGGAATCTTGGCGGTTTGATTTCTTTCATTTTTAACAGCAAGTGAAGACAATGTCGTCGCTTCACTTTTACCCACGGAATACCATTTGTCTTCCAATTACGTCATATCTCTTTCTCACGAACAAAAATCAACACACTCTCCCAGTAGGCAAAACCTTCAAAAAGTCTCTGTGGGGGGAGTGTTTTTTTATTGAAACAGCAGGCGATATTGCTTGGCATTCCTATAGATAACACCCCTCCACAGAGACCTTTTGAAGATTTTGCCCACTGGGCTGTAGTCATTGGACAGTTGCTAGTGATGTCACATTACGCTGACACGTCAAAGTAATTGTATGTTATGCTGGAAATTATTTAAGGACACTCGTGGTAACTAATTAGTGACATGTACATCGATTTTTCACAGAGCAGTTTTAAATAATCACCATGTTCAATTTTCTTCTGTTCTAAGGGAGGAAATTGATATTTTGATGACATTACAATGGCGCGCCAAACCCTCTTCTTTGTATTAAAACGTTTCACAACTCATAAATGAGCTGGCTTGAGTAGCGCAAAGTTGGCAATGCAATACTGAATTCAGAGGGAGAATATGATCAGTTCATTGTCAATCAGTGCATGACTTTCCCGGCTAAAATATAGGTAAAAATGTTCAATCATCTGATCCATTAAGAAAGACGCCTGACGAAAACTGAACAAAGTGCTAAGATGAGTGGATCTATTCACACTGTTATTGTCGCAGGGGTGACTCGATCAGGCGTTCAGCCTGACCTGCCGCTTTAAAAGCGAGCACTCTACCGCAAGGTCAACAGATGGTCTTTGATCACTTATCGACAGCTGCTTTTAATTGAATTACTAATACGATAATTAAACCTATCCTTATCCCATGAAATACCAAACGCAAAAAAGCTCCGTTTTGAAAAGATTTAACTACTTCAAAACTCAAATGAGAACAAAAATCTTCTGAGAACAGAGCTGGAATTAGAACCATGGAGACTGAGTATTATTAACTAGAGGGTATTACAAAGGGAGTTATTACGGGAAATGGGAGAATATGATTGGCTCAGTAACCAGTTATTACCGAAAGATACTTCCCACTAAAAATGGTAGCTTCAAACAATAATAAAGCTTTCCAAGCAATGCGATGTTCAAACTTGAAGTTAAGAAAACATAGTAATTTTCATCATCTTTTTTCGAAAAAGGATTGAACAGCTTCTATAAATACTATCAAATTGAATTTTTGAAAATTCTTAACCCCTTGTTTCCACTATTAGAAATAAAATTTATGCATGAACATGTCGTCAATAAATATTTTTGAATATCTTATCCTAATAAGGTGTCCTGACCTCGGGCGTTATTTTTCAGTACAGAATAGACCATTTCATAAATAAATTGCGCAATAATAAAATTTGTGTTTCAATGCAAATATTTAATGCAAAAGAATTTATCACTTAAAGTTCAGTATGTCTTGGAAATTTCAAAGTTATTACGCTTTAAAGTACAAAATTACTAAATTCCTTTTTATTGATAAGCGTTGATTAGGCTGTTTACATGATTTTCTTTTCCATTCTAAATAACTTAGCTCTCCTCCATAAATTTTTCTTAAGCTTTGGATCCACGTATGAAACGATCTTTTCATCAGGCAATAATAAAAATTGTGTTTCAATGCAATTAATTAAATGGGTTAGGATTTAAGTCTTCAGTATGCCTGATAGTTTCAAGTTCAAAGTAATACGGTTTAAAGTTTTCTGTTTCACATTCAAACGAGGCATGTGTTATTACTTTCTTCATGATAACATTTTTATAAAGAACTTGACAAGAACTTTTGTTAAAATATGTGAAATGAAACAGGTGTTTCCGTTGTTTGTTTTGTCTAAAAATAATTGAGCATAATGAATTTATCATCAGATTATCAATTCACTGATCGTTGTCATTTTTTACGAAATTAGATTTTAAAAACCATTATTTTTGGGTGAATTTATGAAAAGGTCTATCCAAAAAAAGTCAGCATCCCGTTATTAAAATCCTGAAATCAGCGAATCCAAAAATTACATAAAAAGGAGGTTAGATAAGGCGAACTGCGGTCTAGTACTGCGTTCTTTAAGATACGACGGTGGCCCATATATAAGGCCCTTCGTTTATTTTTCACCAAAAAATTGCGGGAAATCTTTACCGACACTTACAAGTTGCGGAAACCATATTTAAGTGACGAGAAGTCGTTCGATTTTGAACCAACGAAATTTATTGAAATTCCTATACAGTATCTGCGCATGCGTGGGTTCTGAAGGAGGAAAACGTTTTTTATCTGAATTTATATTCGAAATGATTTCACGCAATTTTTCGGTTATAAATAAATAAGACGGTCTATATTTCAGTTATGGACACCATATATTTAATTTTACTAGTTTACTAGCGCTTTAATGGCAAATATTCCCCTAATTTTATGAAGATAAAAGGTTAAATCAATCCCGCTGTAGCGTTGAACATGTTTGCCTCAATGATGAAAGCTCTGGCGTACGTTCTCTGGTATGTTTTCAAAACCGTTTTAATTGATATTTATCTTACACATACCAGAGCTATAAAACGTTTATCTGCCAAACCTGAACACACGCTGAGATGGATCAAACTTTAATGAAATCCTTTGAAATGTCTGTTTAATCGTAAATCTCTTTTCTCTATTTTCCCACATTAAGTCTCAATTGGTAAAGAAAAGAAAAATCCGCTTAAGATCCGTTTGAAGAGATTTCAGTTTGTTGCACAATCAACTCTTAATAGGATTAACGGAGTTGATTAATTTATCAATTTGTTGCCATCTCTAAAACTTGTTTTTTTCAATACCCTCGTATTTACTCATTATGGCATTAATTTTCAATTTGAAGTTGCTCCTGGTTCTTACCATATATGGGTTATAATAACAGCATGATCAACTGCCCACCAATCACAATTGAAAATATTTGCCCTTCAAAGCTTCTACCGTAGAGATATTGGTCTGACCACCTTATCGGCCCCAGTTATCACATTTAAGCAATTAATCTGTAAAGTGTTCACGTCTTCTTAATTAGTTTGATTGAAAGTCAAATTCAAATAATATGTCAAAACAATAGGAAAGTGAAAGTAAAAGATAGAAATAAAAATGGCGTATAGCAATTTCACAGAAATGTTATCTTAACAGGGAGGATATCTGTCAAATATTTCAGAGATACCCTGCGATTACTGTTTAATGATAACTTTCAAATTTACTGTTTAGTTATCACTAATCAATTATCCATCTGGTTGTTGGTGGACTTGGTTATCATACAGTTTCATGCACAATGAAGGTATGTTCAATCAAGAAAAGCCAAATTACCTTTTCTTCTTTCTTTCAAAATTTATACTGTCGATTTTCTGTAGTTTGAACATCTGACAGATGGGGGTGGTGTTGGCGGGGTGTAAAAAATGGTTCGACTTATAGATTGTATGGAGCACGGAGTTGAGTTATAGTTGGGGTGATCTTTCAAATAAGTTCGAATCAGGGACAGACTATTCTTCTGGTCGGAACGTCATATGACTTGTCTATTAGCCTAGGAGAGACCACCAAGATCAACGACCCGAAGATATAGGTTTAATAACAACAATGACCAGTATTGAATTACTTATTCAATCGCTATGAGATAAAGTACGGTATACGTGAAACATAATTAAAGAGTGCTACGACATGAAATGAAGAATAAATGTTGCCCGAACCGAACAGTTCACCTAAGATATAGTTGAACCTTTTCTAGTCCTACTTCATTAAATGCAATATGAAATGACGAGTTTATTGCAATAAAGATGAATCCATAATTTCGATTCGTAAAGGCAGGTTTTAAAAGTATTTGCATAACACTGCCTAAAATAGTAATAGTGCGAGGTGATAGGCCTAGGGGTCTGAGAGGCTCAGTACTATGATGAATGGGCGCACCACCCGAACCAACCACCCACACCCACCCATCTTTTCATGACTTCTGCAATAATCATGGATACGATTTGAAACTTATCCCAATGACACATTTCATAAATATAATGGATCTATGCATAAAAGCCTACTTTTGATTACCAATGGACATGTGGATGCGTAAATCCATTTATTCTGTAGACATTTCACCTTAAAGGGGCTACGACACGAATCACGTGATCTTGATTTATGGTGCCGCACCAAAAATCAATTTGAGGCGAGAGATGCGATAATAACATGGCTGATGGTAAAAAGAAGTAAACAAACACAACATTCAGGTGATTCATGTCGGATCCCCTTTAATGTTTAATGACACGAACATAACACATAAGTAATACTAGCTGATATGGAAAATGTTCATCTCTTTCGATTGGCCCTCTGCTTGCGCCAGAAGTAACTGAAAGGAGCTGTTTTTGCACCATACTTAGAATATTCCTATAAATTTTAGGAATAGTCACAAATTTTCAGTGAATTAACGGCAGTACTTCCGGAGATATATAGAAGTCTGAAAGGTCCTAGGACTGTAATAGAGTTAACTACGTTGTAAAAAAATATTACTTAACATGACGCTGGCTTCAATTACAGTTTCCCTATGTTTAGCATCTATATATTTTCGCAGATAAGCTTCATTGAAAAAGAACATTTAACTGGTAGCCCAAAGAAGCAATTCATTTTGTAAAATGTGAAGGGAATGCTGAAGGGTATGACATTTAAGATTGAAACAACATTCACTAATCTAACACATGATCTCATTTTCTTTGGCCAAGTTTTATTTTTCTATATTGTATATATATATAATATATGTATATATATATATACAGCTATGTTACAGAAAAGATAAAAGAGAGTTGAAGTTGGGAGCGACAAGAAAAGCAGCTTATTAAAATATCTGGAACATGTGTACTTTGTATATTGGACCGAACGTATAAGTTGTACTCTTTTGAATATCTCTAGAATATGTGTTTCTCAGAGAGCATCTGTTCTATAAAACGAGTTTGTTTTTTTCCATTGTATTGTTAAATTCGAAACAGATTTTAATTCAATTAACACTTGAGTGTGATTTGATCGGTATTGCTACGTTACGCCAGAGTTAAGTGTCACGTAACAAAGTAAATAAAAAAAATTTGAAAGTAAACTTGTCAGTTTTTTTTAGTTTTTCGTAACAATATCCGACAGAAATTTTTAAGATCGTATTTACTGATGAGTATCAAATTATCAAACCACGCTAACAATTTTTTTCCACATACTCTCAGCGATGTTTGTGCATTTTATATATACAAATATATCCATATGTTTTTTTCAAATAGTGCCATTAATATTTTGACATATGATGTGAAAACCACTCAGTTATCTGCTTCTTGTACATTTGACAAGTAACGGTTTTATCCATAATCTATTTCACAGATTATCTCCAAGGCCACTAATATCATAACGGGATCTGGTAAACCATATTTTATGAACGACTTAAGATAAAACATGAAGCAAGGAAAAAAATGAACACGTTATCCCAAATCTATTTTGTAAAAATTCAGGGGGTTCTACAAGACACCGGTGTATTTATTTTAAAACTTCCTGATATCAAATGTTAGCAAACTGTGTAAATATGATTTGGTATACTAGATTATTTTGTTTTAGAAATTACGTTTAATTATTAGTTTCTTAAAGTTACATCTTTTTTTTTCAGTTACGAAACAAAAGTTTTGTTTTTGAAACATTAAACCTCATATTATACAAGATCTCTTCAGATGGAGTTCAAATCGACATTGCCACAATCAATGTATTTCTTTTTGCAAGTTTATAACCGGTTTGTCCTGACAGGGCCAAGATTGTCGATTGGGAGACGATATTAAATTGATGTCTAAAATGGCCTGAATTTCAGATATAGATTTACCCCTTTCGTCTCGTACCACAGTGAGAGTAAATTCTATCCTCAGTATTCCCATCTCATATCATATAATTGCGCATTTTAAAAATTTTGCCAGGAAAATTCCAGAGGGATGGGGCGAGGGCTTCACCTGTTTTGTACGACAATGACAAATAGTTTTTTTAAACTTCCCTTAATTAGTAATATCCTCAGTTAGTGCATTAGGACGGAGGAATTACATTCCCCACGCAGGGTCTTTAATTAATCTTGAGTTGTAACTTTTATATAACACAGCATTTACCGAAGCTGAAATAGCATGGCTCGTACTTTAGCCGCCCTCACAGTTTCTAGACATGAAATTAAACAAGAGTTTGAAATATAGAAAGTTCATGATTTAAAATCAATTTTTTTTTCAGGAAACAAATATTACTTAATTTGCTTTTCAAAGAGCAACAAAAAACAGATTACTCTCGACTAAATGACAATTTTTACAAGCGTCCAGAATTAGTTGTTATTGTTTCGCTACGGATTAAGGCGAATTTTACTTTGCCCCCTATTTTGTCACAATCAAATTTGAAAGTTTATCCGTTTTTAAAATGCAATGGTTTTTTAAAACCGTTTTGCTTTCATATATCTGAATTAATTTGATAACTAATAAATATATGTATATTTCCATGGGAACATTAGTGTCATTAAAACAATATCGCTGTGCAGGACAAACATGGTTCAGAAAGCAGTTTCGAAATTTTGAGTGATCAAGAAGGCTATCATTTACTTGTTTGAATTTTTCGGTAAGGAATTTCAAAAATTTCTAGCGGGGTAGCGTTTTTGTTTTTAACGATCCTCCAACCTTTTTCTTATTTAGATTAAATGAAGCATTTCGTGGGCTTTGATTACTTGTAGAAATCTTGCTGGAATATATTAATCAGTTGCCAAGAAAAAACTGAGAACTGCAGATGTACACATATTTTGCAATCTATTGAATAATTAACAGAAATCGGTGTGAAATTGAATGTAGGATCCATATAAAAGAGAGACAGGATTTGCCCAATGAGTTCATCAGATATCATATCGGTACCAGAAATAAAGGTAGGCTTCATTTTATTGTTTATATCCAAGTATATTATTGTAAACGCTTTTTCTTCTGCTGCAGCATATGGGGGTATAGATAGCACAGTATATACCTTGTGAGTCGTGTCCTTTTTAAAATTCATCAAATTTCTTTCCTACATTTCAAAAAAGAAAGGTATTTGCGTACATATTCAACCTGAAACCTTCGAAATGAAGTGGAATGCATTCTTGTTAAGGGCTAACGACGATAATCTTCCTATGCCTCTCTCAAAAACAATATAAATATTATCCGACAGTAAGTTTATTAAACTTTAAAAGTGCGTGCATTCGAATTGCAAAACGTTCGAATGAATGTTCGATTTCACTATTCATAAAAATCAAAACGGAGTTAGAAAATGTTTAAGCAATAAAAAAAATAAGAAAAGTAAGTGTACGATAAAACATATATACAACTCACCAAGAACAGATATTAAATTTATTCCACCTCATATCTGCTCTTGTCTCGTCGAATATCTGTTCATTATCTAATTTACAGCAACAAGTTTAACTATAAAGTTTACAGACAATAAGTTATTTGAGTTCTAAACGACTTAAGCTGACTTAAATGTCGTTAATGGCTCAAGAAAAGAAATATGAAAAGATGGTTCAAAATGACTTCTTAACTTTTCCACGAATTGTGAAAAATAAGGATTTAATCATTATTGTTTATTCATCACAAGCCTGTTAGGAATATATTATGAATATATTGTGATTTGGTTATACTCTATCTTTACTATGAAAAACCCACGCATCGTTTCCTTCTGATAATGTGAATATTTCTATCACCTATGTTTTTCTTTGTGTTGAGGGATGTCAGTCAGTAGTTAACCAATATTCCAATCTCGAATCATTAAGACACTTCATTCGATATAATGTTTTAATAATTCATCTTCTGCATAGCACTAAGTGATGAAAAATGTACTAACGATATTGTTTACTATTCCTTTTTTTCTTCTTGTTCTTGTACCTGTTCTTGTTCTTCTTCATTATTATTATCTGCTGCAGCAATGGTGTAGTGTTAGAGTTGCAGTCATGTCACTGTTCGATACTTCACTCCGATGCACTTTAAAAGCAGCGTATCAGCCCCATTTAGAGTCATCGACCGACACGCACACTGGTCTTCACGCAAGTTAGAGCAATGTTATACGTATCTCTGGCGGTAAGTCAACTTCCTAGTTGGAAGTCGGCGGCAGAATAGTCAACCACTACGGATGGAAGCCCAAGGACTTAAAACTGCCCGTAACTTACCTACTTACTTATATCAGCTCATCTACATCTTTTTTCGACTAGTCACTGTGTTCACGAGATTGCTCAATAGTCAAATCTTTTCAGTATATTCAGTTGGCTAAAATTATTATTGAAAGTCATTGAGTATGCTCACACTCATCCGGAGGTGAGATCTCGGCAGAACGGGATAGTTTTTTCACTTCTTAGGGATTGTCAACCGTCAATAACAGGCCAAAAAATATATAAACGTGCCTAATGCTTTACCATGTTGATATGTCTTCTTTTTGCTAGGGTGTGGAAACAGAACACAAAAACCCCAAATTGTCGCACAACGGTTTGCAGTTTATTTATCATTTGTAATTCTGCGATTTGCCGTTAAACAACAAAACATATTGAAACGAGGTTTCGTAAAACGTCGGGGTTAAATAGTGGCGGAAATTTGACTGGTGTAAGCCAATTTGGAGCAGAACTTTCTAAAAAAAGAATTGCCAATTAAATTGCTATTATTCTTTTGAAAACACTCTTCTCCATTAGTTTTACACCAGCAAAATTGCTTCTCGATCTGCCGCTGTTTGAACAGAGTTTTAAGTAGCGGCCGTAAATTGAAAATGACCGAAACAAACGGCTAATGATGGCTTGTTTTGAATAGTTGGACTCACCATTCTTCATTAAAATTTTTGACACATGCTTTCTCAAAACACCAAATCATAAAGATTTGCAACCAGAGAAAGCAAATAGAGATCCTATTGCAAATGTGAAGTAATCGAACGTTAGTAATCATTACCCTCAAAAACCGAAGGGGAAACTTTATCACTCAACCATGAACTTTAACACCATATTTACACTAGCTTCTTATTCGCGTCTTATGACTGCGTGTTGTGTATGTTGTCGTGTAATCGGATAACAGCGGTGGATCGAGAAGCAATTTCACTGGTGTGAAAATTGCAGAGATGTTGTAGCGGTTGCCGCTATTTAATGAGTGAAACGATCTTGTTAGGCTCCAGATTATCCACGGATTATCCACGGTGGTTCGTCAAATCTGCCCAAAATTGACTAATTCCAACAAATTCTAAATTTAATAATCATAATTTTCTTAAAATGGAATTTTGCGTAAATTTTCGTCACTCATTTCACACTCCAGCATCTTATTCTTCATTTACATCCGACACAACGCCCTTCAAATAACGCCTCTCTTCCAAAAAAATGGCTAATACGAGAGCAACTTTTTGGTAAGAGGTATAGTTTGGAGACATTAATTATTTATGAGACGCCGAAAACAATTTTTTTTTTTTTTTACAATTTGTTACGTTATTTGTTTTCAATGAAATGCACAAATGCATTTGTGGTCATTTTAACATTTTAGAGTGGATTAACTTTATAAAAGCATCGTTAACTTCAAACTTAAAACATTGCAATGCTTAAAATGTAAGTTTAAGGTCGTGTTGTTGCTTGATTGATTTTTTGATTAGTGCTATCGCTGCTTTAACCCTGTACTTTCTGATGCCTGAATGACTTTAGTTCTGCCAATTATACAAATGACGTCACGGTGCGGGAAACATGTACAACCAATTTCACGCCGAAATGGAGCTGTTCAAAAGTTGAGAAAACGTGGTCTCAGAATTTCGGCCATTTTTTGTAAATAACTTAACAATAGAGAATAAAATAGGAAATTCTCTTAACGAAAATTGCGCTGCATGTTAACGGCCACAAGAGAAAGAGAAATTTGGAAATAGGGTTTCAGGCAAAACTTTTGACTCTAAACGTTTCGATCATCCCAGTATACAAGATTCAACACATTCTCTCAATTTTCTTATTAAACACATTTCATTGATAAAATTTACAACAAAAATAGAAAATGTTGTAGTGGAGCAACTATGTCTTATATTATTCTTCAACAGTCAGACAACACAGTCAACTTACGGTAACATCCGTTCAGATTGCAAAGTTGACATATGTGTCATCTGTTTATTTGGTGTTCTCAGTTTCTTTCGTAAAAGTTCTTTTCAAAACATTTTAGCGTTTTAGTGCTCTATGTTACACTGTTTACTATATGACGCACAAACGAAAGAATGTTTATAGGTCAAAAGATCTTCACAGATGTTTTCATGCCCTTCTTTAAGCTTTTACAAAAATAACAAGCTATCGATGTGAGTCAATGCGTCGAGGTTAATATTTATTACAGACATTCTTAACAAGGGCCACCCCTTTGACGTGAACTTCCACAGGAAAAGGACGAGTCGAGGTTTAGGTCAAATATTTCATTAAGATATATCCTCTTTAAACGGTGTTTTAAATTAATTGGTTGAATTTTGGGGGGCAAATTCTATAGTGTAAATAGAGATTATCAGAATGTTAATCATTTTACTTGATAGTTAAGAGCATGCGTTTGCCAATTTTGTTTATCGGAATTGAAAACTGCTTTTAAAAGTTGTTTATTGTTCCGATATATTGCAATCAATTATCTCCTTGATTTGTTGTATATACGGTCTAATGTACGCGGACGTTCTGAATCTTAATTGCTTTGCACTCGCCGGGAAATGAAAATGAAATGAAAAAAATGAAATGAAATGAAAAAGAGAGAGAGGAAGAGAGAAAAAAAATGGAGTTTTTCAATTCTAGCCAATCAAATTTGTAGCTTTTACCGCCTAGTTGCTATTCCACGTCGTTATAACGTCCTAAAAACGACCAGACGTTGTAAAGACGTCCATATAACGTTCAAATGACATCATATGCTCGCTGGGATAGTATCATAGTACGTGCTCTGTGGGATTGTAAGCCACGTTGTACCTACATAATCTGATTTAACCTTCATGTGGGTACATCGTGTTGAAATAAGAGATACTTTCATCGATATATCATTCTTAAGGATTCTGTTGCATCCCGTAACAATAAACCAACCTTAAGCATCTTCGTTTATCAACAGTCGTCAGAACAAATTAGATAAAACACAGTTGATTTCCGCGTGTTGCGATGACGTATTATCGTGTTGATTTTATTACGAATCGATGTTTTATTTCTCGCACGGGATCGTTATGTTTACAAAATCATTATCTTCCCACAAATAGATTAAAAACGGAAAAAGCGAAAACGATGTGATCACAAATAGCAACCATAGCACTTGTGGGAATAGATTCGAAACCACATCGAATCCAATTCGCGCTGATGCCATACAAGGAGACACAATTCATAAATTTACAAACCTTACATTAAAACTACATTTTTTTAATGGCTTTTTTTCGTGTCAATTAAATAAAGCATGACGATATGTCAATAAATAACTTATTAAATAAACGAATTAACAAATAAATAAATAAAAAAATAAAAATTTTTGTTGTTGTTGTTGTGACAAAAAGACCAGCATGCAACTCTTCACTCACACAATAGACTGTCATGAAGTCTTGCACTAGTCTTGGCCGACTGACCAACTGAGTCAGACTGACAAACAATGTATTCGTCATCTCGTTGTAAGCTAATCTACTTAAACGTTCATTTGCAATAACTTTAAAACGTATATAAAAGTTTGTACAAACAGTGGCTCTTCAAAATGTCTTAAACCAAATAAATTTTTACGAACTCGACAATTTTGGAGTTAGTTTACATTAGACCTCGTGCAAAATCAAATTTAAGAAATTGAATGGACACGAGTTTTCGTTACTGTAACATACAAGTTATAAGGCTTTTGTACAGTCAAAATCACTATTTGATTGGCTCTAACCGGGAGGGCGTATATTTCGGGTGTGCTTATAACCAGAGGGATTTTCGTGTCAAAAAGAAATTAAGAACTTTCGACTTTAAGCTTCTTGTAGGCTTTAAACTTATTGAGTTTTGGAATTTTAGGAGTTCAAATTACATGAAATTTACTAAATTTTCTTTTTTGCTTGTAGTTACCCGAAACATGCTTACGATTTCTTTATCAATTGTCAAGTTAAACAGGTTTTTTTTCTTTCAGAAATATTCTGGCGAAATTCTCCTCAATTGATTTCATGCTTATCAACTTAATCAAACTGTCTTTTGAATTTGCCAAAATACTTCTAAAATGTCATTCGTGACCGAAAATAATTATGGTTTTGAGTTCAGTTAGCCTTTGAACACAGGACAAAAGACTTTCTCAAAAAGTCTTTTCTTTTTCAAAAGGTTTCTCCATCATGCTTAAGGAAACGGAGTTTTTGCGCTCGTCCCAAATTTCCTTCAATTTAAATATCTGATGAAATATCAGTGATTTACTTATAATGGCTCCTTTCCATATATTACATCGGTTACCATGGAAACTATTATAATTGTTGTTTCATCAAACAAAAAGTATGATGGCGTCATTTTTGCACTTCTGACATCATCGGCTAATATTTGTGAATAACAAAAACTTTTTTCTTCGAATCATCATTCTCGAACTGGGAAAAGCAAGCAGTTCGAATAACTTTATAAAAGGCGTAAAACTAAATAAGCTCTAATAATTATCAAAAAACAAATGATTCAAGAACACGTCATTCGTATAGGTCAGCTGACAATTTCGTCTCACGTCTCACTTCCCCAAAATATTGTCTGGGTTAGTGAGAAGTTATGTTTCGTTCTTTCAAACATTCTTTTAGGTCTTCTCACAGGAAGATTACTGACCAGTGGACATAATGTTTTGCTGTTTCAATAAAAACACTCCTACACAGAGCCTTTTTGAAGATTTTGGCCACTGGGTGCGAGGAGAAAGTTTCAGTAAAATATACTCCAGTTACACACAATCAACTAAATCGTCTGATAAAATATCATAACAAGCGTCTAAGACTTGTTTACATAGTAATTTGATCTACCATTTTGGTTTTGATTGAGATTTATAAACAGTTATGTCATTTTTTTAACACATGTGTTGATTTTGTTTCAATCATGAGGAATTATTTTTGTAAGATCAGTAGTCATGATTCACGAAACCACGTACGCATATTGCAAAACTTCTCGATACGCTGATTCCAAGTAACGTTGGTAATACAATATGTATAGGTATAGCGGAGTTA
This sequence comes from Turritopsis rubra, assembly GCA_039566895.2. Lineage (NCBI taxonomy): Eukaryota > Metazoa > Cnidaria > Hydrozoa > Anthoathecata > Oceaniidae > Turritopsis > Turritopsis rubra. The sequence goes on along the minus strand of CM077631.1, from coordinate 9,343,769 downwards.
ACTACAAAAGGCACGATATGGTGGAGTTAACAAAAAAGTGATGATAATAAGCGATATTTCTCTTGCAAAATTCAAATTAAAAAAAAAAGAAGCAAAAACGTTTTCAGAAGCAGTCTAATAAGTTTGACGAAGGCCAAACAAAATCTCACCATTTTAATTTGGGGTCCCCGTTATTGCATCTTACAATTTATAAGATTTCAAGATCTGTTTAATTAAAAAAAAAAGTATTTTCAGGTGGGGTTAAATCGTTGGTAGTCATGCAACATTGGATGAAATTCATAGATAAATACAATATACAGAAAAAAACATAAATTTAATCAAGTAATTTGTATGTGCCGATATTCGAAGTATGTTTTCATATGTCATTATCTGACATCTTTTGGACATTTTTGTGGACAGCTGTCCGGATAATCCTTTTCTCGTTTTACCAACGTAACTGAAGCATCCCGAAACAAGAGATGAAACTTTTGACGCAAACACTGTTTGCAAAAAAAAAAAAAAAAAAAAAATAACGACCTCAGACGTATGCACGGAGACAACCTCAAAATAAACAGAGCAATTTCTGGCTTTCTGTTAAAATAAATAGCTGTTTACGTGAAGTGTCCTTGCAACAGTTTCTAAACGTGCTAAAAATTTATTATGTTAAGGCATTTTATGAATAACCCATCCCTTTCTATAGTCACAGTGCGGTTTCTAACTTTCGATTCCCTTTTCCTTAAATAAGTTGTAACCTAAACGCGATTGCCACTTGAACAAATTATTAAATGCGTCTTAACTGAAGATGTCAGCTTCTCCTTCAAAGGTCCATGCATTAGGTACTGATAATGAAAAGGTATTGATATCTATTTCCTTCTTTTTGTTTCGGTTTCACCATCACTAATTGCTTGATTGCATCAGACATGATGACTTTCAGTATTTTTTGTATGGTAAGAAAAATTAAGGTTAAAAGAGGTTAAAGATCATTTTAAATATTTGTTTAACGTCAATTACTAATGTGTGGTAGTGTAGAATAGGCAGCAAGTGTTGTGTAGTCTGGAAACTTTCAATTGTCACGTCGTAATTACATTGCCATTTTCCACAGAACATTTAATGGAACCAAACATAGAACTTCCCACAGAGTGATAATCACTTGCTCAAAATATGTTTCTTTTCATTTTCGTACCTCACTACAAACTTTTGTCGCTAATTTTCAGTAAGGTGTAACATTCTTCTTTTGCAAATTGACATGTGCTCTCTTTTTAAACGCCTTCCTAACCACTAGGATTCATTCGCACTATTGGCGCATATAGTGCAAAAAACATATACAACATGAGTATGTTTTACTGATAATTTCTCCTCACTCATATATATAAACATATTTACTGTGAAAAGTCTTATTAAAATGTTTGAAAGAGCGGGACATACTCTCACTCTAGCCTCACTAACCCAGACAATATTTTTAGTTGAACTATTGTATTATTATTGGTGATTTGTCTGTGGATTTATTCCCTGTCACACCTTAGTCCTTACACGAACCTAATGAACATTATCACGAATAAAAAAATAAAAAAAGATCTCCTAAAAGACAAACAAACAAACAAATAAACAAACAAACAAACAAACAAACAAACAAACAAACAAACAAACAAACAAACAAACAAACAAACAAACAGTAAATAGCAATTAAAGGATTTAAGATTTTGGATTTAAGATAGATTTGGGAGAGAAGTTAATTTGTAGTTTGTATGAATACCGGAAAAACCCTTGAGAAATCTAAACTACAAGGGAACAAAAAATAGTTAATCTTTATTAAGTGATTAGATAGAAAAAGCTATTACCATCCATTATGTTGATCACATGAAAGGATGATTTTTGAATTTCCCCTAAAAGGCATTTTGTACTGTCCCTTAGTTTACTTTTCATAACATTAGAAGTCAGTTAAGAAAATGTTTCCTTGGAAACTTTGATTAACATCTGCATGAGATAATGTATCACAGACGGGACAAGTAACTCTGTCGGATGCGTTACTATGGTAACTTTAAACTTCCAAAACGATGATATCATAGTGTTTACCACATTCTCCTTCGTATGCTTGTGAAACATCTTTTAAATTGGATAGAAAAAGAGATAGAGGCGGCATACGCGGCAACATATAGGCTTTTAATCGGTGTTAATTCTTTTAATACAACTAACCATGCCCTTTGTTTGTCATGTTTCCTGACTTATTACCTCATGTAAGCTTATTTTAAAGGATTTTAAAAAGTCCATAGGAATTGTTTTAAAAGCCTTTTTTATGCACAGTAGAACTACCAGCCCTCATTTCTTTTATATTGATAATACCCCTTCTAAGAGAACGATGTTATGATTTTCTCTGTTTTGGAAGTACTTTTTTTCCGTATATGGTACAAAATGCGGAAGAAGGAAACCCGCACTATCAGGATGCGCATTATTGCTAATAATTTAACAACTTCTAATAATTTTATTGCTAATAATTTAACAAATTCTATGTTAGGACGTATCCTGCATGTTTTTTGGGGGATTTTGTTGTTGTTGTTGTTGTTGTTGTTGTGTTTTTTTAGTTGGGGCATACATTTGATCATTCTTAAAATGATTTTCACGATTCAGCAAGTTTCCTTTAACAAGTTCTAACAACACTCAAAATCTTTAGAAATAGAGTGACTACATATGGAAATTTACAGAAACCTCTTCCACAGCAGTGAATATAAATCCTTAACGCACTGCTAATATGGCGACTCTTTAGGCGAATTTTCGAGACAAGACCGTCATATTTGTTTGGGTTTAATGAAGTGATGTTGATGATGTCAGCTGCTAGGCACTTCCGCCCTTTTGTTTGACATTTGAAAACTCCTTATTTAATTTCGCCCACGCATTATTTTATATCAGCATATTGACATTAATGTGTAATAGAGCATTTCGGTTGTTCTATAGTCTTTCAAAAACCACGATAAAAAAGCTTTTTAATCCATAATAATAACTTACTTTCTAATTCTAAACTTTGTTTGAATACAAGAGATTATGAAAACGTGATGATGAATAACTTCTTTAAAGAAAACCCAAGGCGTCGTATTTGTGATTTTTTTAAGGTCTTAGTTACACCTGTGTTGCAGAATGAACATTAAGTCCAAAGGAATTTTCTTTCGAGATGAAATAGATATTAACAGGGTGTAATGTACTAGGTACAGCCTTATCTCTTTATAGCGAACATTCCCGTATCGATCCCTAACATAGCGGGGACTTTTCGTTAAAGTCTAAACTTCTACTCATTGACAGCTATTGAGTCAGCCATAAAGAGGTTTGATTTATGTGGGAAAAACATTCTTGCCCCTATGTTTACTAGTTATGATTCAAAATGATTGGACTATTCGCGTATCCTCAAACGCCTTGACACTTAATCAAATTAAAAAAAAGAACATTCTACCACAACATACTATGTCATCGGATTTAACCAATCGGAAGCGAAGATAATGAAAGCTGACCGATCGATAAAGATTTGATAACAGCGTTATTCGCAGAAGACAGAAAAGTTCCCCCTCTAATTCAACACAGACAACAAAGATGTGATGCTAAGTTAATTGGACGACCGTTTCAAAAAATAACCAAAACTCTCCAATCTAGAAAAGGATGAGTCACCAATGAGCACATAAGAAACCCTCTAAATGTAAATGTAACCTTAATATCAACTTATTTTATTGTTTTCGGTTTCAATTTATTATGACCGTATTGATTACAGCTTGATAAGTTATCTCTTATTTACACACCAAATATAGTCGTGTTATCATTACAAACCGGATATGATGCTGTCTATATAAGTTCGTTGTCGCTCTCTCACTTCAATTAAATTCTCGGTTTTCGTCTTAGCAGGCCTAAGAACGATAATCTAACGACAATTAAATGAAAGTGATATAAGTCTTCGTTTTATGAGGATAGTCGGCTACAATCATATTGCGTTTTATGCAATCAAAGGTGTACTTTATAATTACTTATGGGAATTGACTTTTTAAATGTAAGTGTCAATTATTTTTGTTTTTTACTGCCACTCTTTTTCGTCTGGCTTTTGCCTAATTTCGGCATAGTTTTCATCTAGTTTCGCCATACAGCGTTCATTTACCTTTGTTGTTATCAATTAATTTGCGCATGCCAAAAACCCGATCAGCGACATTTTTCCTGTTTTTAATCTTTATTACAAACATCACAAATTTGTTACGCCATGGATCTCTCCCTTAAAAGCAAGCTCTTATAGATTTTGTCCCTATTTCCATTCAGACACATGCACATATGGACGTTTTTGCTAAGTTTACTTTGATAATGCAACTTAATTTTCTCATAACTTCAATATTTTATCTCTTCTGATATTTTTATACACCAAAAATGAAATGTAATGAAATCGTGGATTAACGCTCGTTATTAGATAATGTTATAGAATTTGAAAACTACTAGGATGTTGGGGAAACACGCTAGTATATATTCGGCATGATATCGTTATCCCAGGACATAACCACAAAGTTTTAACGTTAAACTATTGACAAATCTCAAATTCTACCTTTCTACCTCCTTCAGACTCACTTAAAACGTTCTTTCATCGTATGAGTTTTCGATGTAAATGAACCTCCGAATTCGAACATTCTTATAAATCCTTCTTATATGATGGAATGTTTATTGAAATCAATTGTTTATTATTATTATATTGTAAACATTATAGTTTTGAAAGAACACGTAAAAGTGGGGATTTTTACGTTCCCTTGGATGTATACTACTTAGATTACAGAAAATCTGCACTATAGTTTTCAGTGACAATATGAGTTAGATCTTATATATAATGTTTACAATTTAGTAATGATAAAAATTTAGAAATAATTGATTAGAATAAACATTCCATCATATAAGAAGGTTTCATGCACTTGTATTTTTTATCCAAACAATACAATAAATCATGGATATTGAATAGAATTATTATACAGTGGAATCTCTCGTAATTTGGGATTCAACATTTTGGCCACGGGGAACATCATGATGCCAGTAAAATCTTTGAACGACGATATCTCCGTAACGGTTCGTCGTCAACACGCGATCCCATACATTTTCTTGATCAGTTTTAGCGAGCTCTATACCTTAATTATACTTTCCATGTGTAATTTATGTGATTTTATTTTTCGTTACCCTTTCCGAGACGGTAAACACGGGTGTGGGTGGGGTGGTAACTCATGGGTAAATGAACCTGTAAAATATTTTAACAAGCTATACTAGTCTATATATTAATACTATAAGTGTTTTAAGCCCTGGTCGCGAGTCCTAAGCGAAAAAACGAAAAAACATAAAATTTGTTAAAGAAACAAATGTGGCAACGGTTTCCGTATCCGTAGCGTATTAGTATAGGGAGAAACCATTGCGTTGCGTCGAATGTTTACAGTTCTGTTTGTTGACGAAGAAACAATAAAAAGAACGAGAACATAGTAAAGAAAGCGTACTTGGTTAAGTTAGATAAGTTCAAAATAGACAAGGAGGTAGGATTATAGTTTTGCTTTAGTTTTATTATTAAAGATTATTTCTATGATAAATAGAACACACATAGATAGAAACACATATACATAGAAGTAGTGGCATGCATGGGAGAGTTTTTCCACAAGTTCTTTTTCTTTTACGAATATGCCCGGGTAGACTAAAAACTTACCGAGAAATGAACAGGTAAAACTATTTTACCCGGGCAGCTAGTATATATATATATATATATACTAGCTGCCCGGGTGCATGAATGTCAAACAGGATTCCCAGAATCCTATTGCGTTAGTCAAACTTGTTTTCCAAGCACTAGATTTACGTCAATATATATATACATATCAAATTTAACATTGACAGTCCATTCGAAATGGCATGTTGGTAAATATTGGTAAATATTGATATGAACTTGCCAGTGTGATAGGTAACATAGATTACAAACACGCTTTTCTGATTAATCGTAAGCGTTTACTAAAACTTTACTGGAAATCGGAAAAACGTATTACCAGATAGGCATAAACGTCAAACGTCATTTACAATCTAGCAGAATAGACTGTTAATGTGTAACATTTGATGTCATTTATCCAAAGAAATAAAAAAATTGAACTGGAAATATAAAGTCAATATTATAAAACAGTCAAGGTGGCGTTATATGGCAAAAAACAAATATTTGCAGGCATGCATAAAAAGGATTCGGCTAATGTTTCAGTGGTATTCACCAAGAAAGACAGTTGTGGTGACATGGAACTGGCAGATATAGAAGTAAGCGTTTAGAACGTAACCGGCGAACAGGATAATTACTGCTTTCGTTTCATTTGTCGTTACTATAGTCGGCACACAATATTGTTTGAGCATTATATGGGCGTCTTTAAAACGTTGTTTAGACGTTAAAGCGACGTCGCATGCCCGCTGTGATGCTGATGTAAACGGGGACTTAATGCCTACAACTTTGATTTATATCAAGAAATCCTATGATACCCGGTGATGTTATGTTGACAATCTTATCTTTGTGTGTTAAAGGGGTTACGACACGAATCACGTGATCTTAAGATTTCGGTGCAGCACCAAAAATCAAGAGAGATGCGATAATATTATGGCTGACGGTAAAAAATTAAACAAACACAACAATCACGTGATTCATGTCGTAGCCCCTTTAAGTATTTCATTTTGAAGTAGTTTTCAGTTATTAAAAAGGTTTGTTGTAGTTTTGGGAAAAGGAGTATTGAGGGATAGGTCTAAAGATAATAACATTATGTTTTTGCTACTAGAAATGTTTAGAAATGTCTAGATTAGAAGTGTATTCGATCATAGAAAAGAAATTACATTTTGTTTACAGCGACGGCATATGTTAAACATCAAGACTTGAGACTACCGTAGCAACAGAAAAATACGTCATGCACTGTTAACATGTAATGAAAATAAAATATTTCAAATTACTTTTTTTCCTCTATAAAATCTCTAATTGCATCAAATGACTGTACTTGCGTTGTCAAATTTCCTTTTCAAATCCCTGAAAATAACATAAATATATGCGTTGGTTAGTTTGGTTTATGCAGTTTCTCACGTCCATTTTGTTGTAATGTCAAACCGATTTGAAACGATTAGTTCTTCCTGTAGCCAAAATGATCAAAGGGATGTAGCATGGGTTACTTGTCAAGCCTCCTCCTCTCTACGTGTCATCTTTCACGATTAAATTTATTTTTATTTTCGGTTGTACCCTTTTAGATAACCTAAACAATAGATGTCGGCGAAAAACGGTAGACAAATTTTTTGCGCATAATTACTTCGGCCGGTAATTATGATCAGCTGTCTACTATATTAATTCTTAATGCCTCTTCGGTCCATTTTTTCTTTAAAAAAAATTGTGGGAACATTTTTACCATCTAATTACGTCTTTAAGGCCTATTTCACATATCGCAGATCGCAGATATAATTGTTACTCTATATTTTTTTTGATTCATATAATGTTCTTCATATTTTCCCGGGTTTTTAAAAGCTTCTTACACACTGTGGCTTTCACAACAAATCCCATCCAATTTTATCAATTTTTTTCTTTCGTAGAAAATTACTGATCACAAGTGTATGAGCTCCAATTCAGGAATGGTAGCCATGACAACAAACAGAAACGCAACGTTAGATTCGAATTCTCTGTCAACAGAGGAAAACAAGAGTGACATCACAAAGGCCGTTAATTCTGTTCTGCAAGGTAACTCATATTTTGTTTCTTTCACCTTACATTATTAATGTCTGAAAAAGAAATGCCATAAAGTTACGGAGTGTTTACATTTAACCCAATGAAATCTATATTTAGCAGTCTGGTTCAATATATGAATCATCGTCTGCTATATTTATTAAATCGACAAATTCTGAAAAAAACTAATTTAAAAGTTAATTGTGTTAGAAAAAAAATGCATTTCTTCAGCAAACGATTTAAAATCGAAGAAGCCTTTTGTGGACAGCAAGATGGTGATTCTTTTAAAAGTCTTTTTTACGCTTTTGATTATCAAATGAGATTTTCTGGAGTAGATTGTCCACCTATCTAATGACTTATTGGGTAATTCAGGAATAAAATGTTAAAAATAGCTGTAAATACATTTTCCAAATTTTTCCTTAAAGACAAAGTATGATTAATTGGTTTCCAGGACTTTTCAAGTTTTTCAATGATTGCAATTTTATGACACAGTTTGAGATATTCAGTTAAAATGTTATCTTTCACAATTCTTTGTAAAATACCGTCTTGTCCTTTTGCTTTTATTGTGGTTTTGCAAAAAATTATTTTTAACTTTTTCTCCAAAAGCTTTTAACAATTATTTTTCACAGGGTCCAGAATTTTACATGTATATACTTGCAAATAATCTTAATTGGTAATCCTTTTATAAATATTTGGCAAATAAATAAAATTAATTAAATGTCATATAAATTATTCTGCGTTGAAAATAGGAAAAAAAGGTAACCACAAAACCAGAATTTAATGCTTAATGTCGTTGTTAACTAACTAGACTCTGTCCATCAGACTCCGCAATATCAAAAGACTTAAAGTTTAGCCCTATTTTGAGCAGATTTTGAAATGTATTTGAGATCAATTTTCCTACAAAACGTGGAAATGGAATAGTTTTTAGGGTCGTGTAAACAAATCTCAAAATAATCTTTCTTGCAATCTCATTAAAACGTATGATCTCAGACATGTAGGCGTGAAAACCGACGTTTTTATTTCTTACTTTCCGCATATTTTGCGAGCACTTATTCTACGGAAAGGTATGCAACGTGTATTCTAATTACGTCAAGCTTTTAATTAAAACACATGCATAATTAATGTTGTGGTATTTTATTAAGAATCAAGTAATTTTTTTTTCTCGCCATTTTGAAGAGCCGCTTGTACAAGGTATAGCAAAATATCTGGTAAAAAAGAAAATAAATTGAAAAACGATTTTGGTTGCAATGACAAATAGTAAGTTGTCGGCATAAGTGACGGCAGATGATGGCAAAACAAGCTTAATTGAACATGGAGAAATATGTTTGACTGAGGTTTTGTTTTCTCCGCATCTACTTCTCAAAAGGCCATGTATGTTTACCCTTGGTTTTTGTGAATATCGGGAAACGGTGTATTATGCCGAATGTATGAAACAAAATAGAGATTGAATGTAGAGAAAGCATATTTTGATATTACAACTTGATGATGTATAGTTGGTAAAACCTACAATAAATTATGTAATGTAATCATATTGTTCCGAAGAACTTTGATCATAAATCAATCTCAAAGTTAATCGTTGGCAGACATTTGGATAAGAAGTATTGATCTGCTTGTTAAATACAAACAATTTCGTAGGGTAAGGCCGCATCAGAATGATTCTTCCAGAAATGGTACTGAGACGAGTAGTTTCAATGAAATACTTTATAACAGATTTTGTTTGTGTTCCAAAATGTGAGTTCCATTATTTAAAAGATACCGACGTGACATAGGGGAAAGATCACAGCTTATCGAATTCAATCAAGATAAGGAAGTTTGTTTATCAGTAAAGTGATAGGTCCTAATAAATCATTGACGCATTTTTTCCTTGTGTTTTACACAAACATGATTCGAAGACAAGAGAGTATCATAGAGGAATCATATATACATCATATTTCTTATAACAATTTACTTGTGATGTAATATAAAAGGACTGGTAAAACAAAACAAAAAAACACCAAAAGAAAAAAACAACAAAACACAACTGGGACTTAAATATTTAAACCCTGCAAACACGCAACATCGTTTTCATAAAGTCCGAGCATTGTTAAGACATTATAAAGACGTCTATATAACGTCAAATTTCATCGTGTCATTTAGGCATTTCCAGAACACGTGACCTGCAGTAAACCTGTCATATTTATCCATTATTTGTTGTTGACTAATATTCATAATCTTTTCACAGGTTACGACTGGACACTTGTCCCAATGCCAATCCGTTCAGGAGCACCAAGTCGATCGCGATCCCATGTGAAACGACCAATGAATGCCTTTATGGTGTGGGCACAAGCTGCAAGGCGTAAATTAGCAGATCAATACCCTCACCTGCACAACGCTGAACTCAGCAAAACTTTAGGTAAATTATGGCGCATGCTCAGTGAAGACGAGAAGAAACCATTCATGGACGAAGCAGAAAGATTGCGTTTGAAACATAAGCAAGACCATCCTGATTATAAATATCAACCAAGAAGAAGGAAAAATTCCAAAGAAGGATCCCCTGAGCACGGAGAAGCTGAAATTACTGCGTCCGATCTACTTCGAGTGATCAAAGGAGAGTCATTGCCATCAAAACAGTGCACTGAGAGCACATCAGATGGGTCATTTATTGGCCATAGTCCTCAAATGAGTCCTTATCAAGAATCAAGCCCTAAATCAAATTGTTCATCGAACAATCCTTTTAGTCCGGCCGAATCAACTAAATCAATGGATTTGCCAAAATACCTGGACGCCGCTCCACCTAGCATTGAGAAAATCGAGTTGAATTTGCCAAACATTTCACCGATTACCTCAACTTCTGTAGCAATCAAGGTTACTGACTGTGCCCCGGTAGTATCGGACATTGATTTAGTTACTGATGACTTCGAGAAATATTTACCGGAACAGAACCTGCAGAGTGAAGAGATTCGAACCATTGCGACTACATTGCAAACAATTCCTAAATGGAACGAGCTCCAATCTACAATTTACAGTCAAGCAACGTCATATGACCAGAATCCAACCTTCATTGAAAACGACTGTAAATCAATTTCACTGGCCAATTCTATTTCAAATCAAAATTATGCGTTAGCTTCATACGGTCGAAATAGTAGTCACTATCGTTATAACCCATATTCTTTGAGTAATAGGCAAAGAAGTTTCCCTACATGTATTCAAAATCATCCAGCAATGAATACAAGTCAACCTAACAATATGGTTTATTCCAATTTACAACACTTCAACTACCAATCATACACACCAAGCAAACCTGCAGCAGCAGCAGTTCTAGGAGGTGACATCTCCAATCAGAACTACGTCTATGGCAACAACCTACCAAGCATTTCCTACTCGCAAGCTTCAATGGATTTTCTTAATAACAATAATAATAGCAATATTGACAACACCATTAGTAACACTAACGGCAGTAAACTCGGTCATATGGAAAACATTAACCAGAGTAACCTTCTTCAAAATTACCTAGGATACAACACGTATAGCAATTACAATCAACAGCAACAACAACAACAACAACAACAACAACAACAACAACAACAACAACAACAACAACAACAACAGAACCCACTATCATGGACAAACTCTATCTTTACGGATCCCTCGTATGTTGTAACCTCTTATAGTAGACTTTGAATTTGTACATAGAAATAGTCTTATGTATTCTATCGTTGGAAGCGCAAGTTTTGCTATTAGTGATTTCATTTTCGTAAGTACGAAGAGGGTACGAATACGAACGCGGATCATGTGACTGAAAAGGAAACACTGGATCGAGTTTGGTTTTCATTTTAACCCATTAACGAGTCTGGCAGGCCAGGCTACTTATGGAAAATAATCTTTCATTAACTAACTTCACGAAAACCAAATGTTGAAATATGTCGGATGTCGTATTATGACGTCATCTTTCTTTCCAGTCTCATTTGGTTCGTTGTTTTTTGGTTTTTTTGAGTTTTTTTCTTTCTGTTTGTTTTGATACTTTAAAAATCAGAAATCTGGAATCACTATCAAGTGTAATCACTGAAATTTGATTGTTTGAAAACACTGGAAATTCTATTTCGATTTGACAGGCACTGACAAATATGACACATTTGTGTCATATGAGAAAGTATACGCGCATCACTTCATCATTATAGTTAAGGAATTGTTTTATATAATAAACCTAGTGAATTATTGCAAAAATTCGTTTTGAGAATTTTTAATTTATACTTGTTGTTATTGCATCTAACAGTTTGAAATGGAAGTGTTTTAATAGAACATTTTATGTTACTTGCCATGTTTTTTGTTTTTTTGTCTCGTTTCTGTGTTGAAAATCAGTAAAGATTACCCCATTTCGTCATTTAACAAGGACAAACTTTCTGCTTATTTGATATTTCGCATGGTGTAAACCATAACCTAAGCTTAGGGTCGTTCTGATTCAGCTTTCACAGAGAAGTTTAGAATTGGCTTATACTCTGACACGTATAAAATTTTCGCTTTATATCGTATGTGGATGAGTTTCTGGAATTAGCCTCCTTTTCACGCATTTCATTCTTTTAATGATTTTAGAACGTTTATTCCGTTTGGTTACAGATTAACATAACCAGGCAAAACCGGGCAAAACGTTCGTACGAGCAATTACTTTAAATCAAACACGCTTTTCTCGAATTTGGTTTAGGCAGTGCACGTAGCCTCGCTTTCAATTTCAGGCAATTTAATAATAGAGATTAAGACCATAAGTAAGTCGTTGAAAAATAACTTGCATAAAAACGAGGCAGAATGAATTTTGACTAGGCCAAAACACGGCGTTTGGATATGCCTAAATTGGTGTTTTCCTCGTGAATTTTGATATGACGTTTACGGGAAACTAATTTGTTATAATGGAAAAAGTGTTTTTTACTTCATGAAACTTGGAGGAAAATATCTGATGTAAATACTGTGGCGTTTGGTGGTTTTGATGTAAGTTTCAGATAGCATCGGATAGAAAGCATCGTACATACCACGCCCCACACCAGTTGTTTTGAAGATGTTTTTTTAATTCTTTTCTATGCTTACCTAAAGCTAGATAGGCTTTTACATTTTTCAAGACAACGAAGCAGTTTTTACACCTGATGGCTGCCTTGACATAAGCATCAAACTTGATGGCTGTCAATTTTTTTCATTTACATTCTGTGAAGGAAAGGCAATCTAGAAATGACCAACAAATGACCAACAACAAAATTTCATTTCTGATGTTACTTGGTCGTAATGGCCGCATTCACAAGCCAGGCAATCAATCAATAAAGTAATTAATAAACACGAAATTCTGTTCTTGGGTAGAACTTATTTGTCTTCCTTCATCTCGTGACTAGTTGACTTTTGTTTACAGCCGCTGTGAAAGTTGGAAATTGTCGCTAAACTTGGTTTAAAGCTTCTTAAAATCATCTGAAAAAACGAGGCATAGCCGCGACTCTTATGCTCACTGACCCAGATAAATGTAGCAAGGTTTACACTACTAACTTAGCTGGTTAGAAATCGGTACATGAACTGCGTGTTTTCGTTTCGCACCTATTGTTAATTACCTATTTGCAAGAAATAAAGCGATCGTAATATACTTTATGCATACAACTCAAAAAATCTCCCAAAAGATTGAAAAACTGGATTTGCAGTGTTTCCCATGCCAAATATGGAATTAGTTTCGCTCTATCTAACTAACACTTTCTCTTTTAACGACTTATAATCACGACTTTCTAAACATATTGCAGAACTACCGAAATTAATCTTTTGACTGTGGGACCATATATAGTATGTTTCATATGACGTGTAATATCCGGTCAGGACATTGTAAAAGGCAATTAAGTTTCAACGGGTATCGTTTGATTTAAAAACCTTTATACTTTAAACTAAAAAGTTTTTAATGATACCGAAATAGACTGTCATGCATAATGCCGTTTTTTTAGAAATCATCCGTATTTTTTTTTTCGAAATCATCTTTCTAGCTTCCTTAAAGGAAACTTTTAAGTTGCCTGCCAATTTGAAAGTAATGTAACATTACATGCTGTAACAACAAGACGGAGGATATCAACTTTATTCTTGTTTCATCAACGGTCTTGTAAATTTTCTGATGAAACCGTGTGCATCTAATCAGAAAACTTATTGGTTAAAACCTCTTAAAATCGTTTGAAAGAGTGAGGCTACCCTTCGCTAACCAAACAAACTTAACAAGGTTTCTACCACGAACTCTAGCTGATAAGAAATCGGTACATCCACTATGTTGACTAAAACATTTTTTATAAGGCCGCTTTATTTTATTGTAATGTCTTTCTATCAGGAACTAGGTCGAACAAATTTCTCCTCCCCTATCGTAGAAGAAACTTCAAAATAAAGCATGATTTCTCAAGCGATAGAATTATGTATACTTTTCTATTGTTGTACGTGGTCTTGTTAGACGGTAAACTATTAGATAAACTATCTTTAAACTTACTTAGAATAAATTAGTTTACGGAATAGTTTATCGTATGTCTTACCAAAATTACTCACAAAATTATTCAATTTACATCAAAAAAGAAACAAAATCAATTTTGTGAAGAAAGTTTTCCTTTTTGCATAGTTTCAGTATAGTTTATAGTTGTCTAGCAGGTCCTACACTGGCCTATTGAATATGTCTAGAAAAAGCCCATAAACTTTCATCGTTTCTTTTCTTTTGAAGAAAAAAAATATGATTAATTGCCATCCGCCCCTGTTGTTTCTTTGTTAATCCTGAGGGGGTTGTTGAAACTCTTTGTTTGAAGGATATAAATCTTTCCAGCGTCTTTAAGTCAATTCTTTCCCATAATTCTATAAATCGAGTTATTTTTATTTCAAAGATATGATATATTGCCTTTGCAATTGCTTCAAGGAATTGCTATTACCTTTTGTTGGTATGTCATTGACGTAGAAGGAAGGAATAATAAGGTACCATATAGTAGGAAAATGGCAAGACATTAAAAATGTTTTGAATAATTTTCTCACTATTACCTTGTAATAAATTATATCATAAAACAATATATCATGTGAGGTATGAACAAAGTAAAATGTAAGTGATTTGCAAGATCGCAGATAATGATGACACCAATAATCATATAATCTTAAGTAGACAATCAGATCTTTTACATAAACTTTAATTTGCATTTTAAAAGTTGAAACTATAATCCTTAGATACTTTAAGGGTGTTCACTTGTAAGTCATATTGATGACAATTCCTCTGATGAAATTTTGTAATTTGCTCCCTTGAAAAGCTTTCCATTTAAAAGAAATACTGTTAGTGAGAAAATGTTTTAATTTGTCCTTTAGATTGCCTTTAATTGCTCTCATTTTTTTCAACTTTTGTCATTACTGAGATTGAAAACGAAAAGTCCATTAAAAAAGATTTACCTCATATGTTGTAACAATTATCTATTGACAAGATCAAATGCGCTTCATTGGAAATTAGCCGATATCGTGAAATCCTTGTTATATTCGGCATAATATTGTTATATTCGGCATAATATTAGGTAAGTTCATGAAAGTAGTCTGTTTCACTCCTCGATGACATTTGATCTCCATTTAACTTTGGGATGGATGGATGAAAACAGGATGAAATAAAGGGAGGGAATTTCATCTTGACTGTATGGGCAAACATTACCTTCGCAAAAAATTGTTTTGCAATTAAATTATAAATAAAATGAAAAATAATAATAAAAAATTTTTTCGTAATAATTAGGTATTTTCAGGCCTTCTTCAAACAAAATATATTTTTGTTTACGCGTAGAATATGTCATTTCTGATAATTCAAAGCAATTCCGACAATCATAAGAGCGTAGTAAAACGACAGTTAGTTTTCCAGCGGAAGTCCGTCCATATCTTCAGATTTTTCTTATTTATTTACAGATTCATAATGAATTTGCAAAAACATGCTCCTATTCTGGTGTTCTTTATGTTTTTCAATAGAATATTTGGAAATCTTGCATCAATACAAAATGTAGTCCAATCCTGCAGTCAGTCGATGGCTCCAAATCAGCTGATACGCTGCTTTTAAAACGTATCGGAGTGAAGTATCGAAATGTGATATGACTGAGACTCGGACACTCGAAGGTACTATCCAGTACACCATTGCTTCACTTAATCCTTTTTAGGGAATAATATCAAATTCTACCCTGTTTCCTCTATATTATTCGAATGTCACTCAATTAATGAACTAACACATGATGTTATCCACATACTGAAACAATTATCTTCGATTAGTTTTCGACCAAATTTTAATGAAGATATATTGGGTACACACACACACAGTGATCCTGACCCTGTAAAACGGGGTCTTGGTCATGTTTTTTAACTTTTTTAATTTTACAGATGTGTTATTACCTATCAACGTGTGTTATTATGTGCTTAAAATGTTTGACATTTACGAGTGTGTGTTTTTTGTTACCTCCCTGGACATTCGTATTTAATATGTACTCGCTACGTTTTGTCAACACATTCTCCATTGAAATTCTATTTTGACCGACATTCAACTTCAAATCCACTTACATCAAATAAGACTTTAACATCAGCTGTTAACATCTTCAAATTGGATTTCATAGCACATTCAATCGTATGTATATATTTGTAAATGCTGAAAATATTGTTTTTCTGTTCACTAACTAATGGAGCTTCATTACTTAAATGTGGATGCACTTTATTATCCCCAAATAAATGGCAAATCGTCTCATTGAAATCCTCTTTGGACTCCTTTCATTTTCTGTGAACTGCACCGAATTATCATGCTTCCTGACATGTTTATTGAGTTCACTATGGTCGCACAGATCTTACAATAATCGCAATGGGATGTCTGTACATTTTCAGGGCAGTGCTAAACCATGGTATCATCGTCATGCATTTTTAATTGTTTCTCAAATAAAGGTATTTAAAAATTTTATTGTTGTGAACCATCCAATCGGAATATTAGCAGTCGATTATTTTCATAACAGCAACTTTAGCACTTGCGGCCTTTTACAAAATGATAGATTTAAATAGTGATTTATCGTTCGTTGTTTTTAATGCAGTTCATATTCTCTTCCTACATAACAAAAAATCGATCGAAAAGTCAATTTTGCTACAAACTTCTCCTTTACACTGATGAATACCCAAGAGGAACAGCGATGTCACTTCAACGTTATATGGACGTCTTAAGAACGTCGGGACCTTGCCCAGACCTTGAAAAGACGTTGCGTGCCTGCTATGAACAGTATTCTGCTTTCATTTTCCAAACATTATATATATTGCTTACTTTACAGACGTCAACGTCGTCTTTGTAAATAAGTTTAGTTTTCTTTTCAAAGACAAGTTTACTTGTATGACATATTGTTGCTTTTAGTTCAACATTTTATGTTTAAACATGATCCCTTCGGTTTTTTAGTTCCCCCATTAAACTAGAACAATTTACTCAATTGTATACTCTGAATGTTTTGTTCAAGTAAGGAAATAGATCAACTTATAGGAGCCATGACATGAATCACCTGATCTAAAGAATTATGGCGCAGCACCAAAATCCGACTTGGGGCGAGAGGAGAAATGAACACAGAGATAAGAGATAAGAAAAAGAGCTATATAAACAACAGAAACTTTATTTTTCATAACAAATTGGCTATATTGAAAAAATAATACAAATTTTTACTCAGTTTAACATTGAAATCATCAATCCACTGCCATGTTATAGAAAAATTTCTGTAATGTTTTGAAAAATCTTGATCCTTTGTTTTCTTGTGCTCTAAAACGTAATCGTTTTGTAAAAATTTTGTGCCTTTATTTCATCTTGCTTGGATCCGGCACAGATTAACAATATTAAATGAACCACGAAATTTATCTTTGAAATTTATCTGCATAGCACGAGCATCAAAACAACGCCACTTCTATTTCAACACGATCATTGAGCAAACGTAAACTTTGCGGACCAAATCAAAAATTAGGAAACTTAACCTTTGGCCAGCTATAACATAGATAATCATAGCTAATATATTTTTTTGCTTCATGTTGATTTCTTTAGTAAAACTTACATGTACTTTTCGCTAGTTCACAAACACGTTCAATGTGGTTCCTCCAGCTGGTCTGCAGATTCGATGATTGACTCGATGATTATTTTGAAATGCGATAACACTATGGCCGTCCAGAAAAAGTAAATAAACACAGAAATCAAGTGATCACCGTGTCGTAGTTCCGTTAAGTCCCTTTACACACGCTTTTTTATAGATGAGTAGAAAATGTTAAGGTTTTTAATGAAATGCAGCCCGAAGTGACCGTCCCGTGGCAATCAAAAGAATATGATTTGTTATTTTGACTGCCGAATCGGGTCGCTTTTCAGTAAGAACGTTAACACTTTCTACTCGTCTATAACCACTAGTTTAATTTTATACCTCCTTATACCTACTTAAAAAATTATATAATATATATTATAGGTTGAAGAACCATGTAAATGGACATGCAGAAATGAATGATTATTATTATTATTATTATTATTATTATTATTATTATTATTATTATTATTATTATTATTATTATTATTATTATTATTATTATTATTATTATTATTATTATTATTATTATTATTATTATTATTATCATTATTATCATTATTATCATTGTTATTATTGCTTTGGGTGCTTCAGTAGTGCTTATTTCATATACCATGAAAACCGAAATATATGCCACCTACTACCTTATGTAAAACTTCAGAGAGAAGGATAACTTGTGTTTTTGACGCAGAGAAACTATTAGCATTAGAGAATAATGTTTTTTTCTCCGCTATGGTTTTGGGTCTAGGGTGGTGATTGGTGTTGATTATAATTTTAGTGTATTTGAGCCTCGGGCGCTTGTGAAAGTGGTGCTTTGAATAGAAGCGCCCAATCATAGAGCACTAGCTACTTCAAACATTGATCTTATGGACCAAAAGAAGACATCTTTAATAAGTGATACAAAAAAAAATTGTCCATCGACAGAACTTATACTCTACTAAGACACTCAAAAAAAAATTTTATCATTTTTTTTATACAGAAAAATCATTAGTGTACCGTAACCAATGTTTCATAATGTATCTTTGCAAATGATCGAAATAATCGATGTCAGTCCGCCACTATTAGTAGAGATTACCAATACAAACGAACCGAAAAAGTAAGCGCAAATTAAGAACAATTGGACGCAAAAGAGTTCGATGTAACTAACCATAGTCAATGACTATGGACTAACTGATAGTAACTAACGTTAATGATAACACAATCCGATTGCAATTAAGCAGTCTCGCACCACTCCTCTCACTCTATCTCCTTTACTTATCCCAAAAGTATGATAAAAAAAAACTTTCTTTTAGTTTGGTTCTTGGTTATGAACTTCATCTATCCGAACAGTATTGCTTTCAGGTTTTATATAAATGATAACTTTGTTGTTTTTTCAACTTCTAAATCTATTTATTGTGTGAGGAAAGTAACTGTCAAAGTGTTTAATAGTGTTTATTTAAGGGGATGTATCAGTAAAGAATTTCTTGTTCTTGTTTTGGGTGAATCACAGCAAATTTAACAGTGCAATATTCTTTAAGTACCATTTCACAAACTCTTCGGACACTAAATGGATTTACTATGAAGAAATGTTTACATAATGCTCATAATTATGCCTAATAGAATAACCTGCACGGACATAAAAAAGCAGGAGATTTTTATCTTGTTTGATATTTCTTGGCACTTCCGAAGGTAATAAAATTAGATTTATGCCACATCACAGGTAAATATGCTGAGCAATCAGAGACTACATGTCTATAAATAATTACATCGCCATCCTTTTAACTATGTGCATCTTCCTACATCCTGTGCCAAATTATTTGGCACGCAAAAGTGAAGGGAAATGCCAAATTACTATTTCGAAACCATATTTCATGATTAATGTTTTGAAACCGTAATAAAACGGGACAACAGTAAAATCACCTAGAATGAACTCAGAAGTTTCCCGAGAGTTTCCCGAAAATGACATGACTCGATTCTCTTACTGGTCTCGTTTTCAAACAATCATATTTGTAAGTTTTTGCCTTACTGTCACTCTCGGGGATTTCAAATTTTAGAATTTTGAATTTTGAATGTTCATTTACGTCGTTATATAATTATGAGTTGGTAAATAAGTAAATTGGTAAATTTCCCAAACCATTTTCAGATAAGGAGATTATAATATGTCTCCTCAGTTTAATCCAATTATTAAGTTAATGGGCTGAAAGCCTTTAATCACAACTCCTTTTAATTAGATCTTACTTAATTAATCTGTGTAACCACATTTTTTTAAATAATGTTATGAACATTTAATTTGCCATATTTAACGAATAATTAAACAGTGCTAGCCATTAGAATTAATAAAACGAAAATCTGGGAATCACACTCAGCTATAGGTAAATGTAACAAGATATCACTAGTTTGCGGTGAAAATCTTGTTTTTTCTGTCTGGGTTAAGCGAGGTAATGGTTATGTGTAATGCCTCGTTCTTTCAAACGAAAACGAGAGACTTTCAACCAAAAAGTATAATAATCGCACCTTGTTAAATTAACACACTCTCAGGAACACAACCTCGAACCCAGGGTCTCTTGTCTCTTGGCGGCGAAGAAGACTCTGAAGGTCCTAGCTGCTCAAAATCAACAGATACACTGTTGATTTAAATTTATGCAATTTTTGGATCGATGAGTCCTACATTTTCAAATATGCCGAAATAATTGCCGAAATAAGCATGTATATTATCCGAGTATTAGCCAAATTAGTAAGTAATACAGAAAATCTCTAAAGGGTCTTTAATCAAGATTTCATTGTGTAAGTAAAAGTTGTTTAAATGTAAACATGAGGTAAATCTATTTAATCACATTAAAGGCATACCGAACTACCCAGGGTATCACGCATTTTGAGTTCCAACATTTCGGGGCAAGTCTCAGTGTGCTTCATGCTCATGATATATGCAGACTTATGATAATTTTTATTAATCGCGCCTTTCATTAATTTGTTGACCGTGGAAAGTTAGCTGGGCTGTATTATTCCAACAATATTCGATGGCAATATTCGATGCACAGACTCAGTTTAGGGCAACGAAGGTAATAAAAATCTATTCTTTAATATTTCTCGTTATGTTATACTCAATTCTACAGAACTTCTCTTGGTTTTATTTATCTTTCTTTGAACAATCCTCAAAGACACTCTGGTAAACTTTTACCAGAACTTTTACTTAAAAATCATATTTTTCTGCTAAATGGTTAGCCATAACAGCCATTATTGTATAATATAAGAGTTATTGTGCTGTGTTAGAAGAAAATTTACTCTTACGTAATAAATTTTTGGTGAAAACAGCTTAGTAATTTCTGTTTGTATATTCTCTCCCTTAAATTTTAATTTCGTGGGACCCACGAAATTAAAAATAGACCCTGGGTACTTCGGTATGCCTTTAACAAAGAAGCGTAAAATTATTTTCAATTCGTTTAATTATTCAAGTAATCATATGAGATCCGCAATTACTCGATTCTGATTGGTTAACACCCTGTTAACCAAAATTACAGTGTAATTGAACTCTGCACTCGCGAATATTTACTTTTTTATTTACGAAAGCGTGATAACTTTTTTTAGTTCCTTTTATCAATCATCATTATCTTATAAGTGATTACGATCTCACTGGAGTGTACATTGCTGATTTTTTTTTCTGTTGTAAAGTATATTTTCGAATGGAATGAAAAAACGTAAACATTCGATTGTTGTTCGAAATATTCAGAAATACCTGGTCAAAAACATGAACACTAAACACTGCATGTACGGATGGATGGAATTTACAGCCAAATTCTCATAGGTGAAGTCATTATAAAGCGGACATCTCCGTAAAGCGGAGACCTTTTTTGATGAGTTTATGGTGTCCGCTTAATAGAGATTCTACTGAATTTCAATTTCAATAAAATTCAACTCACGTTTTACAGTAGGTGAGAAAGCACGTATTTAGCTTAGATATATGCAAGAAAAATTCAAAGTCTAAAATGAGAACTCGTGATCAATACTGCCATGAAAAGAAAAAATATATTTTGATTACTCTATTAGTGAATTCAATATCCGGTATGCTGAAAACCGCAGTGGAACAATTAGAAATGTAAGTGTAGCAAAGTGAACTGGGAAGCGATCTGCTAAGTTCTTTTTATTGCGTCAATCCATCGTTAAAACACATACTTTAAAATGTCATTTCAACTATTTTCTCATTAACGCGTTCTTTAATATCGTTAAAAATTGCTTAATGTGGTAAGACAGTTTAATATTTGTAATAGTGCGATGATAAGAAAAGAACATTACCTTTGGAAAATAAAATCTGTGTTTGGCAGATATCAGGTCTCAACTTTTGAAAGTTCCTCTAACCCTTTAGTTACCAGATCGGTACCTAGAGGTCGACTTGAACGATCAGATGGTATTTGTAATCCATTTCGTTAAATTTCTCCCTTTAAGGGGGACCCCGGATAACTGAGACTTTTCTGTAGTGGAACCAAATCAACCGAGTCTTTTCTTTAGGAATAGCAAGCAATATCGCCTGCTGTTTCAATAAAAAAAACACTCCCTCACAGAGACATTTTGAAGATTTTGCCCACTAGGTCGTTCCTTGAAATTCCCGTACACATATTTCATATTCTCTTAAATTAGGACATTCGTTAAGTGGGACCGATTTCTTCAATCCCTTGAGAGTCCCAGTTAACGGGAATATACTGACACAACCACACCGCATGAATGCACGAAAACAAATCCATGAACACTTAGATAAGTATTTTGGCAATGCAAGATCAGATTCCAGCAACGGAGGAACTTTCAGAAGAACATTAATTTATTTTATAATTGTTCCGTTTCCTCTGTGCTACTTCAGAAATGATGTATTCTGGTTCCTTTTCTTTCTGAGTCTTTCCTATCTTGGTTCCTCGTTATGGCCAACTATAATATCTGGTCATTTAGAATTGGAAGGAAGTGCTTCAGATTTGGTTTGTTTTAATGTGAAGCTTCGTTCTTATCTCATCTCAAATTATCGGATCCTGTTTTCCTTTAGAAAAGGCTAACCCGAAACAAAGGACTGAAGAATTCATACTCATCTAGAATCCGTCACTATTTATTTGACGACTCATTCAATAATCGAATCTGTATATAGGTGAATGAAGCAAACAGACTTTCAAAAATTAACATTTTGACTTTTTGTCCAAATTTGTTATATATAACACATTTGGGTTACGTAACTTGGCATCTTGAGCATCCTGCACTTAATTTCAACGACAAAATACGTAGGTGAATATAATAACGTCCTCCTCCTTTAACCAAAATGGACTTTAAATGAACTCTATTACGACATGGCAGCTGAAGCATAAACGGTAACATGTTAATTTCCTTTATCAAGGAAGTTATCATTAGTGTACCTTCAAAAGCTCAAAAAACATAAAAAAAATAATCTTGAACTCAGATGTTAACCGACATGTAATTTGTCGAGGCCCTTCAATTTGGGTTGGTATACACGGTCATCAGTCGAATGAATACACCCCACACGTTCGAAGCATAAAAAAGGGGTGGACTAAGAAATTAACTAAGTACTGTATTTCCTTGAATAAGCGCCCTCCCTCGAATAAGAGCCTCCCTTAAATAAGCGCCCCTCCTGGAAGTCTGATTTTTAAATTAGCGCCCCCACTCCAACTCCCACGAAAAAAAAAATGGATGGAAATTTTTCCTGTTATATTATTATATTTTATTCAATTAAAGTGATGATTTTGATATCTGTCGTATTTTTGGACCAATTATTTCGTAGTCAAAGTTTAGAACGTTCGTCTTTTTTTTCCCGGGAAAATTAAAAAAACCCAATCATATCTTCTAAATAAAAAATCACGTGACCAAAACAAAATTAATGAATTTTTTAAAATGGTGGCAGAAAAAAATCATGCAAGAAACTTGAAAGGACATTTTTATAAATCATTCGCTGAAACAGGTTTCAAGAGTTAAGAAAATAATTTCATTACTGAAAATCTTCGGTTTGAAACGCAACCGTCTCGCTAATTCAGGAAGGGATTGGATTTTAACAGATCTCCATGAAACTTAAAAGCTTGTGAATCTTTATAGAATTTCAAATCCGCTTCATTTTTTATTTAAAAAATAGTAGAGAAATTCTTTCATGTTATTCAAAGTAACTATAAACATTCCACCTTGTCGATTTGCACCGGATACAGTTCCATGGTGAACAGCAATGTTGACTCATTTGCAACTGAAAATTGTCCAGTTATTATCCTGGTCTGTTAGAAGAAGGAAATGATCTACAAACCGTAGTGAGTATATATACAAATGGAGGTAACCCAATGACAAAAAACAAAATAAGGTCATGTGAAGAAAAAAGTTTGTTCTGTAAGAAGTGGACAGTTTCATCAATGGATGGACAATAAGGATTTACAATAATTTCCATTGGTCTTGAGAATTATTCAAGCTGTAAAAGTTGGGATAAAATATTATGTTATATACGAGAGATCTAACCTTTCAAAAGATTTATTTGTGAAACAGAGACCAGTGCTTGCACATTTATATTATTTCAGACCATTTTTTAGACTTCTTATACCAAAGTTGACATCACAAATCTTCAGCACAATCTTGGACATAAATTTTGATAATTCTTGAAAAATACCCATATTTAAATTGAAGGCGATGCAGCTTTTTGATTATCTAAAGATTTTATGAGTCTGCCAGAGGAAAAGGCTGTCAATTAGTCGCAAGATTACATTCTTCAATTACCGGTAACACGTTTTTAGTTGCAAACAGCCAAAGGTTTTGCAATCGCGCGATCGATTTGACGTCAAAGCATTTTTAAAACTTTACCACGAGAAATAGTGCATGTCAACATTATAAAAATATTACTTGTAATCAACCGCATCCTTTTCGCTAATGGCGACGTTTTTATATAGTAAATTGTCGTGGTTATGTGATAAAAAAATGTTGTGGGAGTGTACTAATATGGTTTCCAGGATGTCGGTTCACGTCTCTTTAAGATAGCAACACCACCAGAGACATCAAAATAATGTTTAAAACATGGTTTTGAACAGATTAAATTCAAAACATCACATCATGTTCCTTTATATCGAAGCTGGTTGCCCAGTAGGGAGCATTGCAGCGATACACTGATGTGGGTCTCCATTAGGTGTGCATACCACAGATTTTTAGGTGACAACCACCGCATACCAAACTGATAAATGATTGTGGTGTTACTATCGATTTCAGGAACTGTGATCATCTCATCAATATTTTTATTATCAATTTTTCAAACATTATCAATCATATTTCTGATCATTATACAAGTTCACATTCCATCGCCCAGAAGCCATCGCCTTCTCAATTGAGCTATAGCTGAACACGCCCATTTAACGTTTTCAATCGTTGTGAACACGTTTATATGACGTTTTCAATCGTTGTGGACACGTCCATTATAACGTTCAAACGATATCGCGTATGCCTGCCTGAATATCTGAAAATGTGGGTTGTAAATATGAGCTGTAGAAATTTTTAGACAAATCATTAAAGTCATTAAAGATTTTTTATTCATGATGAGGTAAGTATGAATTTAAGAGCATACCAGAATTAAATATTATACGTTTTAATGTTGTGCATCGAATTGTTCAAACATAAATTACTCACCGTGTAACGATTTGCTTTCGATTTGCAGCGTGTAATATCGACCACATGTCTGTAGTTCGAATCTCTAATACTGGAACTGGACCTAATGAAAGCTTTCTTCACCTTATGATTTCTATTTATTAAATGAAATTCTCGTATTTTTCATTCGCAATGTAACGATATTTTGGTTTTCTTCCAAGAACGTTAAATTCTGTCTCCTTCACTTTCTCCGCGATCATATCTTCCAATTAAATGATAATCAAACCAAAAAAAACCTAAATTTATTATTAAAGTAAAACAACACTTTTCATCCCGACTACATGTTCTGCCGAACGCTCTGTCATGAATATACACATTTGACTCTTGAAACCCCGGATAAGTGGAACATTCGGTAAGTGGTTCCATTTTCGTCGGTCACGGGGGAGAGTCAACTGTAGACTTGAGACGTTGGAAACTGTCTTTTCATCTTCCATTTACCTCCTTTTCCTTTTCTTCAGTATTCGGCTTTTCAATATCAAGTTATGTTGATACTGACCTACTAGTTCTGTGTTATCGATATTTGTGGTTTGAATATCGATCGTGACTTGAAATTAGATCGTACATATGCTCTGCTTAAAGTCGAATCTCCACTAGGTGGAAAATGTCGAGGCGGGCGATTTTTATCGTTGCAGCGAAAAGTAGAAATGGTTTCTACTTTTCGTTCAATCTACATTATCCGCCTCGACTTCAATTGTTTTCGAGGCGGAAAAAAATGCCCGTCGGGTCATTTTCCGCATAGTGGAGATTCGGCTTTAAGCAGAGTATATGTATGATCTAATTTCTGATCAGATGGTGTCCATATTCCTTCATATCATCGAGCACGTAACTAATTTGAATGCCTTTTTCTGTTGCCTAACCAAATTATAATCAATATGGTTTCGATGTTTATCCCTTTTGAGGTGTTTCTGAGTAATTATTAATGTGTCTGTTTGATTCTGAGGAAGTCCAGGTTGTTCGATGTGATGGTTAATGTTTTAATAACGTGTTGATTACTGGCAGGTTGTTGAGTTTAAGAATTGGACGCCATTCTTGTTTACATGTCCTTATTTTACCTGAATGATACAGATTTTACTCCTCACTTTCTGCCTTACTCGTACTTGAGATCGTACTTGAGATTGGTAGACTTTGCGCATGCTCTCTTGCCTAAAATTACGATTTCGGACCTCCAGAGCAATGCACAAAGTCTGCAAAAAGTCCGTGTTGACGAATCCGCCAGCAATTCTTATGAGTTGTCTGTTGCTAATGTTGCGAAAAATGCTGCTTGTCAAAAATTTCTGAATTCTTTTCACTTTCCACTGATGATTTTGATTATTAGACGATTTTTCACTCTCTTTGCTGCTTTTCAAATTCGGTCACAGTTAAAAGTTAGGTTTAATTGTTGACTGATGTGCTTTCGCCCTTTGATTAGCAAAGGATGCACGATTAACAGCAAAAGTATTAAATAAAAATGCAATGTTTCATCTGACTCTTACTTAATGTTCCATGTGACAGATCATTCACCCTTTCTCTGCCTCAAAGAAACATGTAGTCCTTCTCTCTTGAGTTAAGTTATAGGTAGCATGTGGTTTTTGAAGTTTTAAGAATATATACTCTGATTTCTTGGTACATGAAATAAGCACCACTAAATCACCAAAGTGAGCTCAAAATGGCCAAAAATAAGCACCAATGAGCCTAGTTTAATTTGTACTGGTGTTTACACAAACTAAAGCGTGTATGCTTGATATGAATAAAGCTTCCCTTCCTCACACGGTTTTTTTTGTCTCAAGAAATGCAGGAAATTCTTCAATGTTTTGCCAATCTTTTTCATTCGCCGTGGAATTTGGATTTCCTAGTAGAGCATCTACTCTTTGTAGAATTGATGAGAATGGCATTCCTTGTTGTATCCGTGCTAAATAAACTAAGGAGAATATGAGTAGATGGATTGAAAGATACATGCTAAAACAAAAGCGATAACGACATTTAAACGAATCAAAATGCTTGACCCCGCTAACTCACAGAAAACCGGCAGTGTGTCATGTAAGGCACTCAGAAGATTCGGCTAAGTTATACCACGGATAATTTTCCTTCAGTCATGTCAATATTTTGTGTCCTAGTCAGACTTTTCGAAATTTGAACTTTCAAAAATGTTTGTAATGTTTTGTACAAGTTTTTTATTTTTCACTTTATTTCAATATGGCGTCTTATGGCGCAGGAAAACGTCGAATGCTCGTACTATACCCTGTTGGCCCTTTTTACGCCGGCCCTTAATGGCGTTAATTTTCATGACTTGGCGTTAAAAGGGCCGGCGTTAAATGTTTGTCCGAGTTCGACCGAGGACTTTTAAAAAATTAACACCACTAAAAACTGGGGCGTGAAAGAGGCTTATAACATAAATAGTGGAAATATTGATAGAAAATTGAGAAGGGCAAAACATGTGTTGAAATTTCTCGTAAAACATACAGTCGGACTTTTCCCGGACTTTTCAACTAAACAAAGTCCGATTTATTGAGAAGACGCCCGTTTCCATCTATCCCCCTTCTTGAGAGTAACGACTTAATGGGATTGTCCTACACAAATGCAAACTCGATGTGGAAGTATCACTAAAAGTGAGATTTTCGACACAGATACAGGTGTTTTCGAAGGCGATTGTTTCAGTGTGAACGAGTTTACATTTCTACCTTGTTAAAGCATTCACTGCTCTGCAACAAACAAGACAACTGAAACAAATTCATCAAAGCCTAAAACACGTGATGTACGATTAGAAAAGCATGTTTGGTTTTTCTTATAAGCATGTGAAAGTTTGAAATCAGGCTGGGATTTGCTTATAAGAATAATACATTCAGACTTTTGGATATGATTATACTATGCATATTCGTAAACCAAATTTAAAACCAAAACATGGCATTTTATCTGTTTCACAACCAAGAAAAACAATTCAGAAGGCTGGATAATATACTTAGCATATGCTTATGAAATTCCCAGATCTGAGCCTGAATATGTTAAGAAATGTCTTCCGCGTCATTGAATCTGTCACTGTACCAAATTTCATGAAAATCTGAGGACTTTTAATTTTTGAAACCAAATTGGACAACAAAAATGACAAGTCTCAAATGTTCGAAATTTCATTATCACCATTGTCTTCCGCATCATTGTTTCAGTCAATAAACCAAATTTCATCCAATTCCCTTTTCCTTGAGTCATTAAACGTTAACACCAGCAACTCAAAGACTAAATAGCGTTTATTTAAATGAACATCTAATCACTTGAAGAATAATTCTAAACTCCCATACCAAAGAAAATATCGAAGGTAGTAAAGTTCTTAGGGGGCGTTCTAAGCAAGTGAGTAAATAAGAAAGTAACCCGAAGTTATGAGTCTTTGTGTGTATTGATTGGTTCTTCCGCCCGCCAACTTGCAGCTGGGAAGTTGATTTACCGCCAGAGATACGTATATCATTGCTCTAATTTGCCCGAAGGCCAGTGTGCATTCAGTCGATGGCTCCAAATGGGCTGATACGCGCGCATCGGAGTGAAGTATCGAGACACGACATGACTGAGACCCCAACACGCATTTTGTGATAATTTTCTTCAAGCCATCGCATCAAAACGAGGTAGGCTATGATAGTTTGGTGAAATATGGACGTTTAAAACAAATTCGGGAAAGGTGTATATGTCATGATAGATACAGAAAAAAGATCAAGAAGGAGATGACATGGATTTCAATGATGCCAAACAGACTCAAAGAACTTAGGGAAGCTTTATTGAGCATGTAACTAGATATCATGCAACAAGATGAATGTCTTTCAAAGCCAGCATAATACTCTGCTGTAATTGGCTGTTCAGTTTGAGCGGCAGAACGTTAAGTTCTAAATTTTCTAATTTTTTTAAATGCACGCATATTCATCCACTGGCCGCTGACATTACGTTTGACATTGGCATTTTCTTGGATAACACACTTTGCATTTCCCTGTTGAAGCGGAAGTTATCCTTGCAAATTTCTCCGCCCTCCAACTCACTATGTTTTTCTCCGCCCTCCAACTCACTATGTTTTTCTCCGCCCTCCAACTCACTATGTTTTTCTCCACCATCCAACTCTCTGTTTTTAAGAAATTGTATCCCCTATCATTCGAGAAATGCACGCACCAAGAGAAGCTATACACACACCCCAAAGTCAAGTTTAGCGTAATAGGTTGACTTTTCCCGAATTTCTGTTTTCAAACACCGCAGGGTGGCCAGCAAAATTTCACTTCCAACTTCCAGGTATATTCCAGGTATGCCTCACCCTTTTTCAAACATAGGGAGAAGTGGTAGTCGGTAAAATATACTTTATACCAAATATCATAGTCCTTGGTCTGGGACTCTATTGTTAAGTTCTATGGTCAGTATTTTTAACTTAAACTATGTAACTGTAGTTTGTTTTGCATTCACTTTGATCACGTGATAGAATATAGTTACTGTGCATTGGCTGTAATATGTCATCTGATCAAAGTGAATGCATGATAAAAGTTAAGAATGATAGAGTGTTACGTCACAAGTTGCAGACCAGATGCTTATTGAGCAGATCAAAGAAAAAATGAACAACAAGTTGTTCTAGTAGGCTTCCAGACTATAGAGTTTTCTAATGATTATGCTAATATCAATGTCTAATAATACAAAAAGACAAAAAAAAAAGATCCAGTGATAGTCGATTAGTTCAAATATATAAGCAGTATCAGTAGTTAAGAATAATGAAAAACTTCTTCCAGGCATTTCCAGGTAAAATATGAAAAAATGTAATTGCTCTAGGTAAATCAAGGTGTAAAAGAAAGCTCCAGGTATTTCCATGATTTTCCAGATTTTCCAGAGTACTGACCACCCTGCACAGTCATCATGTATCGCCATCACGTCCCTTTGACTCGGGCGTGCCGTGCAGCGATGCATAGTGGTTGGTACCTTCGAGCGCAACCGCTGAGCCCTAATTGTTTGGATTTCAGTCATTTCTCGATATTTCGCTCCGATGCGCTTTAAACGTATTTGGAGCCATCAGGGGCAACTGCACACTGGACTTATTGCAAGTTAGAACAATGCTATACTTCTACTATCTGTGGCGGTACATCAACTTCCTGGTTGTAAGTTTCTTCTGGGAAGGAGAACTAACCGTTGCGGATTGGAAGCCCAACGACTCAAAACTTCAGGTTACTTAATTACTTAAGTACACCACATAATAGTCTAGTAAGCAACGTTTTCATTGATATCAGAATTACTTTTTTACGATACTGTAACCGGAATTGGAATGATAGAGACCATTACTAACCCAGTGGGCAAAATCTTCAAAAAGTCTATAAGGAGGAGTGTTTTCTATAGGAATGGCAGCCTGATGTTTTAATAAAAAACACTCCTCCACAAGTTTTAAATCAGTAAAATATGTAAACGCACAAAAACGAGACGGAAAATGTTGACTTGCGTTTTAAACAGAAATCATGGAAAAGGTAGATAGCCTATTAACCTTAGCATTTATTTACATAATCACAATATTGACAAAGACTTCGTGTATCACTATTTTAAACAATGCCCAGATATCTCTGAGAAAGCTAACCCTCAGCACCGACGACCCCCCCGGGTCTTTTTCATGGATAGTGATACACGAAGTACTTACCCAAATATTTCAAGACTTACGTAAAAGCATTTTTTTTAATTTCCCTAACTTCAAACATACGTCTTTGGACATTTACTAATTTTCAACCTCCATAGCCTGGAGGTTTATTCGGGCATTAGCGTTTATTTCAGCATGGGCGTCTATTGGCATAACCAAGACCCTGGGCGTTTATTCGGAAGAGGGCGCTTACTTAGTTATTAACGTTATAATTCTCTTTCCATTCGACGACTGTTAAATACGCTAGCTACTTACAATGTATTTGCGGGAAACACTGATGGAAAAGGGGATGAAAACGGACAATGAGTTTAAGACGTAACAAAATGTGGAAGGGACTTTATTATACTTGTTGACATCATCTTCTGAATGAAGAATTATTTAGAAAAGTCAAACACAACAGCAGATCAATCCATAGGTGTTGAAGAAAATTGAAATACCTTATTGCCTCTTTTTACGCCGGCGTTTAATGGCGTTAATTTTCATGACTTGGTGTTAAAGGACCGGCGTAAGATGGTTGTTTGTGAGCGTTTGCCCGTGCAATTTGAAAAAATAACGGCAACAAAGACCGGTGTTAAATTAAGGTGGGCGTAAAAAGGGCCAATAAGTTACTATTTTCAACACTCGTGCTCATTAAAAAAAAAAACTATTCCAGATTTATCTCATAAAACCACTAAAACAAACATTAAAGTATTTCACACCAAGTTAACCATAAAACTATAGCTAACCACATCAAGTTATAATAGTATCATGCTTCTTAGAAGGCAAAATTTTAATACCAGAAAATATATTTCTTCTCACAACTTCATTAACCGGCAATCTTTTTCATTTCGAGGCTATTTCAAAAGGTCTACCAACTATTGTAAATTGTACACTCAGTAAAATCGACATGCGTTAAACGCCATAAAGACAACTGTGGAACAAACGCTATATAGAATCGAATTTACTAGCGAAAGAAGAAACTAAGTTCTCGAAACGTGGGACATTTCAGAGTATCCAACTAATAGTGGAAATTTCAGCAGTAACTCTTACTCTTCCATATCTATAGATTGTGGAGATAAAGGTTCTTCTTTAATAACCTTAGCGATCATTTCGGGAGTGGGTTCAAATAACCTCATGCTTGTTCCGTGAACGGTCAAGTTTATACCATCCGAAAACGGTTCGCTCGTCTCATCAAAATCTTCTAAGTCGTCCGATAATCCACCGTCATCGCCCGATAATGGTGGAGATAAACAAAACGGTGATGAAAGCAGGCCCCCAGAACTATTTAAACTACCTCCTAATGTTTTGGAGAGTAGAGTACTGTCTGACGTCGATTGATTTCTCGCTTCAAGTAGTTCCTCCGTTACCTTGGTCATGCTCTCTGTTAAGTTATCATACTGAGGATGTTGTGAACTCCATATGCAGTCCGTGACGATAACACTAGAGAACGTGTTAAGAATTTGTGAGTTCGATAAATCGTCTGAACACTGACTGGAACGCGCACCAAAACTAGACGAACTGTGTTGTAGATTCGAAGCAATGGCTTTTATATTTTCCTCGTCCGACGTGTCATATATAACGTATGGATTCTTGCCGTACGGATGATCGATCCGACACTGATCTAAATCGGCTTGGATTGGCGACGTGTCGTACACGGCCGGTGACGAGGTCCTGGAATAATTATTCTCCATTGACCTGTCTTCAGTTTTAATGTCAGGTTTAATCTTGCAAAGAAGTTGATTTTCGAATAAATCAAGACGCTGTCTTTTTATAATGTCCTGGCAATTATAATCTATCATAGATGAGCGTCGTTTACGAATACTGCTCTCCAATAATTTATTGGCAAATTCACTGACAATTCGCCAATAGCCACCTTTACCAGGATCACCTTTGTTTCGTGGTATTTTAGCAAAGCATTTATTCAACGATAAATTATGCCGAATCGAGTTCTATTAAGAAAGCAAGAACAAGAATTAATATTGATAGTTTTTGTTATTATTATGCAGCTTTTCAATCTTGAACACTGTTCCGAAGTGAGCTCTTTCATAATATAGGCCTTTCCCAGCGGCGGATCTAGACGGTGTGTCAAAATTTGTGGAGAGTGTTAGTTCTTAAATTGTAAAAGAAAAACGTGAAAATAAAGCCCATTGATGATGCAGACTGAAAACAGAAATTATGTACTCCTCAACAATTTTCGACATCCTGGATCAGCCGCTGCTTCCAATAGCTAAAGGAGTGTCATTTACCACAGACTAGTGAGATATCAAGTCGTTAAATGAATGGAAGTGTTTTGCTTGAAAGGAACAAAAGAAATTTTGCTTGAAAGGAACAAAAGAAACGAACATCATTTTTTTGAAACGAACAAAAAGAAAAAACAGAATCGACTTTGGTTCTTTTCAAGAAGACTAGTCATGGAATGTATTCGCTAAAATCAAAAATGGAAAATGGAAGAAAAAAATAACCTTTACCTGCCAACTAGGATCGGCGTTTTTATAAAAAGAGAAATTATCCGTTATCCACTTATAAATTTCACTCAGTGTCATCTTTGCACAACTTTTTGACTTCATAGCCATGATTATTAAGGCTGCATATGAGTACGGCGGTTTGACGTGTTTATTTGTTCTATAGTCAACGGACGAGTCGGAATAGTGTCGACGTGTGCACGATTCTCCCTCATCACTGGCATCAGAAGGGGCTGGTGACAAAGGTGCATAAGTTATTGGTTTACCGTCTAAAAGATCATTAACTTTCACATCTGTGAGCCATTGCAAATTTGTTAAGCTGTCGTCCAAAGTATTCGGAGTACAGTCACTGTTTTTTTTAACAATCACGTTGCCATTTTCGTCAAGCCTCGGTTTCGATTTGCCTTGTTTTTTGAAGTTTGATTGAAATAAAACGTGCAAATTTTTGTTTCTCAAATTTTGAATGTTACAAAGTTTGGAGTTCTTTTCTAGTGGTTTGGAATGATGACATTTAGTAATACAATCAACAGTGTTCTTCGAAAATCGACTCAAACTGTTCTTCACAGCGCACGAAAAACTATTCCGTACAACTTCGTCAATGTCAACACCATTTTTCGTAATGTTTTCGATACTTTTCGGTAAGGAAGTTGGATTTGGTATCAACATAGGCATTATTTTTGATTTATTAATTTTATTAACTCTAGGTTTCTAAAAGTAAAAAAGAAATTTAATACATATTAATTAAAATAAGAATGATAAGCAACTTGAAGATTCTTTATAACGCCCTACTTACGCCAATGGTGGCGTTAAATGCTTGAAGGAGCATAAAAACACATTTATGCAGAAGAAAAACTTCACGCCTGATAATGCCACCTCTGTTCTGGAGGTCTTGGAATATCATTTATGAATTTTCAAGAGCGACAAGCCACGACACGAACAAAATTATTCTTAATATAAAAAACGTTATAATTTTTTTTGATGTAACCCATGGGAGATTGATCATTACTTTGGACAAATAGTAACTTTATGACGCAACCTCCATAAAGTGCATTGCTTTGTTAATAATTACGTATGTTGAACACTAGATAATAACATGATAACATCAAGCCTGGTACGATAAGTCGATCTCATGGTGGAGGCTTGAAAACAAACAAACAAACAAACATACAAACATGACATTTCGTGTTGCTAAAAAAAGGAATGGAATAAAGCGTAACATTACCACAGTTCTTTTTACTACAAACTTCTAATCCTTTAAAAACTGTTTTTCCATATCTTTACTTATTTCGTTTACTTCCTGAATAACAGATCGATCTTAACAGTCGTACGTTATATTTTGGAGGTCAGAACGTGAGTTAAGATGTATTCAGGGATCGAAGTTATCACCTGAAAATTTAAATATTTCATTAACCATGGAAAGAGAATTGATGGTCTTCTATCACGGGGGTTTGTATTGAAGCTTGCATAATCAAAATAATGGTGTTTATCAAATCCCCCAATACGGTGAAGCTGTCTTTTCTGATTGAGGAAGGGAAAGAAATACGAAATATGTTGAATGGTTTAAAAACCATTGGTTGACAACAATGTTGTTGTCAATGTATTCAACTCGAGGAAGGAGATTTCTACCAGTTGACCAACAATGGCTAGTTCCTCTCCTTTCTTTTTTTAACTGGTTTCAGATAAAATGACAAGAAAATTATTACATGAGGAGTTTTTAAAAATGATCTCTTCAGTAACAGCGAAGAAAACTCTCAAAATGATGGCGACGAACCTTTGAGAAATCAGACTAACTCATAGACGAAGTAGTCATTAAAGCAAAGAAAAAGTTAACGAACTAACTAGGCTAAAAAGATGCTCACAAATACCTCAAATTTTAGGAGGTAGAAAATCCACACCCAAAATTGTTTGAACTATCAGAAACAAATTTTCACATGCTTATAAGTTTTCTGTTTGTGTCAGTGAACAAAAAATTAGTGAGAAATCAATTTTAAAAAAACAGATACCCCCGGATTTATCTGATCACATTAAGTCCATGAATATTGAATATTGTTTCAAATTCGATAGAGAAACAAAAATTAACATTAATGAGAAATATATAGAAATAGACATTCATACATATACGTGGGGAAAAAATGAAAAAAAAAATGTTGATATGAAAAATAAACATAATAAACCTTGTTAGATTTTTTTGGCTCAATGAGCATTAGATCACATGATGCCTTGTTCTTTCAAACTTTCTTTACGAGAGTTTTAACCAGAAGAAGGATGAATATCACACTTATAATAAACATTAAAATTACCCTACCCTATTTCAATTCATGTTTAAACGAAATCCAGAGTATATATCGAGCAAAGAGACATTCAATAAGTCACATTAAAAAACAACTATACAACTTTGGCGTGCAATTCTAAGAATTTTCACATTTTATCCTTTCAAATTTTCAGTTGGTTTCGTCAAATAAATTGCACTCCATTCACCTACGAATTGCGAACAAAATAACGAAATTCAAAATTATGAGATCGCATGAAATCCTGTTCCTCTCTCCGTGACCGCTTTATAAATATCTTCAGAACTCACTGTTTTCCTACCTACACATAGTGCTATTTTGCTATTATTGTACATATCCGATTCTATTTTCTCCTACTGAAAGTATGTAACAGTTTTATTAGAAAACTGTTCAATTCCTCAGTACAAAAGAGAGCACAGTAAACCTAGCATGGTATAGAAATTCCACACAAGAAAAAAAAAAAATTTATAATGTTAATTAATAATTACGAAATCAAGATTTTTTTATATACGCATATATTTAAATGGTTTTACAATCCTGAAGTTGTCATGGTAAATCACAGTATGAATGCAATTGACACGAACGCCTTCGTGTCGAATGAAATAAAAACTTAAAATAGATCGGATAGATACTTATGGATGCTTATTCAGAACTTTCTCATTTGTCTCATTTGTCATTAGTCATTAGAAAGTTCTCTGGTCTGGAAGTCTAATGTGAAGTTCTATTGTCGGTAATTTTAACTTAAACTACCTAACTGTAGTTTGTTTTGCACACTTTTTGATCACATGATAGTAAATAACTCCTGTGGATTGGTTGGAATGTTGTGTCATGTGATCAAAAAGTGATCAAAACAAAGTTTGCCTATTGAAAAGATCTAAGAAAAAATTAACAATAAGTTGTTATAATTAGACTTCCAGACCAGGGAATTTTCTAATGACTATGGATCAACTTTCTACCAAACTTTACCGAGCTTGGACGATGACAACGCCAACGTGCTCACAACTGTGAATTTATGCTTAAAACTTACCCCCGTCCAACTATTCAAAATCAGAAATAAAAAAAATGTCGTTTGGGAAACAAAAATTTGTTTGTTGAACATTTTCAGATTTCATATTTTGATCATATTTGATATTTTCATTATCTTTGATTTGACGCTTCCATCAAGTCGCATTCTTGAATCATTTGAGAATTGAAAAATTTAATTGTAACTCAATATGATGTGAAAGGAAAAGAAAACATTTTTTGTGGGATATTTCTGATTGACATTTTTTTGTGGGATATTTCTATATAATGATTACAGTAGAATCCCGTTTAGTCGTACCCTGGGTAACTCGGACATTCGCTTAGTCGTACGGATTTCCTGTCCCCTTGGATTTGACGACCCCTAATCAAGCCAAAATACTCCGCTTAAGTCGTACCCCGGATAACTCGGACATTCGCCAAGTCGTACCATTTTTCTTGGTCCCTTTAGCGAAAAAACCTAATGTAACTCGGACTTTCTGAAAACCGTATGTCAAATGATTCGAATTGGAAATCGAATTCTTGCAAATTTCATTAAAATCACACGATTTCCTGAGAGCGTTCATTCCTCAATTTCAACATGGCGTCACGCAGCGGAGAGAAACGCAAAATACAATCGCGTACGATTGTTGAAAAGTATGAAATTTTAAAAGAAATCGAGATAGGCGGAAGCTGTGCTGCAGTTTCTCGTAAACACAGCATTCCTAAACAAAAACGCTTTCGGGATGGATGAAAGAAAAATCAAAGATCTATGATGTAGTGGAGAAAAACACAACGTCCACGAAAAAACAAAGGACGAGGGGTGCAAAATCAGATGACACCGACAAGGCATGTTACCAGTGGCTCATTAGTGCCCGACACAATAATCTGCCTGTGAATGGTACTATACTTAAACACAAGGCCTTATACTTTGGAAAAGAACTAGGTTTAGAAGAATTTCAGGCATCAGATGGATGGCTTGATCGATGGAAAAAACGATACAACGTGAAGAAGCGCAGCAAGCTATTGAAACGCTTCTTACATATTCACTGTTTACAGAAAGTGTGGAAGTAGGAGCAATGGCTACGAAGGTTTCCTCTGTTGTTGAATCAGAGCTCACTCGCTTCTTAAAACAAGTGACAATAACAGACTTCTTCAAGAAACAGTAGCTATTTAAAAGTTGTATACATGTGTAGCTTTTTCTATTTGATGATTGTTAGATGATATACAGAGTGATTAATTAGTACCCCGTTCTTTCTTTTAGCACTCACCTACAGGAAACCTAAAGAGAGACGACTCTTTTTAGTTTTCACCAAAAATCTTTAATAAAATCCTGATAAGTCCTGCGTTTCAAGAAAGTCCGAGTTATCGAGACTTTGGATATCTCGGACATTCCTTAAGTCGGACGAATTTCCTGTCCCCCCTGAGGGTCCGAGTTAATGGGATTCTACTGTATTTCAAATTTTAAATTTAACCCTGATTTTAACTATTAAGTAATTTTCAATAATATTCCAACCTTTTTTTTTGTAAGTATTATTATTATTATCATTATTTCTAAGTGAAATACAGTAATCCGAATCCTTAGGGGAACAATAACATTTATTCGAATTACAGAAGTAAGTTAACTTTTATTGCTTTGTGACTCATCGTTATCCGAGTATTCAAGGATTACTCTCACGTCGCCGTCCTCGTTGCCGTCGCAGATGCTTTATAATTAATAATTAATGTAAGAGTTTATGAATGTTTATTAATGTAAGAGTTTATGAATGGAAGGACTTCGGAGACTTCGTTCGATTTACGTGATCTGTCGGATAACAGGAGTTTGAACTACATGAGTTCTACTGTATCATAAAATATGAAATGCCCTTGCAGGCAGAAGGATCATTATGGACCTTTAGAGCATCTGCGAAGGCAACGAGGACGGCGACGTGAGAGTAATCCTTGAATACTCGGATAACGATGAGTCACAAAGCAATAAAAGTTAAAAGACTTGGTCTGTTATAACTAAAATTTCGGACGATGAACCAAGAGAAACAGAAATCGAAATAAGGATAAAAGCAAAGATATTTGTATTCGAGTTTTGTTTTCAGTACGACTTCAAAACATAACGATTCATTCTGTGTTTAGAACGTGCAAACGTGCCAATTATGTAGTTAACCGACCAAAATTTCCTTATGGCATGGAATGAAATGGATTTTCTTTCTAAACGAAATCTACAAAAGGAAAACGAATCCTTTGTTTCACTTACGTCGCCATCCTCGTTGTCGTCGTATTTGCGTAAGGTTCCTTAGCTTATCAATTGCAATAACGAAATGAAAACAAAGAACATTTTAAAAGAAATAATTAAATGAAAACATTTCTTTACTATTTTAAAACATTATTTTAAAATCATTAGAAAGAAGAACACGGACAACAAGACCTTCTGGGGTCAGTCAACACAAAATCATTTAACTAAAGTAGTAAGGGCTCTATGAATTCAGAACTGTAACCTCATTCGCAATCTGAGCAATATATAATGATGCGTCGAAAAAACGAAAAATTGTTTATTATAATTATTATTATTATTATTATTCTGACGATATGCACGAAAAGGGGTATTGCTTCAAGAGTTTTCATGACAACTAGACTGATCCACTTCCATTCCACTATCGCCTTCTTCTGTACAACTCTGACATTTCGTGAAAACATCGTTTTCGAAAGCAATCAAGCATTAACAATGTGGAATTTCAGCGTACCTAAGTTATTCACTCCTCATCATAAAAGTGATTTTAATACATGACGTTTTTTTTATAAGCAACACAGGACTCAAATCTTTTAAAAACCGAAGCAACTGCTAAGCAACAAAGTGGATTTTTTTCAGCAATCAAAAACATAAGAAAACTTGGAAAATAAATTTGAAGACTAAATAAAATCAAAAAAGGGCAAAAAGGAACAGACAAGTAACGTGTTACAAAAGTTCGACTGGCCTAACCGAGTAGTCAAAAACACGTAAAAATCGGCATTCCCTCGCATATTATCAACAAGCAACAAGTAAACAACAAAAGCAACTTTGACCCTCGGCCAAAATGTTTGCGTTGCTTATGAAGTAAAAGCGTGTAATTTTTATTTGTACCAATCGTTAAGCGAAAGATGATAATATCAGATAAAAATTGCAAACCAGCATACCAAATAATCAATTATAACTATCATTCACAAAACATTTCCCTTTCAATAAAACAAAACATTACTGCAATTTACCCTCCCACTAGAAGCCATATCGATAGTAACAGTAAGTATGCAGTACGAAAATAATTTACGTAGAAGAATGTAGTGGAATAGTTCTTTACCGTCTGTCAAAAATTTCTTCTGTAAAGCTCAAAAACATGTTCCGACATTAACATTTATATCTTAACGTATTTCCAATGTTCTATCTACATTCCTATGAGAGTTGATAATCAGCTGATAATTTAAACAGTTTCCATAACAACCGCGGCAATAGATTGTTATATTTGACTTTCTGCTGAACAAATATTGTACAAAACAGTCTTATTTAACGCTTAAAACGTTTTATAAAAATATATACAAATAATTACATCTTTTTCTGTTCCCTTTTCTTTATCGCTATAATGTTATTTCTGCTTTATCCATAATTATTCTCCGAGTGGAAATACAAAGCCTCGCAACATCGTACTTAGGCCCTCTTATTTATAGTCAACTGCCTATAAGGTGGTAAGTCCTGGAAAAAAACAACAACCTTTTCATAAAATGTGTGATTTCAAAATTGGCTTCATTAGGATTCATTAATACATCGATGTAAAAAGAAAAGAAAACATGGAAATATGAAACCAAAATTGTCTACTATTTTCCAGTCGAAAGATATATGTCAAAACATTTGCTATCTTTTTTAGGCTTTCCCACAACAACAACAACAAAAACAAATTTAAGAAGATCAAGGCTCGAATGCACGTACATGTTTCAAATGAAACGTGATTCAAATTAACTCCCACACATTCACAGCATTTCTGCAGAAACGATTTTCAGTTCTCTAATCCGTTTGTGATGTCAATCACATCTGTAGAACTAACTTTTTTTTATATCGATAGAACCTGGGATATATTCCAGACTATAACTTTGAGCAATTAAGCTGATTAAACTTTATTTAAAAGCATTTCTGCGGAAACGATTTTCAGTTCTCTAATCCGTTTGTGACGTCATCACATCTGTAGAACTTACTTTTTTTTTATGTCGATAGGACCTGGGATATATTCCTGTCTATAACTTTGAGCAATTGAGCTATAGGGTAATTACCAAAAAGGAGACGTTTCAAAGGGTTACGATAGACTCAGATAAAGTAAGAATATGCAGAGAAGCGGCAGAGAATTTTTCACATAGATCGTATGCCAGTAGTTACAGTCAGAGGCGTAGCCAGATCTCAGTCAAAATTTGTGGAGGAGAGTTTTGTCATTTAAAGTAGAAAAGAAAAACGTGACCTAATCGACACTTAAGACTGAAAAGAAATATCATAACGTTGGACTCCTACACGTTTTTTGACTGACCTTGAATACGCCTATGACAGTTTTATCACCCACGCTTTCAAACGACAAAACCGATGTGAAAACTTAACCCAGAAATAAGAGAAAGCTGTCATTCAATCCATAACAATATTAACTAAAATATATAAGGAAGAAGGATAGGAAGAAGCTAGTTTTATGAGGAAAGCAGGACTTGAACCACTAAACAAGAGTATCATAAATTTTGGGATAAAACAAACTGAATATACGAAAAAAACATGTTCATACATGAAATCACAGAGACTATAAAGTGTCAAAGAATTTTGAGGAGAATTACCATCATGTGTAAAACAGATGTGACCTTTTCAATGGCATTTGAGTTTGTGTTCTTTTGTTCACGAAATATTAAAACATGAAACGACATTTTTCTCGCATCATGTGTTTTCAGTTATGCACTTGAAAAGGATATTGTTTTAAAAAAAACAACAAAAAAATGTTTACATTTAAAATAAACATTTTTTATATTTTTTTTGTTTCAAGTAAATGCTATATCACGGTTAATCTTTATAATAAGAAATTTCGCAAACTATTACAAACATCTCTTCTATATTTTAAATATTAAATTGGAACTTGAAATAAGAAGTCGAACTGTATAAAAGATAATTTTATAGTTATCATTTGGACCTTAAACGAAAACCACGATTGACGAGGATGCTACAAGTATCAAGCGCATCATCCAGGAAAACTATTTACATGAATTCAGAAAGTAGAAAGGAAAAGAACTTATTTTTTCAGGGCTGGGAATGCCCTTTACGAGAAGAGAAATCAGGATATAAATTGACCGCTTTAATATCAGGATGAAGAAAAATATATTTTGATTTTATCCAGATTACTATTTATTTACGTTAAAACAACACAAACAAGTAAACAAATAAAGAAAACACAAACTCGCTTTCAAGTTGTGGAAACAAACCTATTGGGGCGCAAATAATACATTGATTTAAAAGATTGATGAAGTAGGAGAAAAATTGGAAAACAATAAAATCACACCTTCGGACCTAAAAGATACGGAAATGTATAAAATACCTTACCTAAATACCGTGTATCCATAAAGTGTTATACGGAAAAACTTTCCCCGAATTTCATGAAAATATTATAGTACGCTGCGATTACCCACATTCACTCATAATTTTATATTTCGGTTTTAACAACGACGTTCTAATAAATTTCTTTGTTCTTAAGCAAATACATTTTTTAAGATATAGAACCACTACTTCGCATAAAATATTTAAAATCTTTTTTTATTACGGTTTCACAGTAACACTTATAATTTAATTATGCTTTGAGACTTAACTGTATTATGTCTCAGTAAAATAATTTGTTGTTGTCATTGGTGATACATAAATAAATTATGACCTTTTGATTGTGATTGGTTTGTTTTTTTGAATATTTCATAATTATGTCAAAAAGTATTTTGGAGTAACTGTTATTTATTTTTTTATTGCAAACATTTCTCAGTAGTGGTTCAATGTAGGCATGAAGTTATCTTTATAGAAAAGCACAGGAATTGCGAAATTATTTACAATTTTTTTTATTAGAGCTAAATAAACACACGGCTTCGAAGGTCTAGACGTTAAGAACAGAAAATATTTAGAAAATTATAACTCTTGCGAATTCTAGTGAATTTGAAATCTAAGTGTCAAATCTGATGAAACTCTAAATCTAAATACCCCACTTGACATATTAAGAACATATTAAGAACATTTTTAGGCTTCAAAATTGAAAAGTTAAGAAAGAACGTTC
The DNA here is from genome assembly GCA_039566895.2 of Turritopsis rubra. NCBI lineage: Eukaryota > Metazoa > Cnidaria > Hydrozoa > Anthoathecata > Oceaniidae > Turritopsis > Turritopsis rubra. The sequence continues at coordinate 9,300,778 of CM077631.1, read as the reverse complement.
GAACGTTTGTTATGACTTCTGACTTAATATAAGAACACTAAGGATAGTCAACAAGCGCCTTATTGCCAACGCCACAATTGGCCGTTCCCCTTATTCAGTTATCTCTTCAATACAGAATACAAATCACTACAGAATACAAATCACTAGAAGTGTTTCAATGGAATAATGAAAGGTTTTGATGAACAAAACTAAAATTCTCTTACTCTAGACATAGTCATTTGAAAAAACCCTAGTCTGGACACCCACAGTTTATCTTGCACTCACTTTGATCACATGACTTATTACAACCAAATGCCAAGTAATGATTTACTATCACGTGATCAAAATGAGTGCAAAATTACCGTAAGTGTCCAGCAGGAAATTTTCTAATGAATATGACTATGCTCTAGATAGATATGTATATAATTTAAATTTCCTATATGGAGTGCTCTCCTAGTTATTCGTTTTTCATTGTAGTTGTAAGTATCAGAGTTATGAAACTAAATAAATGTATTTTACTTACTTCCACTTTACTTGGTTAAAACGAAAAAAGATACTTGTGCTGTCTCGTTGACAAAATATTGACAGAAAAACTGTGGGTATCAAAATATTGAGTTTCAACATAATAACATATTTAGAGTTTCATCAGAATTGACACTTAGATTTCAAATTCACTAGAATTCACAAGAGGCCGTCAGTTCTAACTCGACCAGTTCGTACCACACAGAGGGAGTACCGCACGTGTTTTTTTATTGAAGATATCTCGTCCAAACTAACGATTGGGTCCTAATATAATTTGATAAACACTCTCAAAACTTCAAAAAGCTTTATAAGCAATTGAAGGAGGAAGGTATTTATACTGCTAAATGTGCATGACAGTTGTAAGTTTTGATGAGATTTTTTTTTGATTGATAAAATGCTGTGGATATATATAAATGAACTTTGTTGCGAAATGTCTCGATGATTAGCTATCAAAAATCTAATGTTACGTGTTAAAAGCTTAACGCCTATTCTCCAAGAGGCGGAATCGTCCGCGCAGACTTGACATTTATAGCAAAGCGGCCATGTTCAATTTGCCAGGCATTTTCCTCAAATAACTCTTTCAGGATAGTAACTAATATAATATAATTTTCCAAGGAAGATAAAAATATAAGTTATAGGTTGATCATAACACAAGATGTATCTCTCTTTTCTTTCAGACTTTCAAATCCGACGGGAATTCCCGAATCTGGTTCGCGTAACATGTCCTCTCGTTTCCTGCTCTTAGAAATAAAATGCCGTTTTGACTAGTACTAGTATCAAGAATACCGTGATTCTAAACTGCCATTTCCTTTTTCTGGAATAACAACTGTGCTGGAAAGCGATGACGTGTAACGTGTAACGATTTCACGAAAATAAAAGGAAGGGAGCGCAGGAGGACACTACACCGTGCATGCTCTCGTTACATATTTTGATACACAAATATCTGGTTGATCAACGAAATTCTCACTGGGTTTTCGTTTCAAGGGAAGTAAAGAAGAATGTTTTTTATAAAAGATCAAACAAAATGTGCACATGTTGAAAAAATTATTCTTTTTTTAATTCATCATCTTTTTTAATTCATTCTTCTGCATAAAAACTTTTTTAGGTGGAGCGTGGAGTAGACATTTCGAAATGTTTTTTGATTCATTCCTCTACACGTGCCGCGTAACAGGTGTTTTAAATAAAATATTTTCTCCTTTCGTAGAAAGGTCGTTTTTCACTGCACGATACTAAACAGTATTTTGTAAACGTTAGTTCTTTCGCCAAAAATAACATCCGGGAAATATAAATTAGCCAATTTTAGATACAGTTCTGACAGAGTTAAAAAAAATTCGATAATGATAATGAATCATGCCGAACTTTTCAGGGAGCGTCCTTATTATACCCAATGGTCAAAACAAAAATGGAATTGTAATCCCTATTGTATTACTGATTCTATTTTAATACGTTTCGAAAATAAAACTGCGTTTCAATTCAAATTATATTTTCCTGAACATAACATTAGTCAAGAGAAGTTTTAATTACGTTTAATTTTGTTGTTCTTGCTGTTGTTTCCCATTAAACCGTTCGATGTCACTTCGATTCGGAAGATTCGCGAAATTTTGTTGACGAGAATCTGAATGGATTCGGTAGATTCGCATATTCTCATAAACGAGAATCCAAACGGATTCGCGGATAACAAAGTCGGATTTGTAAACCTGTCTTCTCAATTAGCAAAGAAAGCATGAAAAGAGAGTACCTTATCGGTAAAAAATCCGTCGGTAAAAAGTGACGAATTTTTGCCTTGGTGACGAATATTTTCTACCGACGAAATTTTTTGCCGACGAAATTTTTTACCGACGAATTGCTATTTTTTTATTTTAACACTATTATGCTTTTTGGAAGAATTTGTGCTTAATTTTTACAGTTATGAATACACCGGAAATTTCTCAATTGACGATAATGAGGATGACGAAGACGAAGATTATCAAACCATTATTATCGATTCAAATGAAACTGAAATTCAAGAGACAGAAACTCAATCCGAAATTCAAGCAACTGGAAGCCAAGACATTGAAACAGAAAGTCAGTCGAGTAATATTGACTTACAAATAAATGAGAACATAATAAATGAGGAAATACCAGTTCAAATCATAATAGATTGATGTATTATTGATATACTTTTATAGTAATTAAAGTCAATAGAGAAAAACAGTAAAATTTAACGTTTTATTATGTGTTTCATTTATAGCCCGGTAAAAAAGTTCGTCGGTAAAAAGTGACGAATTTTTGTCTAGGTGACGAATATATTTTACCGACGAAAATTTTTGCCGACGAAATTTTCTACCGACGGATTTTTTACCGATAAGGTATATCTTCAGTAAAATAATATATTATCATCATCATAATAGTAAACATTCACGAAACACAACATACCGTCTTGAAAAATCTATCTACTTCCAGTTTTCCAGAATGAAAACTTGTACTTGTAAAACCATATACCTTTTTCCAGGTTTCAAGTCAGATACCGGCTTTTCCAGGTTATGTGATCACTCTGGTATATACATTTGTCAAGAAAGTTGATACGAATCTTGATCTCACTGACAATGTAAAGATTTTTCCTGATATTTTAAATTAAAGGAAACCAACTGATAGGGGCAAACAGATATTCTGTAACTCTTATCCTCCTGGGTAACTCAAATTGTAAGGAAGAAAGAGACTACATATTATATATAATCCCTGACGTTTCAGAAAAATTTCCCTTTCTTTTGTGTCGTAATTTGCTGTCCTTGTCGTAATATAATCGAGAACTTATGCATTTTTGATTGGGAAACACAATAAAACAAGAACAGCATTACAGTCGTTCGGATAACACACTTTTTAAAAATGTGGTGTGCAGAATTAACTTTTTACAAAGATGTGTTTAGTTTACAGTGGCTCTTCAATATTTGCCGAAAACAATAAGTTATTTATTACTATATGGGGCATATAAGCCTGTAGTTTCGATTGAGGCTTAATAAATGTTAACAAAAGTAGCACATACCATTCACGTGGGAAAGTTTTCTTTCAAATTATTTTCTTCATTCTCCTTTCCTGATCAATTTTTCTCAAATCGAACACTTATGAACAAATTTCGAACATGTCAAAAAATCGAACTTGTTAAGGTTATTTCACACTAGCACATTTTTTTTGGCGGTGGGGGGGGAGGGCACTATAGGTGCTCAAAGTTGTATTAAATAGGAAAACCATTACTGGTTTTAAGTTCGTGGGAATAAAAGTAAAATGTTCCATGAGCAAATCTAACAAAAACAGATTACAAATTTCACTGCATTGCAAATAAAAACAGATACTTATTTCATCCAAGTGTAAATATAGCCTTAACCCAATAATGGAGTCTGGTGTATTTCATAGTTTCAGTAATTTCGGCTAAATTTATAACTCACGATTCCTTTAACCAATAATTATTTTAAAAACTACGTTTTCCATGTAAGTACGGGCAAATTTTGAGCTAAATAAAGAAAGTCATTGATTAAGATCATAAGCTTGATTAACAAAACTAACTGAAGCTTGGGATCATAATGCTGTTTATCAAAATAAATTTAGCAAAGAATAAACTAGTATTTATTGTATACACGAAGTTTCATTATCAATCAGCCTGATTTGATAATGAAACTTCGTACAAAATTAGGTGTGTTAATTGACTACTTTCGGATGAATGTTCTGCACAACGTAACAACTTTTCGACAACCTAAAGTAAACAAATCTGTAACACCTTGCAGAAACTAGGTTAATAAAAAAGAACATCTAGACATCAGTCAAAGGACTATGCACAAAGGCCTTGTCTAATACAGAAAGATGGTTCTAGCCCCCCCCCCCCCCCCCCCCGATGATCCCTCCTATAATTCTTCCCCCTGGAGCATTACCCCACACTTTATTTTTAGGCATTAAAATGATGTTTATTAAAAAAAATTCGCGAAAGATTTTGAAAGAAGTTGCGCATGCGCTCATGTCAAAATTCATTTGAACGGAGTTGAGTTAAATTTTTTTGTTTGTTTGTTGTTGTTTTTGCTGTTGTTGTTTTGGGTGTTTTTTTTTTTTTTTTGTGTGTGTGTGTGTGTGTGTGTGTGTGTGTGTGTGGGGGGGGGGAGTCTACCAAAGTGGGGGTATTGTCCGGGATCAGTGTACCAGTAATCATCCATCACAAACTTAAAACCATATCAGAAATAACCTTACCTCTTTTTCGTTATTTTTGGCGATTCTATGTAAAGAACTTCGCTCTTTAATACAAAGTTTTATGTAAAAATATTGAAGGAACCTGGCTTAACCAGGGTTTGGAAAACTCGATCGATTTCGAAATAAACCTTTGTGAAAATGATCACTACACACAACGCTATCTTCACTAAACATAAAGTTATCGAACATGGTAAACAACCTATTCCAATGGTTGTGTCACACGCAAAAACGTTTTCTGAAACTGTTAGATTCAGTCGTTCCGAAAGCAAGTTCATAATTACTGCAAACCTTAAAAACTTTTGATATAACGGATGACATGACTTCAAATTTTGTATGAAGTTGTATTTTTTAAAAATGAACCAATGTAAGCAGCAAAAAAATATATAGGTGGTCAATTTTGACGTTAATTCTCCTTAAAGATTCAGGAGAATACAGAAAGCATAAGGAGTTCTTATAATCAACTATTATACTCTCATAAAAAAGTAATGAAACAGTCCTTTAAAAATGAATCTTTCTTTTTGATGAAACTATTTTCAATTTCTCGGAAAACATTTCTTCAATACTACTTGTACATGCAGCTCATGGACAGGGATTGGCAAATCACGTGATACAAACGGGTCTTCATAAAGTTTTCTTTACTCCATTAACGCAAAGTATATACAACTCATTGTATGTATGATCAAATGTACTGGTTGAGTGTGACCTCTGTCATTACAGCATACTCCTGGTTAGTGGGACCTTCAGTGGATATGGAAAATTGGTCCCGCTTAGCGAACGTCCAGTAAAGCGAATCTCTTCCTAATAAGTTGGACCAATAAAAAATGTCTCATTTATCGCGAGATTATGATTTGTAGGAAATGCACATGAAGGCTACGGCAACATCATGTTTTTCAGAAACAAAGAACAAAGAATAGTTATAGTCAAGAATAGTCCACTATGCTGGATGTGTACAATTCAAAATTCCCATCAGCGTCAAAAGACACTTAAAAACGCTCGATTGCTCGATATTCAAAATTTTTATTCCCACTTAAGAGAAGACTTTTGATAAGAGGGAAAACTTAAATATCGCACTTATTAGCGGAAGTTCCACTTGTCCGTGGTAGGAGTAAAGCCCCCAATTACGTGTCTGGACAATCGTACTAAGTCAGTATATGTACTAACTAAATCATGTTCAACTATAAATAAATTGAAGAAAAAAAATTCGGGGAAGTTTAGGGAAACCCAAAAACGGTCCGACGAATCACAAGTCCAAGTTATCCACGGTCTCACTGACCGGGGGTATGATGCTGTACAACACCAACCATGAACGCTCTTGCTTTCCAACCACACTTAAAGCATTTTCTCAATAATAGATTTTCTCAAAGATAAATAGACCTTTCCCAAATTCCTGTTTAAACACCGTATTATGATGGCCTTTTCCTCGTGTCTAACCTTTAAGTGTTAACCTCGTTTGATTGTAACTTAATTGCTTTTTTACTGAATCCATAACCCCATTACTTTATTCCCGGCTAAATAGTTAAAAAGCAATTTTGCTATTGAAAACGAAGTAAGACTGCATGTTATGACTGTAATGATGACGGTGTTTAAACAGAATACTGCAACCCGCGTCAGTATGAAGGACGAAGAAGAGCCAGTACTTCCAAATTATGTGATATACTAGCTGGTCATTAGAGTAGGTCCATATGCTTTCCCTTCCAAGTTCGCTCCTGCAGATGCAAAACCAGTACCGCCACGTTGAAGTTCGATGATGTCCTTTTCTTTCATTTTTTTACCGGTAAACGGGCACAACCAGTCGGTTTTAATGAATTTATTTACATATTCCATAGTGACAACATCACCAGTGTGTCTTAATACCGCACATGGCACCGAGTTGTTTAGCACGTCTTTCGTAATAGCGCAAATAAAGCGTTCCTTTCGCGCAACCAGGGCTTTATTTCCTTCATCGTTTGGTGCAAGAGTAAACTTTACACTGATCATATCTTTCAGCCTCAAGGGCTTTCCACTCATCGGACAGTACACTTTCGTTTCTGGCTTTTCCAACCGTTTTTCAGAAGCTTGTGGCGTTAACATGGGAATCCAAAAACTCGGCAACTTACGTTTTTCCTTTTCACCTAAATAACGAAGTATAGATATTATTTTTTAAAACAAATAACAGTTTTAGTTCTTGAACAATGTGGAAAACAGAGACCTGGGAGAGTTCAAGGAAAGTTTTGGCTTAACTAAATATTTAAACTTATGTTGCATGGCGAAAGAAACAATTATTGATACAGTAAGTTTGTCTGAAAAATTGACTTTCGATGCAGACACCTACTTGTGTTGATAATGGATTCTTCACTGTCTTTTTTTTTCTTCTTGGAAGGTCCAGCAGCTTCTTCATCAACACTGGTAAAAGGGTTCTCACGTTTCGTAGCAATGCTTTTTTCGAGAGTTAGAAATTTACCGACTTTTTCTTTGGTATCCGCTTGTGTTTCATCCCTGTCTTTCTGCAAATCCTTTTCGAGCTGAAAGAAGTGATATTATAGATGTTTAACCTTGTTATAACAATTTCGTGTTTGGACAGATTTGAATTTCGTGTTTGGACAGATTTGAACCTCGTGTTGCTTATAAAAAAAATCTAAAATATCTACCATTGCATATTAAGTGCCCACTTATAACTAAACAAACCAAAAACAAAGCAAATTTGAACTAAATTAAACTAAAACCAAATTTTGAAAACAATAATAGTTGAACCGGATAAGTCAGACTATAGAGAGGGAAAAGAAAACCGACTGACCTAAACAGGGTTACAATCTTTAAAATTAGAAAATCCAGCAATTGCAGCAAATGTAGAAACCTGCTAAAGATTATCCAAGTTAAGCCGAGTGACCCTTTACTACAGGAGAATCCGAACTGAATCAAAATGACTTAACGTGGCTACAAGCTTTGTTTTTATATGGCTCAAATCAAATCTGATTGGCTCAAATCTGCCAAAATAAGAAGCAACTGCTAAGCAACAGCTCAGGTTCAACTGGATTTGCCCAACAAGGAAAAAAAACAAGCTGAGAAGAAAAACACTAAAATACTAGAGCAGAAAGGGATATATATTTTTGGCTTGTTGAAGAGAAACTTATAATAAAAGTCCCATTGGTTTAATAACAACCCGCTAAGGAACAGCCCAGCCTAAAGTGGCTGTCCCCTGCAAGCAAAAAAAAAAAAAAAACTTAGAAAAAAACCCCAAAATCTCAATAACAAGTAGAAAGAAGGATAAAAAAAACATATGATATTGTTCTAATTGCATAGACTAAATAAAAGTTTAAAGGTTATTCCTTGTGAGCTATCTTCAAAAATTCTACATTCAGTCTTCCCATCTTTGATTAGCAAGCAACAAGCAACAAAGAAAGCAAATGAGCCTGTAAAAGACAGCAATCTGAAATTTTGTATTGCTATAAAAAAAAGGAGTGTATACCTTACTAACGCTCAAATTCACGCTGGTCATATTTTGCACATGGTCAATTTCACACATTTGAAAATGGCTCACCAAAAATTAGCTATTTGTGCAACTTTAATTCTGCGCACATGAGGGTGTTTGATTGAAGAGATTACAATCATGAATTGGATCAAAAGTAATGTATAGGTACATAAGGAACAAAAAAAACAAAGCAGATCTTAAAACAGAAAAGACATACTTGCTTTTCATATGCTTTTGTCTTCTTTGCTATTAGTTGCTTATGATGGAGTATGTATTCCAAAATCGCTTCCCGATCATAAAGATGACCATCTAATGTAACAACAGGATCTTTACAAGGTTGCAGCGTTAAATTACAACAATCAAAATCTTTTATCGAGTCTTTGCTGAATCTTGCTTTCTGCGAACCCCATCCTGATCTTTCGGAAGCTTTCTGCTTTTCGTGATATGTGAACACAGCTCCTGCTGTGCAGTTTTTTCCATGACGCGTCATTCTTTATGTTTAGTAATATTAAGTTAATAACTAAAAATAAAGGCATGCCCAGAATAGCAAACAATCCAAAACACAAAAAAGCGTAGGTACTTTTGAGCCCTTGTTTTAGAACTTCAGAAAAAATTGTAAATATTTTTATATATTTATCATCAGGAAAGATAGGAGTGTTAATATACCAAAAATGAACTACATAGGTTGCGTAGAAAAAAAGCTCATTGCTTTCTTCTTCTTCATTTTTCTTCTCCTATTCTTAAAATTTATGAAAGCATTATTATTCCATTCTGTATAATCTTTAGAACAAGGGTAAATTTGCAGAAATTCATCAAGACAGCGTTGGAAAATTTTGACGTTTTGTGACAAACTAGTCTTTTTTAGATTTCAGCTGTATAATAAGGGTAACATTGAAGAAAAAATGTTACCACGACCTCTACCATCTGCATTTGTTTTTAATTTTCTTTTTACATTCGTTAAAACTAGTGACTATGTTTTAAAAATCCTGTATCCTGTGCCACTAAATGACTACTTGTTAGTTTACTAGATTAAAGGTGATCCCTCCAGGCATGTTAAAAAAATGTTAAACAAGATACTAAAATCTCACGAAACAGAACTGTATAACTGGAAGGAAAAGCAAACAATACTATAATGGAAGACCAATGGATGCTTCTCTATTCAAAAAAGTTTGGGGAAATGTTTCTAATGCTTTTAGCTATATGCATGCTAAACCGACGGGAAAAAGGGTCTTGTCGACATTTAATGGACTGAGAAAATTATCACTTATCTTTGACCATTAACAAATTCAAAACATGGGAATTAAACGTTAAGCCAAGCAGCAGGCCAAGCAGCAGGCCAAGTAAAGAAAAAAACACAAAAATGCTCCACAATCTGCAAGTTTCTACAAAATTTACATGATTCATATCAATAAAATTTCACATAAACAAATCATTCAGGTATTGATCAAATTTTTCCTCGGTGGTTTGTTCAACTTGTTCTTTTACAGGCTTTGACCAAACATTACCTGCTTCTGAGGAAGTACGAGATGAATCATCAATATCATCATCATCAACAGGACTTTCCTCACCACTGTCGGAAGAATGGGAAGATTCTGCTGAACTTCGATGACGGTTGGCTTTCTTTCTCTTCTTTTTACTGGATTTCTTTTTCTTGTGCTTGACTTTTTTATGCTTGTGATTATAATTCAATTTATAAGAGCAGTCAGGACAAAGTCGTGTTTTCACTAACGCATTTTTTCTTTCATTATCCTCAACATAAGCAAAGTTCACCTCCCAACTTCGTAAACCATCTTTGCATTGACATTTACGAGCCCCACATAGAAACTGTCCTTTACCTTTGACGACTTCATCCTCGATCCTCCATCGCATTGCTATTTTGTTTTCCTTGTACCTACTCAAATCACAAATACAATATTCTTTGAATAATTTATCATAATATTTCTTAGCTAGTTTCTTGCCCCAAGTCTCGCTTTCTTCATCTTCATCCCAAACAAACTTGTGGTTTTCCTTTAAAATATCGAAATCGGTCTTATCTTTTGAAGTATCCCTGTCAAAATCTTTAATGTTTCCTCCATAATAACAAAGGTAATCGTGAACCAGTTTCTGATGTCGAGCATATGCACTCATAGAAAGAAATTGAGCAAAATGACTTTTCTTTTCCTCTTTCTCGTAAGCATCAACAAAACTCGACTTACTGGGAATCTTTGAATTATGACCTTGATATGGGTGCTTAGTCTTGTGTTCCAAGTCATTATAAGAACTTTTACGCTTTCTATCTTCTTTCAGCTCCTCAAATTCGGAATTATATCCTGCTGATGTTGAGTGCATGTTTAGGTAAAGGAATATAGTAGCTGTATTGTTATACACCTAAACTGTAAAAGAAATAGTTAAGTCCCCAACAAATGCTTCAGATAATTTTTCATCATAATATATAATATTTTGTTCTATTGTTCTATTCACTAAAATAAAATGCAGTACAACATGGAAAGGTACTTTATTAGACATTCATAAGGAATAAATTTTAACATCAAAACAGCTATTATTATGTTGTACAGTTTTATCTAAATTTATAATAAGCCATCAAAATCTTTTACGTAGTCAACACAATTTTGCTATAACACACTGATAACAATATATTATTATATATATATATATATATATATATAACTATTTGACTTTTTGTGACTCCGAGTTAGACTGCAATATAATATATTATAAGATAAATAAGATTTTTTATGCAATTTACCATTCTTCTAAGTTTTTCAAGAAATTAACCAAAGTTCCTTCAACCAAGACTTTTATTTCAAACTGGCCAACTCAGTTTTTGTTTATTTTATGTTTATGTCACAAATCCATGTTGATCAGGCTTAGCCTATGTACATGAAGAAATTTTTTCTCTGATACATTGATTTTTAAACGTCGGTTATTGAAACCTCCTACCTTCCAAATATCTGACTGACTTTAGCGTTCACTTTTCGATTTGTGAGTGAGTCTATCTTCACTCAGCATTAGGATCTATCTTCCGTCAGTCATGGACACAAAAACATTCAAAAACTAACTTTTGTTTTGTGTTATCTGCCCCATCTTTAAACGCTGGCCCGACTTTCAACGGTTCGGGGCATCCGTAACCGTTGATACTTCGGTAGCAAAGTGGCCTATGTTACATGAAGAAATTCAATGTCTTTCTTCTGAAAGATTGAATTTTAAACGTCAGTTATTGAAACCTCCTATTGAAACCTCCTCTGGAATTTATCAGGGTTAAAATCCAGTTTTTGTGTCGGAATATCGGTTTGTAACGTCGTTGCATCTCGATTCGTAATACCCAACGACGCATCGGTGGTTTGTCATGTCATCGTATCGGTGTTACCAAATCGTTGCAACTGTTCGAATAGGCGTCGCATCGGTTTACAGCATGACCGTGACCGTATCCGATGCATCAGGTTGGCAACACCAAGCGGATCGATATGACAAACCATCGGACACTCAGTCGGTCGGGTCCTATGCTAATATTTTTCATTGCACCACCTTGTTTCCCAAAATTTTCCTGGGATGAGAAAAGGGGAGACGTCAGGATCCCGGGCTTAACCACCCCTAGGAGCAACCACAAGAAAAGGCTTTTGAAATTCTTGCTATAAAATCCCTAAAACTTTATTTGACGATTTAATTTGCGTCACATATCGTTTTAAAAACACTTTTCTCACACTAAAATCTAAAAACAATTCGGATAAGTGGATAAAAGTCAACTTGCTCGATATGCTGTTTGCAAGGAGGAAAAGGGTTTTAGCTTGGCCATGTGAGTTCATCCCACATTTTTGTTGATGATTTTACAGACCAGAAAGTCAATTCTGACTTTAATATATACAGTCCGGCATATCGATGCAATGAATTTCAAACCGGTGTCAGCAGGGTGGTGAACCGATACGGTCATGCTGTAAACGGATGCGACAGCTAATCGAATCGTTGCATCGACTGGTGCAAAGCGATGCCACGATATTGCAAACGATACGATGACATGACAAACCGATGCATCGATATACAAATCGATGCAACGACGTTGCAAACCGATTTTTCCGATAAGAAAATTGGATTTGGGCACTGGTACCGCTTCATTGCGCCCCTATCATTAAAGCCATACCGAACTACCCAGGGTATCACTTATTTTGAGTTCGAAAACCCAGGGCAAGTCACCGCTTGTTGCATGCTTTTGAATCATTTGAATATTCAATATTCTTGTTATGTTCTGTGTAATTCTTCAAATCTTTTCTTGGTCACGTGACAGTGACGTCATATGGGAACATTTTATGTCAACAAAATCATTAACCAATTACACCGTTGGAAAGCCCTTTAAATACCTGACATATTGAGCATATAAACTTACTGCTGAAAATTCTGGGGCCACTACAGATAAAAAACCTTCATAGTGTCAAAACTACTAAAAATAATCATGTTTGCTGACGATGCTCCACCTCCATCAAAAACACGCTATACGAATGATACAGATAATAAATTTTAGAAGCAGCCTGCTGACACATACAGATCCGCTTTTTAGTGACAACAAAATGATGAGCATTTATAAATTGAACTTGTTCAATCTAATGTGCCTTATGTTTAAAGGTAAAAGTGCTTTATGGACACCTATAATTCGTACCGTATATACACTTAAACCAGAAAATAAATACATCCCTCGAGACAAAGGAACAAATTTTGTATCCAATTAGAAGAGAAGAGAGAAAAGAGTATATTTTATTTAGAGTATGATGATATACTAAAAATACCATTTCTCCAATAGCATCAAATCAGGACAGTGATACTTGATTCTTGTGGAGAAGGTGGTTAATCTATAAAGACTAACAGAAATATGGCTAACTATCAATTCTTCAATACCATGATTAAATTTTGCTTTAATGTTCTTATTGTTGCTAGGGTGGTCTTAAAAACTCTCAATAATATTACATCAATTTCATTTTCCTGACAACCATTTGCTGTTATATGATCATTTTCTGTAATGGTATTAATATCAAGTGATTTCGTGATATTAACGAAATAATCATTCATAACATCAGCGATTTTTGCTTTTACGAAGTATGACATCATTCTCCACTAAAGATGTTATCTTTTCCCTGTTGGCTTTCTCGGTAAAATTAAGTTTCACGATTTTTTCCAGAACCCCTTATTGTCACGAACTTTCGTCATATCGAGATTTCTATAATACTTCTTTTTTGCATCTCTAATAACTTCTGCACATTTTTTTCTTTATATTCGAAAAGAGTTCCAAGATTCCGCAGTCAGATTCGAGTTGTAAATATTCCTTTTTCTAGTTCAGATCATTATTTCTTTTCGAACACTCTTTGCCATAAAAAGTGCATGATTACTTCCGACGACCTCATGTTTGAGTGGCGTATGTTTTTCGACAACGTCTTTGTACTTTCTAATTCAGTCAAATTTGACGGCTCTAAAGCTTTCATTAAATCAGCCAGGTCTTGTTGGAAATTAGTGTTTTCCAATTTTTTCATTGACCTGTACTTTATAATTCGACGTTGTTTTTTTAAAGAATATCTGCTTTGATTACAGTCACAGTGAGTTTGTGTCAGTCCGAAAGACCTGTCTCTATTGTACAGCTATTAAATCTTTGAATGTCGGAAATCCATATATGGTCTATACACAATGGATTTGAAGGTTTTTTATAACATGTTGGAGGTTGGATAAGTTTTGTCAAATTGTAGTAAGTTCTTAAATCACATAGACTGCTTTTTTGGCTGTTAAAATCGCCCATTGGTATGCAGTTATGACACAAATCTAGTATTTTACACAGGTTTTCCATGAAATAATCGGAACATTGATTTGGTGGTTTATAGACCATTTTTGCGTACAAGGATTTATTTCAGCTTCTATTATCTTGATACCAAATCCACCAATCAAACCAATCCACCACCGTGCCTGTTTCTGTCTCTTTTATAAGGATGTTTAAAACCATCCAAAGTAATCGCAACATCAGTGAAGGAGTGATCTAGGTTTGGCTCAGATATTAACGAAATATCCATGTCATTGTTAACAATCTCCAGCAATGAAGAAGTGGCCTTTCCAAGTGAATTTATGTTTAGGTGACGACGTATAATAAGAGAAGGATTTACAACTTACATTGATCTTTTCAAATACAGCGCGTCTCGGTTTATTGAAACTTTTACAAAGGTAGTTTTAAAATTCCCCCACGTACAGTTAAAAATACATGCGTCTTTCAGAATTGAGTGACAAGATATTCTTGTTCCTGTAGATTTGGTGGCGTTTGTCCGGCATCTGTCTTATGTATAATATGTATGAATTTAAATGTTAAATGTAAAACAACTCGTTAAAATTCGCTGTTAACATCCATCCGACATCTTGAAAACATTAAGTAGTAGTTTTGAAGTACTAATGAAAATCGCAGATTTATATGCAATTCACATTTCTTCAATTTCTGAGATTTTTCACAATGTGTGAAACATAAACATTCGTATAAACCCGCCCATGGAAACCAAAAATCCAGTGAAATGCGAGACACGCTTTATATCAAAGGATGTCGACATAAAAGATTTTAACAATAGAATCCAAAGGCTTTAGAAGTTAGCTGTAAGTCCATCTCTTCGTATACGTCCATAGGTGATCAATAGACCTTTCTCGAGTTTTTGTTTAAACGCCAATATTATATCAAACTATCACACTCCGCCTCGTTTCGATGCGTTTCATTGTTTCTTGGTAATGACTTGATTATATATTTTGCTTAATTGCAAATCGCTGCAGGACGATTTGTGATAATTTTCATCAAATTATCGCATCAGTACGAGATGGGGTAGGATATTTTGGCAGAGTATCAACGTTTAAACGGGAAAGGTTTATTACTAATTTCTTGGGATGTGATTTTTTGTTGTTAAACAGTGTATGTTCATTGACGTCACTTACTTCATCTTGTGGTAATTGTTGCATCTTTTAATTCTTCATTTGAAGAAACATTGATAAAGTTTTCAAGGTTTGTTAAATTAGGAGTGTTTGTAACAGAACAGTTCGGAGTTGCGTCTGATAACGGCGACAATGACTGATCTATTGAATTCATAATTTCTTGTATCTCGTTTGGGATAGTCAGCTGCGGATCTAGAGGGTAGTCGAAGTTTGTGGAGGAGAATGTTAGCTATTAAAGTATAAAAGGAAAACGTGCAAATAAGCCCATTGGTGATACAAACTGAAAACAGAAATTATGTTAATGTGCTCCTCCGCAAATTTCAATAAGCAGCAAATGTGTGTCACTTTGTTTCTGTAGCAACAAAAGCACTCGTCACGGAACAATGAATTTCTCGTTGTAAACGTTCAAAACATTTCATATAAAACATCCATACAACTTTTCATTTCCCCGTACTGAGATTTCAAGAAAATGTTATCTTCCCTTTTAGGACTAAAATGCACTTTTCAAGAGATTTCATTTTATCACAGTGTCGAAGTTCTTGAAATTCTCGAAGTTCGTCACACTCGACTTTTGATTGAAAATTTTCAAACATGGTTTCAAGTTTGGAAATATCCTTTTTACCGCACAGGTCGATTTCGAGTCATTCATCAGTCGGTGGGAAATTCTCATCTCTATCAATAACGTATCAGGATCAAGACCATGATTGGGGGAGGAAGAAAATTTTCAATTTAAACCTTCCTAAACGCTAAATAGTTACTTATTTTACATTTCAACGATAGGAAAGGGATAACATTTGACGTTTTTGTGACAAGCTCAAGTTTTTATTAGATTTTAGCCCTACATAAAGGGAAACAATGAAGAAAAAACGTTTACTTAGCCCAAAAGTGGCATACGCTCTTAAGGGCGATAACCATAAGCTGATTATTGCAATAGCGAAATCCTTTGGCTCTATTTGTAAAACAGAATGGATTGAACCTTCGGCTACATTTGCACTAAAAATATAAATACATAACATATGAAGGAATTATACTATCTCAGTGTGTTTTGAAAGAATTTGGAGCGACCGCCTTCAAACATGTTACAATTGGACGAGGCTATAAAACATCCGGCACGAGATTTGGCGTTAACTCCACATTTCAATACTTATATGCAATGCATAAAATACAATTTTCATTATTTCCGCAATGTTTAAATTTTACTTACACAATCTATGGCCACAAATGACTGTTTCCTCAAGTCGCCTTATTTTACCAAATATAATCCAAGTTAATGTTATTGTTTCCTCTGAGATATCAAGACAAATAACACCCCCTTTCTTTTGTTATTGACCGATTTAAAGTTGCTCTTTTAATATTCTCTTTTCATCCATAGGTGTTAAATATTTTTGAATTAGCTACTTTGTTAGAAGGCATAATTATATATTGTTATATTTTGATTTTAACGGATTTTTTTTGGCTAAAGATAAAAATTTCGGATGGTTAATGCGTCGTTTTCAGTAACACAACTGCTAGTGATTTTGAAACAGCCCAGGGGGTAAAATCTTCAAAAAGTGTCTGTGTTTTTCACTGGGAAGCAAATTCTGCAATTACAAAGAAAACATTGATACGAGGATCTGTTTACAGTTCAACTAAAGAAATAATGACTATTTATAGATGGATCCATGCGTGTGACGTTAACACAACTTTTCCGAATTCACGTTTATATGTCCTTCCTGACTTAGTTGTCTATACGGGCCTCGTTTTGATGCTTTACATTGTTTCACGGTAATTATTTAGCTATATATTTTGCTCATTAACAAATCGCAGTGGGACAATTTTCATTAATTTTCAACACAGGATCGAGGCCGGTATGGACAACTGACTCAGGATGCGCGCGACATACAAATATGGATTCGGGAAAGGTGTTCTGTTTTGAAATATCTCGATGATTATCTATAATTATCGCCAATGTTCTGCACACACTTGCCTGCCAGTGAAAACCTTAAATACACTGCATACAAATTAAGTGGCATTATTAGCAATGAGGCCATTATTTTGAAATAAAGAATTCAAAATAGGAAAACTTTGAAACCTTCCTTAGCAAAGTTCTGATGGTGTAAAGAGGGCATAGCACAAATGTGTACAACGGCAGAGGCGTAGCTAGAGCTCAGTCAAAATTTGTGGAGGAGAGTTTAGTCATTTAAAGAAGAAAAGAAGACTTGCAAGTAACCTAATCGACACTTAAGACTGAAAAGAAATATCATAACGTTGGACTCCTCCACTTTTTTACTTACCACCGAATACGCCTATGAACGGATCCATCCATAAATGTTCTTTCGTTCTGTTTTCAAAACAGGCTTAGACGCGTTTCTCGACGCCATTGGTACAGAGCCGTACTGACTGGTTTGCGTTATAGGTTACAAAATGGTAGCTTAAAAAGTAAACAAATAAACGTGAAAAACGTGAAAAGTGAAAAGAAAGCAAGCAAGTGTCGCGTTAAAAAACTGTTATCATTGCATTGCATTTTTGCATTTTTTAATAACAAATCGAATGTCACACATAAATGAGAAAAACAGTTTGTGTACAATTTTTTTGGTATACGAAGCAAAGAAATTTTTACCAGGTAATAAACGGGATACTGACTGTTTGCGCTTCTGCACGGAGGAAATTTTAGTGCTGTTTAATATAAAATTACAGTGTGTGAACTGGGCATTATCGTGGTGATTAGTTGTAGTTGTCAAGGAGATTTTCTTTCTTTTTTTTCATGTAATTGCAAACAGAACTTTCAAGCTCTGCTAATTTTCTATTGGAAATGATTACTTTATTATTCTTTCTTACAAAACGTCTTTTACGAGTAGGAAAAATATTTGAATGATTAAGACATTCGGCGATTTTGAACGATTGTTTAAATATGTCTCCGCAAGAAAACAGATTTCAGGTTTTAATATTTTGTTTTCTTTACCTTTACCTCGCTCGTTTAATATTTCGTTCTGTTTGGAGTAACATGTTTTTGAATTATTCACCGTCTCCAGTACATGATTTAAAATACCTGAAAATTAAACGAATGTTATCATGTACTGAAGACCGTGAATAAACCTCACGTTTTACAAAAGAACTTGTATTGTTTTTTCACTTCACCACATTCATAGGCGTATTCAGGGTCAGTCAAAAAAAGTGGAGGAATGCAACGTTATGATAATTCTTTTCAATCATAAGTGTCGATTAGGTTACTTGCACGTTTTCCTTTTCTATTTTAAATGACTAAACTCCTCTCCACAAATGATGACTGAGCTTCGGCTACGCCTCTGACATTGGCCTTTGCAATACCAATGTAGCATAACACTATTAGTTCATACCGTTTTTATTTAGATCAGATGACTTATGAGAGAAAGTGCTCTCTTGGCATGTGATCATGGAGAAGAACAACAGTTATGAAGTGCAATATTATAAGCTTAAGAAACGTTTATTGGTAGTAGCTTTGTTTTTGAGATTCTTCTTTTGTGGCGTGGAATATTCAGTAATCTTACCGACAGCTTTAATCTATCTAAAATCACTCAATGCAAATAATGTTTTTATGGGAGTTGTTGTTGCCTTGTATCCACTGGCAGCCATGATATTTTTGCCAATCTTTGGTTATCTTTACGACAAAACGAAGCGGATCAAAGAATTACTGTTAATTCTGAATATGTTTGAAATCATTGGGAATATTTTATATGCGTTGTCATATTCAAAATGGTTCCCTGCAGTTGGAAGGTTTATATCAGGGATTGGAGATGCTTTCTTATCACTGGCTGTCGGTGAACTTACATACTTGTATTCAAAGCAAGCACGTTTAGGTATTTTGTCCATAATGGAACTTGGACGCGTGTTGGGTTTAATACTTGGCCCAATGTTGAATTTCTTTATAGCTGATAAATCTTATATTGTTAATGGTCTTGTGTTTGATAACAAAACTTTACCAGCGGTAATCATGGCCATTAATTGGATTATCATGCAGCTAATAACGTTCATTTGTGTTCATAATTTAGTAAGGGAATCACAAATTAAGAGTGAAAAAAGTGATCAAGAAGCAGAGTCGATCCCATTTAATACAGAAAGTGATGTTATTCACCACGAGTCTCTTCCAGTAGAAGACACTTCTAGTTTTTTATTTCAATTTGATGCTGAGTCGCTCAATCAGGAACAAGTAGAAACTGCATCCTTTATTGCACCTGCAGAATCTCCATTGATAAGTAGAAGAGAATCGGAAGGGAAAGTTAAAAAACAAGTAAAAGCTGAAGGTACTTGGGAAATAATAAAGCAATTATTTGCTGTCGAATTCTTTGTCATTTTTATGGTTGATCTGGTTTTATGGTATTCACAAACTGTTTTTGAAATTTTAATGCCATACATCACAGAATTCGATTACGGTTTCTCGCCGGCATTTACTGGCATAGTTTACGTTGTGGGTGGAATTGAGCTGACAATAGTATTTGGAATCTTAATAGCTACCTCTGGTAGAATGAAAGACAGTTATCTATTGATAATAGCATTGATTTTTACGCAGCTTTCTCTGGCATTGGTGATATACGAAGCGTCATTGAAATACCTTAAATCTCGATTTATAGTTTTTGTTATAGTATGCGTGTTAGTTTTTGGAACATTACCACTGAACTTAGTAAGCTCGAAAAGTTTGATTACAAAACTGATACCTGAAGAACATCAAGGAATGATTCAAGGCATTTATTCTTCCGTGTCAAGAATAGCCTTAGTTTGCGGTCCGATACTTGGTAGTGCTGTCTTTGAAAAACGTCAAATCTATGGTGCTGTGTTTTCTGGGTTTTGCTTTATTGCAATTATTGCAATGTTTTGCGTCTTGCGTAAATTTGATAAAAGAGAAGAAGAAATGGCTGATGTTTGGAAAGAAGACCATATGCAAGAAATAGAAAAATAAAAATGCTTTGAACATTAAGTTTTATTATAATGACTAGCTTATCAAATGTTCCTTATCGATCAAATCTTCTTGCTGTATGATATGAAGATTTCCAAAAAGAAAAACAATACATTTATTTCCATACTTTCTCATCTTTCTTTTTCATTGATTCATAAGGATCCATTCAGAGTATTACTACGCACACATGCTTAAAAATTAAGCCAGAAAGTGAAGACGATTTTCCATTCATCGATTTTGATAGATCGAATTTTTGGAATCGTCTTTGAGACATGAGCATGTGCACACTTTTTATACAAAATTCCACATTTTTAGGCAAATTGGCGATTCCAAAAAGTAGTTTCCTCCGCTTGAATTTCATGCGCTTAGCAGCATGGGAATGATCAAAAAGAATCGTACTGATTCAAGGATGGTACCTTGAAACTTGGGCAATGCATCGCCTGTGTTTTGTTACTCACTGGTGGAATTTTGAGGTTCTTGGACACCCATAAAAAACCATCAACAAGCGTTATTCTTTTCCTTTTTTCAATACGTACTTTGAATACATCAAAGAACAGAAACATTTCGTCGTCATTTCTTAATGCACGATCTAATTCATTTCGCAATTCTCTAATAAAAGGTGATTTTACTTTCGTTGTGAATTCATTAATCCCTTGAAATGAAGATACGTCGTCAGACATTAACATATTGTTGCGTCATCTTCTTCCCCAACTGCATTTTTTCACGTGAAGGAAAGCTAGTGCGTGAGTTTTGAACAAAGTAGCATTGTTTTCTTCGATTCGTTGTAATGTGGTCTTGCATCAATTTTTCATTTACATTAGCATAAATCAAGTTTCAATAAGCAGCTATTAACATTATTGAGAACATCTGCAAGCAGTAACAGCATCAGCACATTATCTGGTTCAAGCATTTGATCTCTTACATCACGGAACTCTGGATCATTTTTTGCAGCAAATGATTTATTCTAAACTAGTGATCAGAGGTTCAAATCTTAAAATTATTCGAGCGCTCGCTTCGCCGTGAGATAACTATCTTGTGATCGCTGCTTCCAGCAATTTCACATTTTCAAGACCTTGCCCATTTTGCGCTGTTTACTGTCTGCAACATCCTCAACCATAGGCGTATTCAAGGTCAGTCAAAAAAAGTGGAGGAGTCCAACGTTATTATAATTCTTTTCAGTCTTAATTGTCGTTTTGGTTACTTGCACGTTTTTCATTTCTACTTTAAATGACTAAACTCTCCTCCACAAATTTTGACTTAGCTCTAACTACGCCTACACCATGTCAACAATAAGCGATGATTTACAGTTGATGATGTTGCCGTGGTTTTCTTCATATAAATATCTATTAACGTTCTTTGCCAATCTAGTGTTTTATGTTTGCTTTTAGTTGACTCGTAACGTGCTCGACTTCTTATTATGACTGTTTCCAGTAGTTTTTGGGCAACTCATAACTTTCACAAAATGAATGAATAAAGATGGTAAATTTCAAGGTTGCTCTTCCCAGTTCACACTCAGTTGAGAATAATAGGGTATAATTAGATCATTAATAATGACTTCCAAATGTTGACTGAAGGTAGATACATAATCTAATTTTGAGACATAAGAAAAGATTGTTACTTTCGTAATGAATGTAAATTGGGACACAAAAATCTTCCAAAAAAAACAGTTTGACAGAAACGTTACTTCTTCTTTTCGGTTTATTGTACCGGATAACTGAATCTGTTATTAATTTAATAATATCTCTGCTTTCTTTCTTGTAGGTTTCAAGATGGTAAAAAATTGTCACAATCACAACGGCGGACCTAGGGTATGTCAAAAATTGTGGAGGCTCACATAAACCTAATTTCTGTTTTCAGCCTGTATGACCAATGGGATTACTTGCACGTTTTTCTTTTCTACTTTAAATGCCTTAACTCTCCTCCACAAATTTTGACTGAGCTCTGGCTACGCCTCTGAATTGTGCCTTTTTGTTTTAAAGTAACCAATGTATGTGACTAAGTCTGGTAAAGTGTTGTAATGAGGAGCGATTGTTTTGGAATTGTATAAGTTCACCTTACGTCTTTCAAAATAGGAAATTGAACGAACACATCAGTAATACTTGCCATAATCTGCGACAATTAATTTCCTCCGCAGAGGCACGGTTTCAACTTTTTTGACAGAGTCCTTCCGGCAATATGTTACCATTTTCGACTGTTTATAACCAAGGTCTGACGATGCAACCCCAATAGTACTCTCATCCTCGCCTTCAACAATGGTGGGTAAATTATTTTTTCACTCCAAAGATGTCTGGAGTGAAAGATGTTGGAGTGAAAGATGTCTGGAGTGAAAGATGTTGGAGTGAAAGATGTTTGGAGTGAAAGATGTTGGAGTGAAAGATGTCTGGAGTGAAAGATGTTGGAGTGAAAGATGTTTGGAGTGAAAGATGTTGGAGTGAAAGATGTCTGGAGTGAAAGATGTCTGGAGTGAAAGATGTTTGGAGTGAAAGATGTTGGAGTGAAAGATGTCTGGAGTGAAAGATGTTGGAGTGAAAGATGTTTGGAGTGAAAGATGTTGGAGTGAAAGATGTTTGGAGTGAAAGATGTTGGAGTGAAAGATGTTTGGAGTGCTTGTTGCTTACTACGTTGGTAAACTTGGCACGGTGTGCCAGGATTTCTGGTATTTCCATGCATTTTCTTTTCCGCGTATTTCGGAAAAACTCCCGCAGCTTGTTCTTCCTGGAAAGGGTTTAGGAAGTCACAACACAAAATAGAGAAATACCTTAACGGAATTAATAGGACAAAATTTATGTTAAAGGGAGCTTTATCCTTCTCCTACTCCTCCTTCTCCGTTCACTTTTATAGCCGGAGTTCCGCAATAGAACTTGTCCATTAAAGCTTAGAGGTTGGAACAGGGGCTGGTGTTCAGTAAAGGGTTGCGGATAAATAACAGTATTCAAAAGTACGCCTTGATACCGAAATAAAATCGGCTTATTACTCGGGATCATGATGATATCGTAAACCGACTTGGATATTAAACCAAGTTGACCTGAAAGTCAACTTGGTTTAGACGTCACAGAAAACGATCAAAATAGTCAACTTAGTTTAACATTTAAAAGATATGCGCGATAACTCGAAGAAACTCGCCTCTTTCACATGTGAAGGATAAAATGGCTGATAAGAGGTAGAGCATAAGAAACTTTTTGAAGACTACCTTTTGAGTAGCAAAATCAATTCTACTGTCATAAATCGTGATAATTTAGAGGAAATAAGACGTTATTTATTATGTGAACGTGATTGGATTAGCTGTAACATTAAACCTATTCTCAAGAAGCGTATTAGAAGGAATAAATTTGTCATTGCGAGCTTTCCTGGTGATATAGATTGTGTGTGCGTTTTAAAGCAGTTTCAAGTAAGTATTTTTTGATATCACGGTGTGTGTGTGGAGGGAAGGAGGTGGGACGAAGAACACACACTACACTGTTTATTAATTGGCTTTTTATTTCCATTCTTGGGGATGGTCCTTTTTTACATTATTTTATGTATAAATGAATTTACTTTTTGATAATTATATAAATCTCCAGTTGTTTTCTTCTTTAGCCATCATCTTCTTCTTTAGCCATCAACCTAGATCACCATGGGTGCAAGGCCTGGTTGAAAGGACAAATGCTTGTGTGGAGGAAATGATTGCCGCTAACCAGCAGGAGACTGGAACAAATAGTTGGGCAACCTCGGATACAATGTAAGTCATTTAATAAGTTAATTATACTCAGTATAATTAATTCAAACTGAGAACTGACTAGTCAGCTAAGTGGTCGGTTACAAAAAATAAATTAAGTAAGCATTTATTTGATAAGTGGGTTAAAAAAAGGTGAAACTGATGTGGATCTACGACTAAAAATTATGAGAACCAACCTGAAAGTTAAAAGTCACTATCCCTACACTCATTATATAAATAATACCTGCATACTTCTTAAAATTACTTAAACTTCAAGAAATAATACTTTTTAACTTGGTTTAAGGCTTCTTCACCTTATTTTGATGATAGTCAACTTGGTTTAAGCCTTTTCCAGCTTACTTTAGATGATAGTCAACTAGGTCTAAGTGAAAGTCAACTTGGTTTAAGGCTTTTTCAACTGAATTCAAATCTTAGTCAACTTGGTTTAAATGAAATTCAACTTGGTTTAAACCTTTTCCAGCTTACTTTAGATGATAGTCAACTAGGTCTAAGTGAAAGTCAACTTGGTTTAAAGCTTTTTCAACTAAATCAACATGAAGGTCAACTTGGTTTAAGTGAAATTCAACTTGGTTTAAACCTTTCCAGCTTACTTTAGATGATAGTCAACTAGGTGTAAGTGAAAGTCAACTTGGTTTAAAGCTTTTTCAACTAAATCAACATGAAGGTCAACTTGGTTTAAGGCTTTTTGAACTGAATTCACATCTTAGTCAACTTGGTCTAAGTGAAAGTCAACTTGGTTTAAGGCTTTTTCAACTAAATTCACATGAAGGTCAACTTGGTTTAAGGCTTTTTCAGCTTATTCAGATGATAGTCAACTTGGTTTAAGGCTTCTTCACCTTAAACTTTGATGATAGTCAACTTGGTTTAAGGCTTTTTCAACTGAATTCACATCTTAGTCAACTTGGTCTAAGTGAAAGTCAACTTGGTTTAAAGCTTTTTCAACTGAATTTACACCTTAGTTAACTTGGTTTAAGTACAGGTCAACTTGGAAACAAAATTAACTACTGGTCATGCGGACAGTGTTTTTAAATGTACAAATTTCTTTATATATGTTATAGATGTATTTATGGGTTTTTTTTCTGAAAAAAGAAAGTTATATTAAGATTCATTGTTTTTTAAAACAAATGCCCCAAAATGGGAACAGATTTTCCCATACTATTTTGATCCATCTGTTCCGCACCCACAAACATTTTTAGATTAAAGATTAGCCCGCAATATTTCGCCTACACGCTTTTTTATATAAGCACAAATCTGTGAAAAATCGAAACAAGTAATAAATGACGAAAAAGTTACAAGTCCACTTGTACAGAGTTGGACCGTTATTTCTTGAGAACTATCTCTAAACTCTCTTAAAACATTTTATCTTCCTACGTAGATACTCAACAAATGAGCTTGTAAAAGAGACCTAGTTTAAGAATATAGCGTTTCATTGTCAATTAGCCACTTCCTCGGCCTTTTTACCATTCCTATCAAATATGCGTGATATAAGCAGCCCGAGAATGTTTTAAAGGAAGAAACTTTATTGTTACGATCGTGAAAGTTTGATCCAGCAAAAATCTCTGGATTCGAGTAATGATGGGTCAACTTAATTTAATGATCAAAATTTTCACTCGAAAAGGACAACTTGGTTTAATAAAATAACGGGAGCCTACTTGGTTTAAACCAAGTTGGAATTTGGTCAACTTGGTTTAAAAGTTAACATGGTTTACGACAGTGATAAGATTTCTATGCATAACATATAAGGTAGTAACCAAAGAGGCTGATACAACAACTATACTTATTAAAACAGCAAAATATTTTACGCATTTCTTAATTTCGCGATTTTGAATTGATATGGACTTGGTTTATAGAGATGTGAGAGATAGGGATGTTATAAACAAATTCATTTTTTCAGAGACTTTTGAAAACCAATTACTATTTGTGCTTTTTATATGGGTTCAAAAGATGTGTATTAGCATGTAGAAAAAGCTCTGTAAGTTCAAGGAAGAAAAGTTCCAGAGATATTAACATTTTAAAATCCCAACTTGGTTCCCCTCAATGCTTATTCATTTGCTCACCGAGGTGTTGCGTCGAGTTTGCTTTCATCGTCCACTCGTCAAACTTTCCAGCATTGCTATGATTGACTTATTCACTTTTCGGAAGCTTTTTGATTGGTTGTTGCAAACGACGAATCTACGCTTAAAAAGATCTGATACAAAATTGTTTTCTTTTAGTTCCTTGTCTTCGGTTTGTTTGTGATTGATTACAATTCAGAAAACTTGATATCTTTTTGCGTAAACACTCTAGGCACTTACATTATATACAAAGATTAGAATCAGTATCTGTGGTGGAGATTAAATGGCGCAACAGACAACTGCTAATTTTGTCCACTTTGCGACGAAAATGCAACGAGAAGCACTTGGAAAATAAACAGAAGATTTCTCCAATTTGTTTGCATCAAGTTCGAATCGTAAGATAAAAATATATCTGGAATTGCCTCTTTAAATTTCCAAGGAAATAACATTGCAGCGAGAGAAGCGAATGTTTTGAGAATAAAATCTTTTTTTCGATCGATGTATTAGTAGTAGGAAGAATCGAGACAATATTTGAAATGTAGTGATATGTCAGAAACAAGGATAAATAAACGAATGTTATTTTTATATATTTCCCTATAGGGCGAAATATATGTTAAAACCAGCGTTTTCCTTCTTCTTCTTCTCCTTATCCGTTCACTTTTATAGCCGGAGTTCCGCAATAGAACTTATCCATTAAAGCTTAGAGGTTGGAGCAGGGGCTAGTGTTCAGTGAAGTAGCGTGTAGCTACACCATTTTGTTAACCTTTGTTATTGATTTCTCTTGTTTTCACTGTAATTTAGTTTTGATTTTTCATCTGTTTACTGGTTTTGCATAAAGGTTTTGGCAACATATAGCTTGTATCAAACCCAATGGTTGCCAACAAAGCGAAATGTTTATTAATACCCAGACTACTGTGGATGGATCGAACGTTAAAAAGTTTTCAATAATAAAACATATATTTTAATACCAAAATGTTAAGGCTGCAGAGTTTACTTTCATAATGATTTATTTTGGTTTATTTGTGTTTCCATTACATTAACAGAAGAGTCGAGTAGCGAAGTTATTCATTTTAGTTACTGCAATTCACTGTTCTATGCTGATAGGAGATATTACTAATTCACGACATCAAAGCCATGCAAAAATTATACCACTAGCTTTGATGAGCCGGTAACATTGCTTCAGCATATGCAGCATTTTTTAGGAAAATGATTCAGAGGTTTCTCGTATTTTGCATGGATTTATTTTTGTGGACTGGCCTTAGCCAATTTTATTTAACTGGGTAGAATATAAGCCGGTTTTCCACTAGGCGTAATATTCGTTTGTGTTTTTGATAAATTCCAATACAAGCGTCACAGAAAAGTAGGATCAAGTTCAACTTTTCCGCTGCGGCCTATTCCTCAAGCCAATCAAATGACTCAGTTAATGATCACGTGGAGAAAACAATAGCCACTTCGCACTAAATATTCCGTCTAGTGGAAAACCGTCTTTAGAATCAACGCCATACTTTTATAAGTAAAATAGTTTTTATCGAAATTAATTTGTGTTCAATGGGGTCTGGGACGTTTTAATTCTCTGAATTTAAGGTTGAAGACGTCCGTAGCAAGTTGAAGATTTTTGGGGCTGAAAATGACAGGAAAGTCAGTGGTCCTTTGCCAATCAAGATTTTGAAATTGGCCATAGATGAATATGTTTATGCATTGACAGATTGCTTTAACGAAGCCTTGAACAGCAAATCTTTCCCTGACGAGTTAAAAATGGCTGACATAATCCCAATCCTTAAGAAAGGTCCAACAAGGGACAAATGTAATTATAATTGTAGTTATTGTAATTTCGCTGTGGTTTTTTTATTTTGTTTATTTACTTATTTATTTATTTATTTATTTATTTATTTATTTATTTATTTATTTATTTATTTATTTATTTATTTATTTATTTATTTATTTATTTATTAATGTTTACCCAGGATAGCCTCTGAGGGTCAACGAGGGTCCTGAATAGGAAGTCCTAGAGCAATTAAAGCCCCCATGGAAGCCACATGTCTGCATGAACCGCACAACTAGACAACCCCGTTAGACATCAACCCTGCTCTCAAGCTGAGTGGATCTATTCTCACTGTTATAGTCGCTGGCATGACTCGGCCAGGATCTGAGCACTGACCTTCCGCACTGGAGGCGAGCACTCTACCACGAAGCCATTAGTCTAAGAAAAGTATGTAGCCCTCAGCATGCTCTATTGAGTATGATATGAAACTGGCAAAACTGCAAAAATAGATCAGGTAAGGTTGGTGCACTACAAATGGATCTATCCAAAGTTTTTGATTTTCTTCCCCATGATCTCCTGATGGCTAAACTTGAAGCGTATGGATGTGGAATAAAAAGTGTCAGATTTCTTTCCTCGTATCTTCGGCACAGGAAACATCGCGTCAAGATAAGTTCTGCCTTAAGTGATTGGCTCGAAGTGCTAGTTAGTTCTGTTCTAGGCCTGTTTCTATTTCTCCGTTTATAGTTCATCATATGTAATTTAGCAGATGACAATTCTTTATTTGTTTGTGGTGAAACCTTAAAAGAAGTTCTACGTAGGCTTAATTTTGATATAGGTAGTATCATTAAATGGTTCAACTCTAACGCTATGGTTGACTATGGACCGACTGGTGGCCTTGTGGTAGAGTGCTCGCCTTTGGTGCGGGAGGTCAGGGTTCAAATCCTGGCCGAGTCATGCCAGCGACTACAACAGTGTAAATCGATCCACTCAGCTTAGCACTCAGCTTGAGAGCGGGATTGATATCTAAGGGGATTGTCTGGTTGAGCGGTTGAAGCATACTTGCGGCATACTACGGAAGTAGCCCAAATGGGGGCTTTAAATGCTCTGGGACCTCCTTCGCAGGACCCTCATTGATAACAGTTCTATCAGAACTGAAGAGGTTATCCTGGGTAAACATTAATAATAATAATAATAATGGTTGTAAATCCTGATACATTTCAACTAGTTATTCCACAACATCAGTCAAGTAGTTTATCTGTTACGGTTGCTTTTCGTTGCTATTTTTAATTCAGAAGTAGTTAAATTTGCTAGGTGTGTCTATAGATTCCAAGCTGTGCTTCAATTTTCATGTTAGTGAAATGTGCAAAAAGGTTTCCCCAAGGACACGTGCTCTTGCACGTGTACGCTGTTTTCTAAGCCAGAGTAAAAGAAACCTTTTGTTTAATTCCTTCATTCTTTCTCATTTTAACTATTCTCCTCTTATTTGGATGTTTTGCGATAAGAGCTCTCATCAGCTTATTAATACGAAGTGTTAACCGTGAATGACGAAATTTGATTGGGTTATCTCTTCTTTCCCCTCCCTGTCCTGCGCATTATATTTATGAGGAATGTGATAGCGAAAGAAAAGAATATTGATAATTTTGTATTAATTCTTGTAGAAATGTAATGTTGTAGTAACGCGAACCATTTCTTGTTACCGTAAATCCTAATTAACGATAATTAATTAATTGATAATTAATCAAATTAATAATTAAGATAATTAATTGATAATTAATCCTAATTATCCTAATTATCCTAATTAATCTTAATATACTTAATTAATTATTATTAATTTATAAAAAAATAAAAGCCGCTAGACTGCAAGCGGAATATTTCGCCATAACGCTACTTAATTGTTATAAATGACCTCGTCTAAGCAGGGTGTTTATTAGACACATATTGACAAAGTTCCACAAATCTTCTAATAAATGCCTTCTTCTATATTGATTGGTTGCCTGGCTTATGGAACTGTCGTTTAATATATACTAAACTAAAATATACTAAAATAATTTCAAAATGATAAACTACAGGGGAGAATCACAGGTCTTTAGTCATAAGATTTGATGTTGTAAAAGTGACATTATAGCGTATGTAAACAACAACGGATCCATCTAACACCTTTATATTTTTCGGTGACAAAAAGTTTGCCTTACGAAAGATAGAATAACAAACATTGTTCTGCTTCTACTAGGTGACGTACTGATATACTGATACTTTGCCGAACCAAGTCATCAAGTATGATTATACAACCTTACCGAAGACATTAATGTTCATCTGACAATTCCCTCGCAATGAATTTACGGTGAAAGGTCTTATAAAAATGTTTGAAAGAACGAGGCATAACTTAACCCTAGCCTCACTTTCCCAGACAAAATTAATAAGGTTTTCACTATAAATTTAAGTGAGGCGAAATTGTCAGCGAATGACTTTCATAGGCGTATTCAAGGTCAGTCAAACAAATGTGGAGGAGTCCACGTTATGATATTTCTTTTCAATCTTAAGTGTCGATTAGGGCGCTTGCACGTTTTCCTTTTCTACTTTAAATGACTAAACTCTCCTCCACAACGCCTCTGACTTTGGAATGAGTTTTATATTGTTTATGTTGTTTCTCCTCGTGTTTCTGTATTCAGTATGGTGGTTATTATGATGAGTAGAGTTTTATACAGGAGCAATCTTATTTCAATTGGCATTCAATATTATGTAATTAGAGCAGTTAGGTTTCCCAGCAGAAAGTGTATATTTTTTCTAATTTTCGAAGCTTGACCTAACCATGTTTGAACAGGTTAAAAATGAGACGTAATTTCTCAATTTGTCAGTCAATTTGAATTCCCATTCGACCTCATACCCAGACCTCTGCTGGTTGGCCCTCTTGTTTTATATTCCACTTTCTCCTTCTAATGAATTTCAACAATTTGAAATTTTTCATGACATTGATATTAAAAACGTTTGTCTTCTCCCTTTTCTTCTCTTCATTTCCTCAGTTTTTGAATATACAGTTGAACCTCAGTTATCCGAACTCTCGCGGAACCGAGCTGATTAGGTCGAATAACAGGGGTTTTGTAGAGAAATAAGAAAAAAACCGCATTATTCTTAATAGTTATCCATAAGCTTCACAGTTTCAAACTGTGTTAAAATAGTCATGAAGCAATGTTTGCTTTCTGGCAGAACACTTTACGCTTTTACAACAACTGTGACAGGGAAGCCAATTAACCAAGGTGATGGAATGGGTATGAAAGTTCCTTGCAAAAAGATATTCAATGAAAGAATAGAGTTCATCGATAAACTTGAACAGGTTATAATGAAGTTGTAAATTTATATAAAAGATAAAATTCATTTTACAATACTTTTTCTGTCGGAAAAAAAAATTCGGATAAGCGGGGTTATTTTTGTGATTGGACTGAAAAAATTGATTCAAATAAACGGGCAATCCGGATAACCCGGTGTTTGGAGGTTCAATTGTATAATTGTTTGTGGCGCTCGTCAAACTAAACATGACTCTTCTTTTTCTTCTAAGTCTAAGAAAACAATCGTCACAAAAAAAGAGGTTTTATCCAAACGAATCTTGTTTACTTTTTTAAATTATTTTCAAATTCAAACTTTTGCAAAGCTACTATAATACCTTTCTCCCTGTATCAAAAAACTTAGTGGTTTAGTACATAACCCAAAATTGATGATTCAAAAAGTAGTTAAAGTATTGTTCCTTTTAAAAGATGTTTAAGTTCATAAAGAGTTCCAAAGCATGTTCATGTATCATATACTTAATCCTTTAATATCGATATTTTTTGCGTGATCCCTTTTTTCCCCCTGTGTGGTATGATAGGGATTTTTTGCTAAACGGATTGGTTTAATAATCACATCCATCACAGTGTCGCTTTCTTTACTGCCAATTAATTGAGGTTATGATCTTTTGTATTTTGACGTTATTTTCGTTTGATGCGTCTTGGGTTTTCGAGAGGGGATATAAAGCACAAAAGATTCGAAGCTAAGGTACAATCAACATTACAGTTAACATTACAACTATACAAATGTGTCTCAACACCTAATACTATTAGATAGAAACCTTTTTATTTCACACCTTACTTTTACACACATACTTCACCAAACATTCATCAGCCGCTTTCTCTTCATAGTATATTCACTGCATCCTCATTCACTGAAACAAGTTCAGTATGCCTTATTGCTGTCATTTCAACATGCCATACAGAAATGTTTGAAGAAACATTAAAAAAACTCCAAAAGCACTCGAATTCAAAACATTCAAACAGCAGTTTCTATGTAATTGCTACCGCGCTTCCATGGAATGATTTTTTGTATTTCCTTCTTAATTTCTTGCTGAGTGGTTATATAGTATATAGGGTTCATAATAAGATAAATTGACCATGTAACCCCTAAGATCTTGAAAAATACTTCATTCATAGTCAGTGCACGAAGGAAGGCACTTGAACCCATTATAGAAACAAACATCAATGCCAAATAGCCCAATTTCAATATTCCGGCTGCCGTTTCTCCTGCTTTCTTTCGCAAATCAAACTTTTCCGCCTCTATACCAAATCTACGTTGATCTGCTAAAATATCTGCTTTATGTTTCGCAGTGATAGCTTTAATGCGTCTGCCAATATAAATGACTGCAATAGAATAAATGAAAGAAAATATTCCCCATGATAAGCCAAGAATAAACAGGTATGTACGAGTATCCATATTTGTCTTCAGTAAAAGATACACGATAACCATGATTGTGGAAGGTAACCATGGTAGCAATAGACTCAACTGGAATCTTCGTCGTGTTACTATTAGGAAATACTTTAACGGATATTGTATGCTGATATATCTTTCAATAACGAGAACCAGAGTCAGAAATATGGACAGTATTGATAATGCATGAATAGTAAATTTAACTTCTATATCCACTATGTCAGCAAGAGGAACTATCGCACCAATAGAGCTGGATATTATATCTACCATACACAAATAAGCAATCATGTACAATCTCTTTGTATGCAGTTTTTTTTTCAAATATATCAATCGAACAATATAGAAATCCAGAATGACTGAAATACAAAGTAATATTGGTACCAAAACCTTTGAAAGTGGCCCCTTCAAATCATTCATCTTCAATCTAAGCTGTTTCATTTTGTTGATTAATGAATTGTAGACCCCTAAAAGAAGACATTTTATTAGCTGAGGGCATATGAAGTAAAACATTTTTGCACTTTTTCTGCACAGATGTAATGAGTCGTATAACGCGTAAAACCTTTTACAGTTTTACATATTTTTACTTCGACTTTAAGCAACCATTTTGAAAGACAACAATGATACATAAGCCTCTGCCATTATTATTTACTAACTTGACAGCTAATTTGAAAAAGCATTTAATTAATTCATAGAAGAATGACACTTTATACTGTGGAGGTATAATATTTTTTTACTATTCACATTTGAATTAATTCAGGTTTTCCAAGCAAAGCCATAATTTTATGGTTTCACTCAATAGTTGGAAAATATATATAACAAAAACATTTTTAGGTTGTATTCTTATATTTCTTATCATGATCCTTGAGAGTGGAACCGTAAAATGTTTTTACCCAGGATACTAGTTAATACTATTAGCGAAAAAATTTACCACCTAGTTTCCTTTGCAGTGTACTGAACGAAAGTTGCATCGATAAAAAGTTTTTACCCGGGCAGCTAGTCTATATATTACTACTATAAGCGTTATAAGGGCTGGTTACAAGTCCTAAGCGAAATAATCTAAAAAACGAAATTGTTTAAGAAACAAATGTGGCACGGTTTCTGTACATGTATGTGTATCAGTATAGAGGGAAACCATTGCATTGCATCAAATGTTTACATTAACATTAGGTAATCTTCTTATACTAATACTAAATCTTGCTTTTTTCTTACCTAACTTTGAAAGGAAGAACTTTAACAAAATTTTCTCGGGAAGTTCGTCAATGGATGATGTTTTTCCGTATTAGTATAGGAGGAATCTCCCATTAGGAGAATCTCTAGCTCCATCTTACGGGTTTCATTACTTCGTGGAGTGTTGTGCTTTAAAGAAGACATCACAAACCGCCCCCGGAGGAGAACACAATGCAATGGTTTTTGCGTTCGAAAGTTCATCAAATTTTCTTTCTTAATGAGAATGAAGACGCTGTAACATTTTTTGTTTTTGTTTTTAATATTTTTTTATTCAACGCTTTAAGTTCAGTAATAAAGAATAACAACATTGATCGGTATCAGTTACTAATTCTATCCGACGAGATAGTTGATGTAGACCTGCTATGTGTTCGTCTTATCAGTTCATCATTTTCTACCGATGTCTATTTTTTTATGTGTTTGAATGTAGCTTTTTCGTATCAGTTAGTTTTGACTACTATGCCGGAATGTGTAGCTAGCAGTTTATTTGGTATTTCATTGTAGTATGTGGATTGTTATTATTAAGGTTCGCTATTAGGGAAACGAAGGTAGCAAGATCATTATTATATTGTTTTGATAGTGTTTGCTTGATATCTTTTTGTTTTCGATTAGAAAATTGAATAGTATAGATGAATGTAATACAAGAAGAAAATGTGAAAATGGTTTTTGTATCATGATGCACAAGTGGAGTTTTGTGTTTTGACATTTCCACAATTCATAGCAGAATAAAGATTTGAAAGATAAAAACGTCTCAGAAGGTATTGTTTTGTTAGATTTAGTTAATAGGAAAATGTGAAGGTATTTTCTTATATTTCAGAAGTTTAATCGTGGTTAGGTAGGAGTATACGTTCTATTGTCTCTTTTTAAAATCCCTGAACATTGGAATTTTAGCTTTTAGTTTAACCGTACAACTTTAGAAATCTCTAAATAGGCCAGATAGCACTGAAAAATAGGGATAATAGCATTCTTTGAATGATCGATCCAAAATATTTATACGACAATTTTGTGTTAAATATGATATAATTCCAACATGCAGAAACACAACAATTTTTGTAGATACACAGACTTATCATGACAGTATTGCGCGTAAAAACAATTTATGGAGAAAAACTGTAAAATGTTTTTACACGCTACACTAGTAAAAGTTATATTAAATAACACTAATAAACGAAGACATTATCCGTGAAAAGGATAACATTAAAACATATAAATGTTGACGTTACATTACGACACAAACATCACCTAAATATTAATTAAACAGTTCAACATACTTCAGGTTGATATCCTGGCCCATTCTTCACTAATATCTTCGCTATTTCCGATTGACTTGACTAGAGACTTATTTACATGATGGTAAAGCGATCTACTGCCTCTAACACAAATTTCAATTGCGCTGATTAGGGAAAAACATATTTTCCTTCGTATCCAGCAAGTTATCATGCCATACCGTTGTTTTCTCATTTCAGCAATCATTTCACTCAACCTTCTGAAAAAACGCTTGCTCTCACGACCGATACCACCAGTTGCAGCCATAACTATGGGCGTAAAACTTCCGTGTTATACATGCGTTTTTTCTCTTTTCGTTCAATTCATAACATTTCGATATATATTGGGGTACATATCTTTAAGCGTTTGGGTTAAACACCTTTATATCTGGTTTGACCAGCACATCAAAAACCACGAGCACTTACATCACATCTCGCTTCATCACAATTATTTGCTGTTACTTGCTCGAAAGATTCTCCTGTCAGCGTTTGAAGTGCAGGTTCTACTCGAACCTCTTTACATATTTCTTTCAGCAAAGCAGCAGTTATGTTCCGAATGTGATTGTGTCGAAGAGTTACAAAACCACCCTTTTTGCAGGAAATAGCATGTTGCAAATCAAATTTCGCTCCACTTTCACACGTTTCAGGCATTTTCGTGAGCTCCCAACCATATCTGATTCGAATGAGGTCTCAGAAGTGTTGTTTATTTAATATATATCCTTCGTCTTTCAATGGTAATGTTGTCAACCATATCAATGAAAATAAAAATGTTACATTCCCGTTTGTTGACGAAGTAACAAGAAAAAGAAGAAGATAGAAGAAACGTACGGTAAAGTTAGATTAGTTAAAAGGTTTGCGTAAGTAAGAGGTTCTTGCTAAGTTGGCAAGCCAAATATTCAAAGCCTGGAGAATTATTGAGGTTGAAATGGAACTGTATTTTCACTGAGTACACGCTTTTTTATAAGAATATACTTTATAAGAATATCGAGGCTGACAATGGGTCAAAAATTAAGAATATCCTAAGAATATGCCCAGGCTCAGCTATTTATTCTAGATATGAAGGCTGATATTTGTCAAAAAGTTAAGAATACTGAATACTGAAACGTAATAAACACAATTCTTATAAAAAAGCGTGTAATTCACACGTACTTACACCCACGAAAATTAACGATACAGAATGACGAAATGAAAGTAGTACCAGGTGGTAGAACTGGAAAAGCTGATCAAAAATATGTAAGGAATCACATACTTACGACGAACTGTTACCGAGATATCGCCCAGCTAAGAATTTAAAATATTATTAAATATTATTGTTTTGAAGGCGTTTTCCAAAACAGCCGACCACCGACCAACCTACCAGAAAAAACCGACCACTGACCAACTGACCACCGATCACCGACCACCGACCAACTGACCATTAAAAGCGCAACGCAGTCAAAAAAAATTTTTTTTTTGAAAAAATTTATAGAAATTAAAAGTGCATAAAGATACAGAGTCGATTGTTTTTTTGGAATTTTTTAAAAATATCAAATTTTGTAAAGTTAAAAACGAATAACATAGAATCACTGTTCTCTTAGGCTATGTATCCATTAGACGATTTGAGAGCGTTGCGTTGCGTTGCGTTTTAAAAACCATATCGGATAGGGGGGTCTGTTCCCATTAAAAACGAGTCACTTCGGCATGAAAAACGTATCGGATAGCTATCACAACGCTCCGCTTCTGAAAGTGATACATCATCTATCGGATAGCTTTTTAAAACGATGTTTTTGTAATGGGAACAGGTAAAAAAGGCGTTTCGGCATAATTTTCAAAACGAAATCTTATTTTTTGTTGTGTTGTGTTGTATGTGTGTATGAAATATGGCGCTGAGTAAAGTTGATTTGAGCAAACAGATTGTGATACTTCAAAATGTTTGGATTTCAACTTGTAATGTTTTGAATGCTGTGATTTCATTCTTGTATCAAAAGCACCAACATCAAAGAGAAATTATTTTAAAGATCCTGATTGCCGACTCAAAGAAAAAAAGAAATAAAAAGAGAAAAAAGCGAAATCTTCCAAAATACTGGGTTAGACCTGGTAGAACTAACATCTGGTGGACCAATATCATAAACAACAAGACTACTTCGGAAGAATGGAGAGAAAACTTTCGAATGAGTGAAGCATCGTTTTACATGCTATGTGAAGAGTTGAGGCCATACTTAACAAAGCAAACTACCAGATTTCGGAAACCTGTGTCTGTTGAAACTCAAGTTGCTGCAACACTATATTACTTAGCTGATGAAGGTAGAATGCGAAAAGTAGCGAACTCGTTTGGTTTAGGAAAAACAACTGTTTCAAAGATCGTTCGCCGTGTTACTTCCGTAATATCACAAATACTTGGGCCAAAATACATAGAACTCCCAAACACCGAAGCAAAAGTAGAACAATTGTCCCAGAACTTTTATGATAGATATGGTTTTCCACAATGTATCGGAGCTGTTGATGGTACACACATCAAGATAAAAAAGCCCGTTGATAATCCCACGGATTATGTCAATAGAAAAGGCTATTTTTCCTTAAACTGTCAAGGGACTGTAAGATATGACTACTGCTTTATTGACGTTGTGATAAAATGGCCCGGTAGCGTCCACGATGCCCGAATGTTTGGGAATTCTGCATTGAATGAAATGCTCAGAGATGGAACTATTCCAAAATGTGAAAGAATTATTGTTGAAGGGGAACATGCCGTACCTGTATGCATTCTAGGGGACCCAGCCTATCCTTTGTTGCCTTTTTTGATGAAAGAATTTTCAAAAGGTGGTAAAAATTTCCGCGAGCGTTTTTTTGGTCTGCGATTATCCTCAGCAAGAATGGTTATCGAATGCGCATTTGGACGGTTAAAGGCACGGTTCGGATGCTTAAGGAGAGAAATGGACATAAATTTGAAAGAACTGCCTGCTGTAATCCATTCATGTTTTATTCTACATAACTTTTGTGAAATGAGACAAGAACCAGTAAGTCAGAGCGACGTAAAAATCGCTCAAAAATACGATGCTGAATTCCAGTCTAAAACAGACACCGGGTACAAAATCAACAACAACGAAGCTGGTGGGAAAAAGATCAGAAACATCTTTGTTAAATATTTTGATTAAACAGACAGTAACTAACGAAAGATAAATATTGTATAGTTGACATATAACAAAAGTATCATAGTAATTTAGTGTCACTGTAGGTTATAATAAGTACGATCATCGTATCGCTGAACACTATCGTTTTCATTGCTTGTATGATTTTCACTTCTTTGGGAGGGATGTCCAAACTGAGGGGAAGGTAGGTTATTAAAGCTTGGTTGATTGAAAGGGTGGGCATATTGTGGATAGGACGGTTGTTGTTGGTTGACAAGCTGACCTAGTATACCAACAGTTTGTTGAATACAAGAACTGATAGTTTCCATAGACTTGAACACTTTGTTCATGCCCGAATTAAACTCTTCTTCGGATGTTTGCAGCTGTTCCACGAGTTTTCTTTTCAAGGATAGCTCTTCTTTGGATATATTCAATAGTTGCGTATCTGTGCTAAGCTTACTCGATAATTTCTTATCCCTTCTGTTTTTGAGTCCTTCTTCAACCTTTTTACGTCTTTGCGTTGTTTTCTCTCTTATGTTTTGGGCATCTTCTTCTTCATCTTCGCTTTCTCGGCCTAAACCAGCTTCATTTTCACAGGACACAGACCTCGAAACCAAGGAGCTTGATTGAGGACTGTGGCTTTCATCATTGACTTCAACCTCCACACCATTTAATTCAGTATGTACTGACCCTACTGACTCATCGTCCTCATTCTCGTGTGTTTTTCCTTTGCGAGTTGATGTATCAATACCTTTTGCGATACTTCTAACAGCCGGACAACCACCCCAAATCTTTTCACAAAGATCATAAAACGTGAAGATAATTCTTCCTCCTCCACTTCTCTTCCCTGTATCGACTGATTTCTTGAAATTTGCCCTAATTGTTTTTAATTTGGCTGCAACCCTATCTTTTGTGATTACATCTACATTTTTTCCGCGAGGGTAACTGTCATCCTCAACGTTAGGATATTGCTCGCAGAACTTTTCTTTTATCTGTTCATACTTTGTCCTTTTCGATTCCCAACTTACTCCTTCATAATCACACTCTGCTTTAAAATCGTAGACAGCTTCGAGAAGAAGCTGAACTTCATCATCAGTCCAATTAAAATCAGATGCTTTTCCAGTTTTCTTTTTGCTTTCTTTGCTTTCTTGACACGCCATCTTTATGCTTTACACACTTCGAAACTGAAAAAAACTCATCAATTTTTTGTTTGGCTTTGCTTATCGGACTCTCCTACTCAATTAGTGTTCT
Source organism: Turritopsis rubra (assembly GCA_039566895.2). Classification (NCBI taxonomy): domain Eukaryota; kingdom Metazoa; phylum Cnidaria; class Hydrozoa; order Anthoathecata; family Oceaniidae; genus Turritopsis; species Turritopsis rubra. The sequence goes on along the minus strand of CM077631.1, from coordinate 9,261,669 downwards.
TCTAATACTCAGAGACTAACTTTTTTAACAAAAGTAGTGCCGGGTGAGGGTGTTGAAAAGATCATCATAATACGCATACTTTAATTGACAGTGCCTAATGGAAACAGCATATTTCGTTGTAAAACGAATTACGAAATTACTAAAAAGCTGTTCCCATTATACGTAATATGCCGTTTTAATTTTCAAAACGCAACGCTCCGCTAAATCGTCTAATGGATACATAGCCTTAGCTAAAAAACCACCATCAAGACAATTCTTATATTTCTTTGTCTATAAACAATAGAAACTGAGTTGTCAGAGCATTCTTGCTATGCACATCTACTGATGGGTAACTTTTGGACAGCAAATGTGACTGGTTAAAAAGTTAGCATGACTAAAGATTTTCGGTAATAAAACTATAACGGTTTTACACCAACATTTTTCATAAGTAAATAAGAAATTATACAAAGTGTTAATAATCTCGTTAGGAAAACTAAAACTTTCAAATTTCAATAGTATTTTCGTTAAACTTGTAGTTCTAAAGTCAAAAGATTACAAATCTTTATTTAACATTATTTCAATCAAGGACCCTCCATCGCTTCTCTTTACGTGATAACTGTAGAAATCAAAGAGAAAACCACGGGGTGGAGGATAGCACATGTATTGCAAAAAATCAAGGAGAAAGCAAAAGATTGAATGAGACATAGCACGCACGTTTTTGAGCCAATGTTCTAACTTTCAGAATAGCTTGTAATGCCTCTCTTCCTTAGAGCCATCGAACAAAACTATTTATTTTGTGATTTACTAGTAAATTTTAATAAAAAAATGATCGTTTTGTACGTTGTTGTTTGGTCATGCAGGATTCCCTTACATTTGCATTTCTTATGCGACTATCTTGACAAAATTGATGGTCTCCAATAATGTTGCATTTAATAGATTAAAATGAAATTTATTTCGTTGTTTCATAAAGCCCAATTAGTCACAGCACATGCCTTTATTTAAAAAGAAAAAAAATTGACCGCGTTGCGCCTTTAATGGTCGGTTGGTCGGTGGTCGGTGGCCGTTCGGTTGATTTGGAAAACGCCTTGTTTTGAACGTATTAAATCAATTTCATGATCAAATATTGAACAAGCGTTGTTTCCTTTTCATTTTCTTACTACAATTTGAAGCAACTTCAGGTGTTGAACAGGCTGTTTACACTTTCTTTTATGATCTGATATTCTGTTGCATGCTTCAAACATATTTTCTATGACAGTATATTGACAGGGATTCTCAAATCCACTAAGGATGTGCTAAAATATTATGACATAATAAATACTACCGATTTTTGGAAGTGACCAATCTGATTGTATACAGCTTAGTATAAACAGAGCTACAGTTGTAGGATTTGCCGGAAAACCTTTCACATTAAATACCTTAGACCATTCTAGCCACGCCTTAAAAGATGATTGGTACGTCTTCATGTTGTTTTCTTCTCTACAAAACAACCTGAAGGTAAGAACTGCAGAGTCAAGTCGTTTAGAGATTCATTCTCTACTTCTAGTTTCAGATGTTCTCGTATAAAGTCTATAAAGGAGTTAAAGTACATGTACACGTAAAAATTACTAGTTAACCCAGGTGGATTTCTTCTTCTTCTTCTTCTTAATTTATTTATTTTCAACTTCACAACTTGGATGAAATTAAATCTACTTCTTTGTTCAATGACGAAATTACATACAACATGATCCAGTGGCAGAAGAAAGAACAATTTGAATATATCAAAACAAACGCAATCCAGTGGTGGTAAAGTATAGCATTTATATACAGTAAAAATAATGTTACTCATAGATACCTAGTGGTAATCTAGAAATTACATATTTCTAGCGGTGTCTGAAAAATTGTCAAACAGAATATCCGAACATACCCAGCCGGCGCAAAAGGTTTTAAAAACCTCTATTTTGGGTGTTTTTTCGGTTTTTCGGAAAACCGCTTTATAAAGAAGTGTTGAAGAGGTTTTGAAAACTGCTTATTAAACGGTATTTATGAAAACGTTTTAAATCGGTTTTTCTCATGTCTCAATTAACACCACAATGTCTTCCCGTTTTTTATCGGGGTTTTAAAGAGGTGTTTTAGAGGTTTTGATAAAAGTGCATTTTGAAAACCTCTTTAAAACTGAAACAAAACTATCGCGTTCGCTTTTAATTCCAGGGGTTTGTAAAGTATATTAGTGATTGCTTAGTGAAGTTTACTTTGTGAAAATAATTTTTTTAAATAAAATGTAAAATGACATTTACAAATTGTGTGTAATTCTTAATTTCTACTTAATTATTAACATTAGGTTTTTTATTATTCATTTTTCTGCCCCCGTCTATATGCTTACTTCTTTTGAATCGCGAGTGGGAAAAAACAATGTGTTGCAGTCTGCCGAAGAAACGAAGACGAAGCCAAAATAGAACAATAAAGTAAGTAAAAATTAATTATTCATAATCAATGGAGAAAAACAATAACAGGAACTGTTTTACATTTTGTATTTGAAGCGTTTTCATGATTATTCTACATCAAATCAAGCATCATAAAGCAGTTTCATAAAGCTTTATATTTCACGAGGAAGACGAGGAAGAGAGAGCAAAGTGGAACGAAGATGTTTTTGTTTTGCTTTGTTGCTCCCATGTGAAGAATGATATGTATAGATTACACTGAATTTATTGGTCTGCTGCTAAAACGTGGTGATGTTAGTTTGTGATTCCAGTTTCATAATCAAAGAATTACACTAAAGTGTTGTGATAAGCTCCCACTGATTTAATGTATATTCAAAGTTCTTATCATTATTTCTTTGTTTTGAATTGAAAACTTTCCCAAATTCAAAATAATAAAAAGATTGGTTTTCTTATCAAACTTTTCTCCTCGTTTTTATCATCTTATAATTTTAAACCTAGCTTTGTTGAAAATTAGTGTGTAGCTATTTGACTTTCTTCTCCAAATCTTCACACTGTTTATATAGATTTGCATACATTTGGCTTTTTTGTATAGATTAATCAGTGGTTTACATGTGCTAGAAATTGTATAACTATAATCTTTTCAGGCTCACCCACTCTTTCTTTGTTTACTCAGGAATGATGAATTGGTGCAGAAAATTCTTGAAAAGGAATTCATTCTTTGTTATTTGTTACAAACTAATGAGTTTGGTTTACAATAAGCATTTTAGTTACTTCATTTTATTTTTCTACATAGCACAAAATTTAAATTTCAGAAATAGTGAAAAGAAACATTCGATATTTTTTTAATATAATAACATTCGAATACAACATTTGATTTAATTTGATTGCTAATATATTATAAACAAAGATTTGCAATTCCATTTCATTTCATGTGGGAATTCTATTTTCTTGTTGAATCAAATCTTATACAAAGTATGATATATATGGTTTAACCTACTTTGAATATTTTCACTACTATGTTTTTACTAAGAATGAAAAAATTTGTAATTAATTTTTAACACCTCCATTGTCTGGTATTGCTTTTGTAATAACGGATCTTATCATATTTCATATTACAGGAAAAATGGATATAATGCAAAAAGACAGAACAAATTATCAAGAACTATTTTTAACCTGCAACGAGAAGTTGTCAGTGTAAATGGAAAAGCAAATTTTTCATCAGTGATAGTAAATACCCTGTAGGAAGAAACAGTTCTTGTGAGTGAAGGAAAAAGAAAAGAAATGGTAAAGATCTTTTTCTCTTGTAGTTTCATAACAGTCTGTGATGCATACCTGGCTGGTCAATAATATTAAAATAGTGAAATCAATAATCATCTCTAATTTTTCTTTCAAATTTTTACAGATCACTAAAGGTTGGTTTATTTGAATAACACTTTTCATAATTTTAGACTATGTAAACTTTCTTGCAAGATACAACCTGAAAGGTGATAACAACAAGTCTGGTTTGGCAAATACGCATACATGCCATGTAATCATTGGTAAGTAAAAGTTCTCTAATTGAATATATTTATATTGTTTGTCAGTCTAGTATTCATAATATATAATTAGAGTTTATCATGTCATAGACCTGTTGTTTTCATTAAATGACGTTTCTATTACGTCAGACCGGTAGTTTTTTTCAACTGAGTTGTTCTTGTTTGACAATTGTAATTGTCCTGCAAAATTTCCTGTTATCTGAAACATTTTGTATATCCAAATTATTGTAATAGTTTCTTTTCGTTTTTTTAGTAAAGATGTACAAGGGTTTTTGGCAGCGAAATGTTGTCAAAGTGGAAAAAATCGCCCACCGCAACATCTTCTTAGGTTTGATAATCTTCCAAGATAAAATGCCTCTCGTTTCTAATCTTTACATGGTCTTATTGTTTCGCTAAGCTTTTCTGTAAGCACTTCCCGTGTTATGGAAGCATCAATCATTAATCAGGTCCAACAACTAAACCCGGCAACTATCAACCAGTCCAATTTTATTCCAAATCCTTGAGAAATCAGTAAATTACCAGCTAATAGAGTACTTAAAAAACAACAGTTTACAGTTGGAAAATCAATTTGGGTACCGCAAACAACGGTCTACAGAAATGGCGACAACTCTTTTATTTGACGATATCAGTACGAAAATGGACAATGGTAAGATGATTGGCGTTATTTTTATAGATCTGTCCAAAGCATTAACACTCTCAGCCGTAGTATACTATTATTATATTTAGAAGCCTATGGTATCAATGGTTCTGCTTTAATATGGTTTCGTAATTATCTGTCCCAGCTAGTCTGTATAAATGGCGAAGATTCAGATACTTTTCCTATTACATGCGGAGTGCCACGTGTGGTGCAAGAAATTTATAAAAATCATAAAATTATAAAATAGCCAAAAAAATTTGTTAATGTAAAGTCTATAAAATTTCTTCATACATTTTCAGGGTTCATTTAATGTGTATTATCTGTCCTTTAACTTAATTTCTTGTCATTATATTTTTTCAGCTCAGATCAATTATTTAATGTTACAGCTTCTTATGTTATTTAATTAATTTAATTGTTGCTATGGTTTTTATTGTTTCCAGAAAGGAAGTTTTTTCTGGGTTTAATATTTAAGAGACACAGTTTTTGTTTTCAGTTCTCTCAATGTCACTTTGCTAACAAGATGAAATTTTTCAAGCTCAATTTATGTAAAATATTCAAGTTAATATTTTCAAGCAATTCTATTTCATTTTGAAGTCATTCAATTTTCAAGAATATTTGTCACTTTCATATCATTACCTGCCTGGTTTTTCACTGGTTTTGTCAATTATTCACTGGCCACCTGGTAGGTTTTGTTTCTGCATTTCGCCTTTTTAGCCCGCCTCTCCCCTTTTTTCAGTGTTTTCAGCATCAGTTCGGTGTCATTTTTCATGTGTCTCACTTAGGACATTTTGAACAATATTTTATTTAGGCCTAGAACTGTCATGTATTTTTCAATTAGTCTTGTCAATTTATTCTCAATTTTCCTAATCTTGTAACCTTATCTTACTATCTTTGTATTTTTATAGTTTCTTTAATATTGTACTTTTGATTTATTTTAGCGATTTTCAAGAATACATGAAGCATTCAAAGTTGAAAAAATTTGCTGACGACACGGTGGTATATATCTCTAATAAAAATTTTGACGTCATACAAGATTCGTTGAATATCGAATCTACAGTTATACTTTGTACGACTTTAAGTAACCTATTTGCTACAAGAGTATAAAAAATGTGATGATGGCATCATCACTTTTTGTTATGACGTCATCAATTTGTCTACTTTGTGAATAATTTTGTAAGTTTTTGAAAAGCATGAATTAATTAGAAACTTTCGAAACTTTTTTGAGAAATATAGCTTCGGACATCTGTTACTTCAACTGATTGAAATAAGATAAAAAAGGGCTCTCACACACACAAATAACTAACAGATAAATGCAATTGAATAGAATAACCTTAAAAAACAGCTTCCCAAAGAAGTTAAAACATCTGCTCCGTAAAATAAAAAATCTGGTCTGTAAATTGTCAAATCTGGTGTGTAAAATATTATAACAGGTCCGTAAAGTACTCCAAAGTTAAGCTGGTAATCACAAAAGTTCAATTCATTACAAAACGAAGTTGATTGAGTACATTCCAATTAGGAAAACAAAAGGCTAATTAAAAAAAAAATACCCATGGTTGACAAAACGCCCTTCCCCGGAAAAAAGGTGGTCTAAGATCCAATTCAATTAGTTACATGGTTTATTGAAAATAAGTTACCTTCACCATTTTGCCATTCTGTAAATTACATGTTCATTGGGATTAGAATGTGACAGGTATCATTTATGTTTCTTCAGCAAGACCGACTGGATAGCAGACAGATTACGGCTGTAGAAACATTCTCTCTTAAACAAGCATAATAAGCAAAAACTCTTTTGTCTGTATTTATTTTATTTCCTACGTATTTATTCATGGAAACCATGGATTTCATACACACTTTGTATGTAGTTACTTTCGTGGATGATGTTTTAAAGAAAATTTAATCTCGCGAACTCGACGCACATTTGCGAAGATTAGTGTCTCATTCTCTTTTAATAAATAATATCTTCCGTTTCGTCTTCGATTTCTTTAAGCAAATCAAAGGTACTGCGATGAAAAAATGGCACTAAAAAGCGCAATTTTTTTTCTTAACGATTTTGAAGAACAGTGTATATTTCAATTAAACGAACTGCGACATCTTATTTAGCTCTTGAACATGGACGATATTTTCTTCCAATTTGGGCCTATTTGGACCAATAGTGAAGAGCATCATAGAGAATTCCTTTACTTTTCATAGATACACAGTAAAGAAAAGAAGATGAAATCAATCATTCAATTCGAAGGGCGTCAATCCTAAAAGGAAGCAAATTTGCTCGATTCTGTTCGCAATAACAGTGGTAAAATCTCAATCTATACTATATTCCAATCCAACTGACTGGCGTCTCTATTTGGATAGACAATCCTGTCATCCCCAATATATGATAAAAAATATACCAAAAGAACAATTTCTCCGTTTACGTCGTATATGCTCCGATATGATGGATTATATTACTAATGCCAACTTGCTGATAACATATTTCATTAACCGTGCATATGACACCAAGAATTTAGAAAACGTTGTAAAGAATGCATTAAAAAACATTCCTTCTTAACGATCATAAGCCCACAGAGAAAAAAGATATCCAATCAATTCTTGTTATAACATCATATCCATGGTCATGACAGCTACTTTCACTTACCGGGAAACATTATAGTAGAGTTGTATTAGCAATTATATTTGATGAAAATTTACCTTGTTCATGTTTAAACACTTCTTTCCACGACTATCTCCACAGGTTGCAACACAACTTCTTTCTACAAGGACAAGTGTTACTACACGCGTTTTTTTTTGCAGGTAGCTTACATTTACATCTGATGTAATTCAACAGCATCTCCGGTGCAACTACGTAATCTTATAATATTGGAGATATCATTGTACCACTTTCTTTCCATCCTCAGTCTGTAGGTCTCAGAATATCTGTGTTTAAGGTTTCCCAAATGATTATCTGTAAATGAACCCTCAAACTGTGAAATCTAGCACTTCCTCCTGTAGGTGTAAGTTACTTTGGAGTAAGTTCACTGTTACATTTAGAAACAAATGGTTACATAGTTTTTTGTCAACTGTAAACAGCCATACAAAAGTGTATCACTTTGAAATAGTAGGACTGAAACAGAATGGTTTCCAAGGTCATTAAATAACAATGAACGTTCTAGAAAGTAGTTAGGGCAATGCAATAAGTAATGTTTAGTACTTTCGATGGAGTTAGTACGACATGAACCAATGGGATTTGTCGTGTCGAAAAAGCTATGTCTAAATTTATGATCCCATAGATGACTGAAACCAAGACTGGGACGAGTCAAAAGGGCACTAAAAGAGTGATCGTTTACTCTAAATACGGATCACAAAGAAGTTCGAAAGAACTTCATAATGGCATCTTGGAATTAGGATAATGATGGAAGATCTCTTATGACTATTAAGTTTGTTCCACTGTGATAAGCAAAATGGAAAAACGTGTTTCAAAAACGCTCTGTACGTACTGCCATGCACCGCTGCCTGGACCTCAACGAGTGTGAATTTACAATATGTTCAGGTAAGTAGTTCTGAAGATAAGAATATCTTAATATTTTGTAGAAGAAACATAATCTTCTACAATAGCTTTTATCAGCAAGGGATTCTAAATCAAGTTCATAGTACAATTTCTCCCTTGAGGAACCACGAATATATCCTGTAAAAGCCAATACAGCATTATATTGTATGTATTGTAATTCTATAAGTAAGGCCTTGAACAAAAGCGGAATTTCCTGGATTGTCATATCAAACATCACCATAGTCTATACGAAGTCTTACAAAAGCTCTGTAAATGTCTAACAATGTACGTCGGGAAAAAAAAAGGCGCAGTCTATTGATAATTCCGATTCCCTTATTTGTGTTGGATATCTTTTCATTCAGATGATGAACAATAGAAAGCTTTTTGTCAAGAGCAACCTCTAAATGTTTACAGAACTGTTGATTCAAAATTACAATATCATTAAATGCTGAAGGTGGTGTTTTCACAGGTGTACTTTCTGTGTAAAGTAAAATTTTGATGTAGCAGTGTGTTGAACGACATCTTCCGCTGGTAAGCCCACTCACTTATACGATTCAAGTCATGGTCCAATCCCTTTGCACAAGATAGTTGTTTGTCCACTATAAAGAATAGAAAGGTATCGTCAGCAAACATTTTCACTGTTGATCTGAAGTTTTAAGGTAAGACATTGATAAATATATAATGAGAAGAAGTGGCTCAAGAATCGGCCCTGGAGGACACCCGCTAGTATTTGCGCCAATAGCTATAGACTCCATCATATATACATTTTTCAAATATCTTCCCTAGAATCGGCAAAAGAGACACTGGTCTATAATGGTCAATTATGTATTTCTCAGAATTTTTTTTAGTTTTGTTCGCCCTTTTCCAGTAGACGGGTATTCTTAATTACCCATAGAATACGAGATGATTTTAATGAGAGGTGTGACTAGTGAATCATCACAAATACAAATCATTCGTACAAACAGATTATCCATACCGCGCGCTTTTTGCACATTAAGAGAACGTATAATTGATAGTATTTTATTTGCATCAAAATATACCCAGCTTAAATGATGTTCCGTCACAACAACAGAGCATGAGAGTTTGCTATCAGTTTTAAGTAAGGTGTACTTATCACCAAAGAAGGAGTTAAACATATTTTAAGTGTCTGTAATAATGTCATTGTTGTAGCTAATGGAAAGTATTTAGGGAGTTTTTTTCTTGGTCAATAAGCAATGAGTTACAGACGAATATCTTTTTGCGCCAATATCAGGGTCATTGGGAGATGTAGTAAGCCTTTTTGATTCTTCTTTGGCCTGTTTAATTGAGACTTTGCTTTTAGAGCAAAATAAATGGAGATCTTGATAATCTTCAAGATTGTTTTCGTGTTTAACAATCTATATTTTTGTATTTATATTTTAATCTATAATCTATATTACACCTGGTGTAATCCACGATACATCATTGTCTCTTACGATGATAACTTCGTTTGGAATGAAATTGCTGCGAACAATTTGAAAACTGCTTGTTAACTGCTTGTTAAAAACTCCTTTACCCAAACTATTGAATCAAGTGCACCTGATATTTGGGACCAGCCTACTGAGTCAATAACAACTTTTTTGTTATCATTATTGCCTTTAAATAAGGGCGAGAATTTTGTTTTTTAACTTTTTAGGTGCACATTTTATATCTTGAATCTTTTTATGCCTTCTTGTTTTTACAATCTTACTCTTGAGTACTGGCTATGATTTTTGGCACTTGCCTGATGTTTCTGCCACGGCTAGTGCTAATTATGTAAATCAATTAGAAAAGTAAATCGCATTTTTTAGAGGAAGAACGTGCCAAAATAGTATCATTGACTTACTATTACAGAAATCACTGTTGTATGACGAGGCATGATGAAAAAAAAACATGTATTAAACGAATATTATTATCTATAAAAAGAAATGCCCTGAACCACATGCAGGATATAATTAAAACGCAAACCAAAACAAACACCGGAAAACGTAACGTATGTTCTAGCTGATTCCCTGGTGAAAGAAATTAAAGGTTAGAAAGAATCTCAACAATAGCCCATGTCACACTAAGGTAAACTGAACTAGTTTACCGAAGTTATGTTTCGTTAAATTGCGACGTCAGCAAATAACTTATCTAAACTTTTAACTAGCAAGAACTAATCTCAGTTCCGCTAATGTCTAAACCACAAGCAAAAAGTGTTTGTGAAATCATATCTTGGGGCCACCAATAAACTATATGAGGGATTACATGAATCCGTCGCTCGATTAAACACCAGTTATTTTGGAGCAAGCTTATAGCTCTACTCTCTCAAAAGGAAAGGCAAAGAAATTAATAAAATTTTAAAATGTACAATCATTTTCTTTGTAAGTTTAACTGTAAGGGCCGTAAGATAATGTTTGTTTGTTTGTTTGTTTGTTTGTTTGTTTGTTTGTTTGTTAGTTTGTTCGTTAGTTATAATTATTTCTTTAGTGTAGATAAGTAAAATTCCTGCTCACACCTATTTTAAACTCGATTTTCCACTACGTTGCAACCGTTAATAAGGACTTGGTGAATAGTTTTGGTAAAAGTGCCAAGTTATCTGAACGATGAAATCGGATTCGTGATTGCGGTTGGAATGACAGAAGGAGGATGGACAAACGAAAACAAAAGGCTAACTGCCTTCCAACATTGACCGTTACTACTTTGGGTGAAGATATATGCTTGATATCATCATTTTTGTTGCTCCGCTTGAAAATCTTGTGGTTTCTTGTTTTAAAATCTTCCCCATTTCGTACAGGGTAATTATTAATCAACATCTATCCTTTGTTAATCTTTTTGCAGAAATTGCGTACATAATTATTACTTCATAAAAGAAAACTTTACATTCGATTGAAGAATTAGAATGGTATGGACAGTTATATAAAATTTTAAACTTCGTTAGTAGGCTTATGTTAGCATTAAACAAAGAGGGAACGAATAGCATTTATCATTGTAAGGTCGAATAAATAAGAAATAATAGAAATAACAGAAATATCAACAACAATAAAAAAGTGCTTTCAGCTTTTTTAAAGATATCTTAAATGTATTAATATTCTATTTCTCCTTTGATCATCTCAACTACACTTCCTTTTATCGTTGTGAATTTTTATGTATAACCGTATATACAGATAATAATTTCATTTTTTTCCATTGGAATACTTAATCAGTACATCTTGTGAAGACTTTCATAAGTAAATTTCAATACGTTTAAATGGTATAAAGTCATGCATTAACTTGATGATTTTAATATGTTCAATGTATTGCAATTGCAAAGTCAAAGGTATTGTCTCGCTTTATTTATTTATTTAACTATCGATAAAATAGGAAGTGTAAACTAACTTAGTTTCCTATCAAGAACATATTTCTTTAGCTTGAAGAAAGGATGTTTACATGCATTAATGAAATGTGGTGGCTAGTGCAACAAAATATATGAAAATACTCAATCAAAAAAGTATTCTCCTTAAAAAATAGGAATCTTTGTTTCGTAAAAATGTGTTTATTGTTGTTATGTGGCAAAATATTTTTTCATTTATCAGTCTAACTCAACCAAGTAATATCAGAAGAAACTTTTCCAATTTGTGCAACATCAAAGCTTTTCATAAGCAACCAAAACGGCAGTTAAAGGTATGCGAAGAAGTAGATGATATATCGCTTTAACATTTAGTGGAGGAAGCAGCAAAATGAATAAAAGATTACTGTTAATATTGCTTTTATGTGTACTGAAATGGTATTTGGTTGAGAGCCAAAATACAGGTATGTTGAAATAAAGAATTACTGCTTAATGTTTTTTTATGATAAAAATTTCTTCAAACAGGTACGAGGATGAAAATATAAATTATTGGAAAAATATCACCGAACATCGCCTGTTGACCTTAGAGAAATCTTCGTTCTTCTGTAAAAGACAGTTAGGCCCGAATTCCGTTGTGTGAGAACGTTCAATAACATTTTCAATTGTGGATCTTGATCAATTACAAAGTCTTTAATTTGCAAAAGTATAGCATAAAGTGAAACGATTCCTTCCTCTCTACTCCACAGCCAAAACAAACAATAACAACAACAACTTATCAATCGAACATTTAAACGTACCAAATGTGATTAATTTTTTATGTAGGTTCTGGTAATTGGGGAGACTGGACAGGTGGATGTCAAGTCACATGCGGAGCAAGTTCTGAATTTGCTTCAATCTCAAGATCATGTGACGATCCTTCACCTGGTTTTGGACATTATTGCGAAGGAGATGGAAATCCTGATCATTTTGATGAAATGTTTGTTTCGTGTAACACAGTTCCTTGCATTCGTAAGATGTCTACAATTTTTTGTTTGCCACTTTTTCCGTACTTATAAGTAATTATAACAAGAAAGGCATCCGCCTTAAAATCTGCGTTCAATAAATTGGAAAATCCACAGTTCTCAAGTAAATTAAATTGAGGAAATGTTTTCAATCGAAAAAACAACAACATTTCAATCCCAGTACGAAAAGCTGCTTTTGTGGTCCACAAATCAGCACATTTTGATTTGATTTTGACCGAAACCAGAATTTATATGGAATAGTAGTCTACTCAATCTTCTTCGGCATCTTTTTGGTGAGATCAGCAAAAACAGAAAGTGGAGTATCGAGTTATGACTTGAGAATGAAAAGGTTTTCTATGCAAACAGAAGTTAAATAGGTGTGTCATAATAGGAGAAATTATGACAAAGGTTGCACTAGTTGCACTTTACCGCTGGTGTATTAGGAAAGTTGATGCAATTACAACAACAGCGAGGACAGCGGCATGGTGATGAATAACTACTGTGGATTGGTTGGAACTTTCACATCTAATCAAAAAGTGGACAAAACAGAGATTGCCTATTGAAATGATAAAAAGAAATGAACAATAACCTAATTCTCTTCAGACTAGGGAATTTTCTAGCGGAAGTGACTTTTTTTCAATATTTTCCTCACCTGTGACCAAAATTGCCTTTTTCGTGAAAAATATTCAAGTTAATTCTCAAATTCGACATACACACTATTAAAGTGTTCTACATACAAATGTTCATGAAAATTGTAGCAGTTCGGTCGAAATTTTGTCTGAATCGCTTTTCTTTGGTCAAAAGACAAAAACATCTTTCCAAATTGAATTTCAGCACAATTGAACTGCTCTACATGCAGATTTTCGCGTTCAAAATGTGGTACAAATTTTGCACAAACTGCTCATTCTTGGCCAAGTCATCATTGACGATGACCATTGAACTGTTCTACACAATGTAAATTCTTATAGAATTGAAGGGCGTACTAAGTTGGTCCAAATTTTGCCCGAATTGCCTTTCTTGGATTGACAATATCAATAATAACAATAAGAGACAATATAAAAAATGGTGATGCGTGTGGCAAGATGATTTCGTCGACGATCGACGCAACCAATATCTGCATTTGCTTCGCGCGAGCAGATAATAACCACTTTTCAAAGCAGTTCATTCAAAGCAAGTTTCATGTGTAATTGGGCACATTATATGAACTCCTTTAAGATAAAATTGAATTTAGCACCACTATGTTGTACATAGAACAATAACAAACATAACAATTATATATAACTGTATTTCTTATATATATTACACGAAAATGCTTATACAAAACTTATCATGTGCTGACAATATCCTCTAAATAAGTCAACCTTGTCCGTGTGTCCACTTCATGCTGTGTTTGTATTTCACATATTCGAAATCCTTCCAAATTTTTTATATCATTAAGTTTGTTGTTTGTTTTGTTAGTGGGCAAGGAGGTGGAGTATCGTTCATTTTAATGCTTTTTGCGACTTTAAGCTAGGTGCTTAATAGATACTTGATATTAACAAGGAACAGAAATATATGCCTTCAAAATTTCTACAACCACTACCTATATTTTCAATTCAGGGACAGGAAAGAAAAAAAGAAAACGCAAAAATGAAAAACAACTGTTAAATATATATATCACAAGTCCTTTTATTAAAAAACTATTCATCACTAAATGGTACTGTAAGAATATATATTGACTATTGATTCAAAACCAGGAATGGAACAAAGGAACTTTATCATGTCCACTATGAAATCACTGTCCATTTCCTTTGAATTTTACAAGTTTTTCGTGCATTGGTAACCTTTCATGGTAACAGAATCTTGTGAATTTGATAACACAAAATCTGTTCCAAACAAGTGATGTGTATTATGTATTATTACCTGAGAGTGTCAGTACAGCTAAATGAGAGCTTCTTATTGGCTTCGATGCGTTTCTCGAGGGCATTGATACAGAGCCGTACAAACTGGTTGGCGTCATAGGTTACAAAATAGTAGCTTAAAAAGTGAACAAATAAACAAATGAGAATAGAAACCAAGTAAGTGAACTTTTTTCATCAATATTGAGGCACGTTTTAATAGTTGCTGGCTTCTTAAAAAATGTAAACAAAGAAACAAATTGATTAGGAAGACTCTAAATATCAGTAAACAGAAGGAGAATATGACGTTCGATGGATACGTTTTAAGAAAACGGCAACAAAACAATATTTTCCTTGTCATTTTTAACAGGTAAGCTCGCCCTGGACTCTCGGTCTTTCGGAGTTCCAGCTTTGTAAATTTCAGTACAGATGCGCAAACATTTATTATTTTGTATTATCTGTATTATGAACTTATTCATAAGGAATAAATTTTCATTACAGCATGTAGTGGTGCAGACTTGTGGTGCAGACAGGTTCAAATGAGTGATTTTGATTTTGTTTAGAAGGCTTCTTTAGATCAGTGTACACCACCTAAATATATGCAGTTATGAATTTCTACTAATAAGTTTCTGATTCTGTTTCAACCTATTGACAGAATATTTACGCAAAGAAAACTGCAGGAATTATTGCACAAAATCTTTTATATACGGTTCCACAACATGGTCATCGAACATATGCAATGCATGCGCACAAAGATGTTGCACTGTGGCCTTAAGGCTTCAGATTTTACCATAATTTAGCGATGCGGTTTCACCATTTAAATCCCAAAACATGTTTAAAGTATTCGAGTTATATTTTAAAGAGAATTAATGGAAACAAAACATTCAAATATAAGTACGAAAAATATATTCATTTGTTCATTTCCATTGAATTTTACAAATTTTACAATTTTTCTGGTGCAGTTCAAATCTTACAGTGGAAATATAAAATCTAATCAGTAAGGAACTCTTTATGAAGATTATAACATTTACCAGGTAAAATGATTTTACTGGAGTGTTAAAGGAAGAGCTCTGGATATTTCATTCATTTATGATTTGGATATTATTTCTCTTTTGCAACTTAAATTTCCTGAACAAGTATTTGTTCCTTATTCATCATTTGTGACACCATTTTATTCAGTTTAAGTAAGGTTTTGATTGGCGCATCAGCAGCGGATCTGGAGGTATTTTGAAATTTGCAGAGGAAAAATACTAGCTATCACAGCATTAAAGAAAAACTTTCTGCTTTTCTGCAATTTTCGACATATCACTGGATCCGCCACTGTGAACTATACTATAGGACTCAACGAAATGCTAGATGATATATTTCTAAAGCTACCTTACATGATAAAAGTTTGTGTGGAGAAAGGTTCATGTTTTTTTTGGAAAAACACGCAAATTAATCCATAGTAAATGCACTAAATTTCGGTGAACCATCATAATAAATACATGTTGAAGTCAGTTCTTATTTCCTCGGGTTATTTGTCTGTGTTTTACGGTGTACGGAAGTAAAAAATCAAAAAAAAAATAAAAATCATTGAGTCTCCATTACGATAGCTGGGATCCTTACGTAAATATGACGACAACGAGGACGGCGACGTAGGCGAAACAAAAAGTTCTTTTACCTTGTGGATTTCGTTTAGCAAGAAACTCTATTACATACTATACCATTTTGAAAACTTTGTCGGTTAAATACATCATTACCACATTTCCACGTTCTGCACACAACGTGAAAAGTTACGTTTTGAAGTCGGACTGAAAAAGAATAGTAGTATCTTGTATTGCTTTAATACTGTTTCGATAGCATTTCTTTCTTAGTTCAGACTTTTAGCTATAACAGACCAAATCTTAAAACATTCGTTGCTTTGTGATTCATTCTTTCCCGAATATTCATGGATTACTCTCACATCACCGTCCTCGTTGCCATCGTAGTTGCGTGAAGTCCCTGATAATGACCGAATGCCCTTCGTTGAGAAAACAAGAAGAAAATGTAAACTTAAATATCGTTTCTAAAATCTTTCAAACCACGAAATTTAATCCACGCTAAATATTTCGGAGAAATTAAAAACTTTAAGTGGAAAATAATTATCTATATAAGGTATTTTAAGCTTGAATAATTTTTATTGAAACCTGCACTGATAATCCTATGGTGTTACAATTCAAATTTTGTGCAGTTATACAAGGGTGGGTTCACACTCTGATGGGCTTGCAGAGACTGACCAATTGGCTTAGAAGGGGAATTGGATAGCAAAATGTCTTGTTCAAAACAATTTTTTTTTCAAGCAAACAATACAAATCATTTCGAACAAATGCAAACGTAACAGTAGTGATCATGGAAGGTTTTTTAAAAAAATACGAAAAAGGAGAATATAAATTGCAAAATACAAGAGTTAGAAAGGCTCAGAAGATACATCATCTTTAAGTGTTTTATTGCTCAGCTTTCTATTCTGGTTATCTGTAATTTCTACTTATAAGTTTCCAATTATCTGTAACTATCGATTAGAAGAATGTTGCATACATCAAGAAAAAAAAAATTAATCTCATTTTTTTTTCTTGTTGCATACAATATTTTTAATAATGGTACAAAGAAACTTTACCATGTTCACAATAGAGCCACTAAATTGAACAATTTTGTGAAACAGGATCCTATATTATTGTACAGAGGAACTTGAGCATGTTCACAGAGAGAGCGTGTTAAATCTTTAATTAAAAATTAAGGTTAAAAAAGGAGGAACATGATGGAAGAGAGGTTGACTGACGAAGAAAAACACACTCTGAATATTTTTATAAAGATAGCGTAACTAATTACGAAAAGTAGTGAGTATTTTGTTTAAAAGCACACCAATTTCTACTAATAAGTTTCCGATTCTGTTTCAACCTATGGACAATGAAAACTGCAGGAATTATTGCACAAAATCTTTCACACACGGCCCCGGTCATCGAGCATATGTAATGCATGCGCCCAGAAATGTTGCACCGTGGCCTCAGATTTTACCATAATTTGACCATTTAAATCACAGAACATGTTTAGTGTTTGAGTTTTATTTTTTTTAAAAAGAGTGGAAAGAAAACATTCAAATATAAGTACCAAAAATATATTCATTTGTTCATTTCCTTTGAATTTTACAAATTTACCAATTCATGATAACTGAATCTTGTGAGTTTCATAACAAAAATCTGAGTTGATCATCTGTCCCAAAGAAGTGATCTGCATTACGACTTTATCATGATAAGGTATAAATTTCAATAAAGCATGTAGAAAGCCCTTCGTTTTTAAGGCCCTATGTTATACTTAAATCTTTAAATAACATTTTTTATTCCTTTACACAAATTTTAGTGGACGGTTTGTGGTCTGGTTGGAGTGACTGGATCGGTTGCGAGACGGTTACTTGTGGTCACGAATATGAGTTACGAGGCAGACAGTGTACCGATCCTTTACCTTCCAATGGTGGTGCTGATTGTGTAGGTGATCAAATAGAATCACGTGATTGTGGTTATCCTGCCTGTCCAGGTTAGTTACGATAAATATCCTATGTAATATCCTATGTAATATAGTCTAACGAACCTTTAATTACTATCTGGGGAGATGCTTGAAGAGTAAGGATTGAAAATGGTTAACTTTTCCTCAGTATTTTTCAGTCACCTCACTTAAACAGTTATTACTACTTATTACTACTTATTCAATTACAACCTTTATACTATTTTCTCCTCCGTTTCTGTTCGGGATGAAACATGCTTCCCATTTTCATGTGGAGATGCTGCATGACCTCTCCAAATGACCTTAAGAGATTGATCATCAACCCGAAGTTTAGTAATTTTTGTAAGGAGACCCATAATACACCTCTTCCTCGTTTCTATGTTGAAAAATAACGAAGTTATTGCTAATGAGAAAAATATGTAAATAAATAAATAATAAATAGTTTCGTGAAAGTGAAACAAGAAACACATCGTGTATGATGACATCCATTCATGTATCCATTCGTTCTTTCATTCCACAAAAATAAAACATTTGCGATTTTCTTGTACTGGGTCACTTATTTGTGTTAACATCATAGTTGATGGTGTTTGGACAAACTGGGCTAACGAGGGTATGTGCTCTACAACCTGTGGTGGTGGAAAGCAAACACAAACTCGATCATGTACCGATCCTGCACCAGCAGGTACTGGTGTCAATTGCGTTGGGTCAGCTACACAAACACTAGAATGCAACACTAATGTTTGTCCAGGTAATACTAAAGTACTTTTTGAAGATATAAATGGATTAGAACTCTCTTTCTTTTTTTCTTATATAACTGGAGGGAGGTGAGATTTCGTTAATGCAGTCATTCTTATATGTTACGAGTTTCCTTATTTTTTTATATTAAGTTGTTGGTGTTTGGTCCAATTGGGAGAATTGGGGTTCATGCACAGAGACTTGTGGTGCTGGAACACGCACCCGTTTGAGAGCTTGCGATGATCCTGCCCCTGCTGGCGGTGGTGCAGATTGTACAAAGGAGAGTCGAAGTACTGGTCTTATAGAACCTGATTCTGAAACCTGTTATATGGCACATTGCTCAGGTATATCTTTGCGAAGAATTTATTTCATAATAGAATACGATAGAAATATGTAGGTTGTCATTGCTTAAATGACTAGATAGCTATAATTTTTGTGTTAACCTATTTTTAGTTATTTTTCTTTGGATCCGAATATAAATAAGTTGGATGAGTGAATGAATGAGTGAATGAATGAATGCATTAAAGCTCTTTTGTGCCTTGAAAAAATGGAGCACATGTAAAGCAAGAGTTTGTATATGTATGTTTTTCCAACCACAAGTTTTGCAAAATGCTGTTAAGACAAATTCAAAGATTCTTAACAACATCGCGTGTGCGGCTTCCTCTCACCCGTACAAAATGTTTTTTGGGTACCTTGGACGTCCCAAAGTTCGTCGAACGTCTGTTGCGTCTTCCAGAAAAAACATTGTATCAGGGGGACGGGTTTTCTTTAGTTTTCCGTTCTTCATTTGGCGACGTTTGCCAAATGCTTAACAATAACAGGAACGTCTCAACCATTTTTGGCCAGGATTGTATTTTTAGCTTTTCACATTGTTGCAACTAAGAAAAAGTTGTTTTTTGATTGAATTTTTTGGTTAGTGGACTTAGCTACTAATGATTCCAATGGGCCATTTCCCTTAATGTTTCAGCAAAATTAGTCCACTTAAATGTCGTCAAATCAGATTTTACGTCATTTACCAAACCAGACAAATAACGAGATTATGTACATCGGCAGAATTTCTAATGAAATGTGGGCTTACATAAAGTATAAAAGAGTTGTAAATGTAGTGTGAAACTGGATGAAAGTTAAATGAAACCGGACTGTCTCGAGCTCAAATATATAGCCTCCATCATGAACAAATAAACACTAAGAAAAGCTTACAAAAAAGGAAAAAGAAGCGGGGGAAGACCAACATGGTTAGCCCTACGAACAAAACATCAAGTTTAAGAACTACAGACATGATACCTCGGGTAGCAGATATTAATGAGCATTTGAAATCTCATTATTATTCCACTTGTATGTTTCATGAATTGCAGATGCTTGGAGCTATTTTTGCAACATATGAAAAAGATTTTCTATTTGATCAATATCGGCACTTCTTGTTGAAACAACTTTTTGTTATCAAATACTCAGGAATTACAAATTGACGCCAAATGTAGAAAAACAAATAAACTTAAAGTAAGCTTAAATCATCAATTTGCAAGAAAAGAAGAAGTCTTATATAAAATGTCAATTTGAAATTGGAACATTCCAATAATTGTCTTTACATAAAGTTTATGGCGCAAAACATGCCTTCGGGCAAGCTGGGGCATTCCTATAGGTATCTCTGGCGGTAAGGCAATTTCCCAGTTGGAAGTCGGCGGGCGGAAGAACCAACCAATTTGGATGGAAGCCCAAGGATTCATAAGTCCCTGTTACTTACTTCCTTACTAACTTCCTTACTTCCTTACTCGTACATTGTCGAGGCTTTATAGTAGGTAATAAAAGTATATATGTTTTCATTGATTTATTCTCAATTCTTTATTTTTCTAAATCGCTTTGATGATATCAACCACACGTTCGTTTCAAGGCGGACATTTGAGAACGAAGACGCGCTGGCTTGCTTACGTTTCTTTAAAGATGGCGGTGAAAGTTTTTAACAGGCGCCCTGCAACGCTTGGTTTTTTGATGCATAATTCATGGGAATTTTATTGCTGAAATAAGCCGTTTCATAGATCAAACAGACAGAATGGTCCCTGGCGAAGGGTTTGTCAGTGAATTATTTGATGATCGTAAGGAGCAAATCAAGCAAATGCAAAAAATATGTGACTTTTTGGGTCCTGAAATGTGGTACGAGGCAAAATTAGATTGTAAATACGTCTAGAATTTTCCTAGCCATAAGTAAATAAGAAAGGAGCAGAGCATATGTCGCATGACGAAGTACTAAAAACCAAATTTACCAGTTACTTCACTGCATATTTGTGTACCTTTGGAATGTCTCAGACACAAGAGGGACGCTTTCAAATTACCAGAACAATAATTTGAGAAGAAAGTTTGTCTATTTCATGAAACAAACTTTCTTATGTGAGTTTCTTTTGATTGTTTTTTACATGAAGCTTGATGTTACCTGGCCTGTCCTGTTGATATTCCTGATGCAATCGGCTCAAAAACATCCTAAAATCTAAAACTAAAAAGACTCCATATTGCAGGCCTTTAAAATATATAAATGAAATGACAACAAAAAGGGACTGGAAATGAACTGTCCCCAAAAGTTTCAAAGCATCAAATTCATATATTATAATTCTTTAAGCCCACTTAGTGTCTCCCAAGTGGGTAAAGCCTTATCGCAAAAAAATCAAGGAACTTTATTATATAAAAAAATATTTGACACCACAAATTAAAATTCCACTTGTTATTATGACATCATCGCTTAATCCACTTTATTTCTTCCCATTTCGACACTTCCCACAAATTTAAATTTGTGGGTTTGAAAAAAATGATTTTCCTGGAAATCGATTTTGATAAACCGAGTTTTCACACTACATTAATTTAGATGATCGTTTATCTTTTGATTTTGTTAATCAAATATTTACTAAGGATATGTAAGAGACAGGGACACAAACGTGTCTTAAATCAAACCTCTACCTCAATTATTCGTTTTAGCACCTCCCTCGAATTAGCACGGTCCTCGACTAAGCGCTGCATGTGAGGTGAAAATTCATCATAAGCACCGCCCTCAAATACGTGGTTCAATATGATGCAACTGGCAGCACTTATAAAAAAAATTAAATGCTGTGGTTATTTAAAAAAATTGAAAAATATCGGATTACCTTAAACAATCTCATGTTTTTCAGCAAAATTTTGGATGTTTTTTTATTAGACAGCTCCAAATATCATGTGGTGCTGTAGAAAATTGTATTTGCATTGGAAACTTCAAAAATGAGCACAGTCCTACTTCAGAGTTACTACAGCGCATTCAGGAACTAGCTCTGTACTGAACAATAAAAAAAATACTGGTGTGTGATTCTACTTGAATTAGTTGGAGAAAACGCTGTTGGTTAGAAGTGACTTTAGTGTCTTACAGGGAAAACTTGAGGAAGGCTCAAGTTGGTCTCAAAATTTGATGCTTTTTTGGTGACAAAGTGAACAGGCACTATCCTGCGAAAAACAAAGTTCTCGTCTGAAAATCGTAACACTTTTCACTTCAGAGTAATCCTCGGTCATCTAGTACTCCAGGATGTGCCAATATGCAAAAGTGAAAAGAAAATATTCCCCCATTAGGGCAAAGACTTTAAGGCTGGTTCAAAGACAGGAAAACACATTCCAGTTGAATTTTTTCACATTGTATTTGGCGCATGCGCATTTCTAAATGTCCGTCTTACACTGCAAACTGAAAGAACGTAGTGATCTAAACTTTAAGATTACAACCTAAAAATTCTTATGCCATTCCGACTATTGAGTGAAAACGTAAAACTATTTTTTTCCCCGGGAGAATTTTTATAGCTTAATTCCCATAAATATACTAAATGGAAAAAACATATCTTGCCTACTCACGATAGTATAGAAGTTCCACTAATCTGGTAATTGTATAACGTACCCACTACTCAAGATATAAAATATGAGTTCATTGTTCTGTTCATAGTTCTTCAATTTTGTATAGCATCATATAAAACCAGTATATTAATTTAATTATTAGCTATATTTGAATTTAACAATCTTTCATCATAAAACAAAAACAATATGATAGAATTTTAATATAGAGTATTGTTAAAATGATCATTATATTATATATATTTGATAGCTAAGTGAGTCGGGGTTCCATTCACCTGACAGACAGATTATAAACTACAATCTTTGTTAATATTATTTCAGTCACTTATAACAACCACCAAAGGAAATCCTCCTGCTCTAAATGATGACAGGACTCCACTTTTTGGGGGTGGGGGTGGTTTTGAAATCGAAGTTTCAGATTTATACTCAGAGATGTAGTTATTAGTTATAGCAGGTTTATTAACTCTGGAAAGTGCCAATTTCGTTTGGTAGGCTGCTCATTAAGTTTGGTTCATAAAATGATAAAACGTCTACGAAAATAATCTTATACATTAGTGGATGAATTTTCGCACAGATTTAATTTCACATAAAATTTTGGGATTTTTCAAAATTTTTAAATTTCGAGATCACCAAAGTTTACCAAATCTTTTGTTTTGAAAATAAGTGTAAAAAATTGTATATTCCCTGAATATGTTCGGTAAATGACCTGCTGTTATTTTCGAATAACATATAAGTATATAGTTAATTCCATGCAAAAACTGTAGAATGCATATACAAATACAAATACAAATCTTCATATACAAATCTTCACGAAATGCCTTTTGCTAAAATTTAACCCCAAAAAAACTTGTCGATTTTCTTGCACTCACAAAAATTAAGTTATGTTAAATCCTTTGAAATCATGAAATTCAATCCACATGAAATATAATCTTCAATAGGTCTTAATTGAATTATATTAGAAATTTATCGAAAAATATTAAATAACTGGTAAATGCATAAATTTAAAAAAATTATGGAAAATCACCAGAAATTGATATTCCTTCTATTTGACGATAATATTTTTCTCAGCTCTTATCTTAATGGGATTAAATGTCACGACGATTAAAAATCTGCCAAATTAAATTTATTTGTGTGTTACACATGTAACATTACACACCAAACAGCATAAATTAAGGGCCAGATATAGGTCGTTATAATGTTTTGCTAAACACAAACAAAAAAAGGAAACTCTTGAACAATTTAAAAAATAACTGCGTAGCACAAAAGTGTATCCGTAACAAAAACCATTTATGAGTAAACAAATCTTTTTGAGCGCGGAGATAAGCCATGCAATGATTGTCCAGGTATATAAATGTTTATTATGTTTTGTTCTCCGTTATTAGATGTTTCTACTAGTGACTTGTCTTTCCCATTTAATGTATTTTTAGTAAATGGTTCATGGAGTACGTGGATTAATGATGATTGTAGTGCGTCATGTGGTCCGGGTTTCCAAGAACGCATTCGCAACTGTGATGATCCTTTACCAGCTTCGGGAGGTGCAAATTGTGTAAAATTAGATGGAACCCTTGCTATAACTGAAACTGGAAAAGTTACGTGTGAACTTTTTGTTTGCGCAAGTATGTCTATTTGACTTAATTTGTTACTCGCATTATAGCTATAGGATTTGAAAAATGTTGCAGTTCTTTTAACCTTATTAATACCAGGCCATATGGGAGCTCCTCAGTATCGGGAGACTGAATAAAAGTGGGATACACAAACACGAATTAGTAATAAGACTAGTATCCCGAGTGAAAACATTTTACGGTTCCACTCTTTAAGAATCATCTTAAGAAATATAAAAATGCTGCCTAAAAATGTTTTTTTTTTTATATTTTCCAACTATTGACTGAAACCATAAAATTATGCCATAGCCCGGGATACCTGAATCAAAAATGTAAATCATAAAAAAGATTATACCTCCTAAGTATACATAGCCAATATGTCATTCTTCTATGAATTTATTAATTTTTTTATCCCAATTGCTTGTACCGTGGTTATGTAAAACCATGATTGGCACATTCAATCTTATTCTTCGTAATTTTTATTTAGACTAAGCTTTTAATATAAAAATAAAGAAGTCGTATCGAAAAACAGCAAGAAAAAAATGCATTCAGAATGTGAAATAGCACTAAGTAACCAAGATAAGCAACATGGCTTAAATTCATATTGTATAATAATCAGTAGGCTCCCCTAAAATGCGCATCATGCACCAAAACAGCTACTTCGAAAGAAAATGCATTGCACACTCCCTGGCGGTGTAGAGTGTATGGAGAAGGGGGTGTTGGATATCCAATCATCATAATGGGGATAGGGTGGGAAGGAGATCTTTAACTTTTTTGAAAATATTCACAAAAGTTTGATTGAAAAATAAAAATCAACAAACATATCAGCAATAATATCTCAGCGTTGCAGCCTTTTTTAATGACTGTAAAATTAGTAAATGCCACTTCAATAACAATCCCCCGATTCAATTCACAGTTTCTTTCGCTTTCCAGCACACGTTACTGCCAAAAACAACGACATGTTTTCATTCAATTTTTTGATGTATATACCTCCACTCGTTAATTCCATCTTTACTAAACAATCAGTTTCACCAAAAGGAAGTAAATTAAAAAAATATTTATCTATATATACCATTTAACAACTTCTGTGCAACCATTTTTAATAACGGTAAAATGTTCTTTACTTTCCAGTACACGTTCCTACTATAAGAGTGGATGAAAAAATGTAAAGTATGGTACTTTACATTTTTTCATCCACTCTTTAATGTGATTAATAATAATACAATAAAGCCTTCGTTTCATTACTTCGTTCGTCTTTCAAATCAATTACACGAAAACGAACACAAACTCGTTAAGGTAGCAGCGAAAGCAAATACCGTATTAAAACACCCTTGAACTACTACAATTACTATTACTACTACTAAGCCTGAGCTTTAGAGTCTGCAAATCTTCGTCCCGAAACTATATAAATTGTAATGAACAAACTCAGCCTAGGAATGTTTAAATGTTTTACATCAAAATCAAAGCATTCACACAAAATATGTTAAAAAGAGGATTTATAGTTACTTTAACTGGAAATATCACTTGAACATTTGAAATTATGCCATGATTTTGCTGTTAGTATTGCCTCGTGTTTCCATAGTCTGCAGAAGCCCATCAACAACAGTTAGTAAGAAATTTCATCAGTTTTCAACTTAACTCTTTCAAATCTTTTATTATAATACCTTTCTCGTTTGTTATTTACACGTTTCGTTTACTTGTATTTGTAAAGATTTAGATTAAAGTGCAATATTTTGAATGAATTTTTTCTTTATGAAATCATTATTTTTTTCGAAAAAGACGCGTATTTTTCTCCTTAGGATTTTTTTTTCAGTTTAAAAAAAATCATTATTAAAAAAATGTATCTATATTTACAGTTCACGCATGTATATTTCTTCTGTTTTAAACAATAAGTTTCTGGTGTTTCTTAATTAAACCTGGTTCACACTAAGTTTTTTAAATTACAAGTGTCTTATCAGTGTTACCTAGGCTTTTTGGAAGACGATGGTTTGAAATGGTTTTAAAAACATTTTGCCACTTATGATGAAATTTTTGTTGTGATCCCTGACTTTGGGTAAATTTTCAAAAACAATGGTGGTTGAGAATGAGTTGTGTGCATAGTATATTTCAATTTTTAGCTACCGCTTTGCGCCATCTTACTCTTGTTTACCTTTTAGGAAAATGTTCTCTAAATATGACAAAACAAATAAGAAATGGTTATCAGGAAAGAAATTTTTATTCAATGTTACCTTAATTTCTTTTTTATCAGTTTTTAAATAGAGTGCTTTGGTTACTCTCATTGCTTAAAAGCCACGTTCATATTCATTCAACGAAAAAATTAATTTGGAACACGGATAAAGTAAAAAAGGAAAAAGTTTTCACAAATGCCAAATTCCTATCGTATTGAACTTTAATTCAGGCTGCTGAGTCTGATTTATTTTTAGCTTCAAAAGGCACATAAAACTGATTTTGTTCTCCATGATCATTCCAGGAATGTTGAATTTCTTAACAAAGTTGATTCATTACAAAGTAATAATCATTTGATGTAGTTCAAACATAACTATTTTTGCCAAATTCTTTGTAGTATCA
Source organism: Turritopsis rubra (assembly GCA_039566895.2). Classification (NCBI taxonomy): domain Eukaryota; kingdom Metazoa; phylum Cnidaria; class Hydrozoa; order Anthoathecata; family Oceaniidae; genus Turritopsis; species Turritopsis rubra. The sequence continues at coordinate 9,235,130 of CM077631.1, read as the reverse complement.
CTGTAGTACCGTGTTTTACGTCATTTACACTAATTTATGAGAAAGAAATTGCGTAATTTAATTTAATAACCTAAAGTTCATATCTCAGTAGCAGCTATTTGAAGTTAAAACTTTCACATATGATAGATAACACACTTCATCTTTATTATGAATGAAAAATGTCAAAGGTAGTTCAGCGGCAAAAAAAAGTTATTTAAAATAGAAAAAATACAAATGCTTCCTATATTATTAGGTGAAAATGCTTACTAAGATAACCATGCATTTCCACAATTTTGGACAAGTCATGACGTGTGCATGACGTCAGAGTGACATATTTGAACGTTCAGAATATTGGTACTGAAAAGAGTTAAAAATTAAACAATTTTGTTGGCAAATTATGGGGCTGACATCCCTATAGCTTGTACAGTTTAATGTATTTGAAGATGTCATGATGTCAGTGTGTAATTTTTCAAATGTAAGAATGTCTATTTTGCGAAACAAACAAAAAGTAAACGATTGATTACAATCGGTAATGTTTTTCTTCTTTACGATGGTCCGTGTTTTCTTTTTCTTTCTGTCCAAACCTAGCTGGTTCTGATTCTGAAAGTTCATTGGTTTATTCAGCTACTTTCTGGTATCTGATTTGCTATTAATTCTAGTTAGTATTCTTAATGTAGGCGGTGAACCGCTTCATCTGTTATAAAAAGTTTAATATGGCGAACGGAAAAGAAGCTGCTTTCCCTCACCAAGACAAGAGAAAGTATTACATTGAAACTTGAAAGTAAAAACGATAATTCCTTTTATTTCATAAACGATTTAATAGCGAACCATTATAGTACGAGGTAGTGCTTGGTATAACATATATATTATATATGCCGCTTTCTGGATATGCATAGCATATTTTTTGTTCTTCAATGTGTTTTTAAATTGAATTTCATAGAGTTTTAATTTGTTCTTTATTCTTTACTTTTGGTTTTAGTTTCACATAATTTAAACTTCAAATATTTGGTTGGCCTGTCACTATTTTGTCAGGATTCGTTGATTTAATTGTTATATTTGGCGAACCCATTCAACTTTTGTATTTCCATTTTTTTTCTGTTTATCTATGTTTTTGAAGTTCAACTTTTAATGTGATTATGTCTGTTGCTTTTCTGACATTATTCTAAGTTGTACTTACAAAACGGTGAAGCTTTAAAAATATACTAATGTGTTTCCAAGGTGTACATGTTAACAGTAAACGTATATATAAACTTCATATGCTTTTTGAAAACCATTCAAATTTTATTTTATGCTGGTTTGAAGTTTTTATTTCGTTTTGTTTATTAGCTTCGAATGTTGCAGAAATCTTTGTGCCTGCCCAGTAGAAGCATTTCATTTTATTCTTACTGTCCAAATCTAGCGAGATTACTGTACGTTCGCATTTATTGTGGGGAATTTAGGCTAAATTTGGATTTTGAAATTTCGAAAGTGCCTCAATTTCCATGAAATTTTGCATGAAGAACAACTCAATGATGGTGGTTTCAAACATGGGAATCTTTTTTCATATTTAGGCCAAACAAGGGCAAATTGGGCACAATTTAGACCAAATTTCGAAAGTGTTTCAATTTTCATAAAAATTTGCAATGAACAAATCAATACCGAGGTTTTCCTATATTTTTGCACTTTCGTTACAATAAGCTCACTTGCAAAAAGCCTTATGACCATCCGGGTTCTAGCTCCATTAATTAAGGTATCTCCAATATTTTAAAAGTTTCTGAAATATCATAAGGATTGAAATAAAATATCAGCTACTTTAACCAAGTATTTACTTACGTACGTAGAGATAAAAGTTTTGGCCTTAACCTATAATAAGCTATTAGGCAGATAAAATCTCAAATTTGACTAATAGCTGGTAATCGATTAACCTGGAACTGGTATTTATCTTCAGATACACTTTTTAACAGGACAACTTCATCAGAAACACTATGCGGTCACATCATTAGGGTATAATTTACAGTCAGTACATTTCTTCTTTCTAAGAAATAATAAAGGCATAAATGTGGAATTTGGTGCAGTACCACAAGTAAAACATATAGAATTAAATTTCTATTATTTTAGGGACCAAATTCACTTACGTTCGTAAAATACACATTCAGGAATTGATCTAGTTTACTTCCTATTTCAAAAGTTAATGCAATGTAAGATTAAGAATCGTATGCGTGAAGGTTGTATATGAATTACGATAATTGCAATTCATTAAGAAGAAAACTATATCGGAAGACGAGTAGAAATACATTCATAAACTAGTGTCAGTTTTTTCGACAGCACTTCAAGCAGACTTGAACACACTGTTCCTGCAAATTGTGATCTTTTTTACATCTTTGAAATCTGTGAACTAAATTCACAAGATGCGAATAGAGTCTTAGATGATGAAAATGCACCTGCAAATGAGTGAATATACATTAAGCACAAAATGTGCATTTAAGAACATGCACACAGCCTGTGTATGTGTTGGCATTTATAATTTGTGCTTAATGCATATAGAAGAAAAAAATGATTATTTGATTGACAATTCTAATTAAATAAGCATATTTTATAGAGAAATGAATGAACTATCACTTTTTCTTCATTTTTTGTTAAAGGGAGCCTACCCTCTAAAATGAAAATTTGTTATATGTTTATTAACCAGGAAAAACAAGATTCGCAAAAAAAAAAACTCAACAATTTTTCAACAGCTAAATACCGGAAAATAGTTTGTATGTACATTGCTGGGACAGCAATGTTGGTTAACATCCTTGGTGACAATGCCCTCGGAATAAATATTATTGATATATAATTAAAAAATTTAAAATTTGTAATGTAATTGAATGCTTATATTGGCAGTATTTTCACTTCTATTTCTTTTACCTTGAATATTAAGAGTTTAAATAGAGATTTCCCGACTTTCAGGTTAAACGTCAATATTCTGTCAAATTATCCTACACTGCCTCGTTTTGATACGTTGCATTGTTGTTTCACGGTAATGACTTGATTATATATTTTGATTAACAGCAAATTCTGATAATTTTCATGAAATTATTGCAATAAAATGAGGCAGGGTAGGACAGTTTGGCTAAATATCAATATTGAGATAACAATTTGTCAGTATGTATTCGTTTACTAATACTTTAGTTGATGGTATGTGGAGTAAATGGGCTAATGATGGTGATTGTTCTGTCACGTGTGGTGGTGGTGAGCAAGGTCAAGTTCGTGCATGTGATGATCCTGCACTAGCCGGTACTGGAGCTGACTGTGCTGGTTCATCTACGCAGACTGTTTCTTGTGGTTTGATTGTTTGTCCAGGTATGGAAATGTTCATTTTGTATTGCTCTCCGTTATTAGATATTTGTACTACTGATTTGTGTACCTTCGCCTTCAAGATTTTCATATTAAAGTATAAATTTTCTGAATTCCAGATAAATTGATATAACTTTTATTTTATAACTATTTTTCAAATCGCATTTACGCGAATGCAAAGCTCGTCGTGTCACCAAAAAATGTCCTGTGACTTCTTGAATCTAATAATCACACTGTAGATTATTTGACCTTGGTTTTATGCTTGCATTATGATGCTAAGTAAGGCGATCGATATGGGGGTTAGACATTCACGCCAAAGAAATCGGATTGCAAAGCAAAACCAGCCACACATGGAAGGAAATGGAATGTTCTTTTCTTTTTTAAAGCTCGTCTCCATGAAATGCATACAGTACAGCAGGGTTTTTATAAAAGACTTCCATATCTCTTTAACACACAATTAAATCTTGCTTTATTAACAGTAGCTATCTCCTAACCAAAACATTATTTTGACGTAATACAACGCTATCATTTATTGTTTTGGGGAATGTGGATATGTTCATCTGTTGCCTATGAAATCGTCGAAGAACAGAAATAGAAAGTTTTTTTATATTGATTTTTTGGCCGACAAAAAGATGTAATTTTAATTAATTTGAGAGAACTATATCTCTCAAACGAAGTTTTTAATAAGACAGACCTGCTAAAAGGCTCTTCTTAGTGGAGGGCAACCTGAGACAATGGAAAATATTATTTATAAAATCAATTTGAAATTGTTATACCAGCTATACATATACCTAGATCAACTGTCAGCATGGATGAATATAATAGTGTTTTACAAAACCCTGTGCGCTAAAAAGGAAACATAGAACGTTTACCTATTATACGTTCTTTGGGAAGTAACCAAAATAATTAGAAGGTAAATGTTATAGAAGTTAGTTACTACCTTCATCAGTGTCAATTGTGATTACAATCTGGTTCTTCACAGGGTTGTTGCAACAGAACCATTAAATGATATTGAAGAAAAGAAAATCTCACAGACACCATAAGGATAAATTGAATATATGTCACATTAACCGTTAGAAACGATTGAAGAAATAAATAAAAAGATACAATAAAGACAAATCTTTGCATGTTTTTGGATCGATTTAATTGATGTAAGAATCAAATGTGCAAAATCAAATTCATTTTTGTGAACCGAAAAAAATATTTGTTTGCAGGAATTTAGTTTCGCGAATTAGAGGTCCAAATTCGCAAAAATGGCTGACATTAAAGTTACCCTGGATTACTTGACCTTTGATTTATATGTAATCCCTTAAACTATTTTCTTGTAAGCATCATACTTCTTTTTAGAAGCCACTCTTTAACTGAAACCTCAAATTGAATCGAACAGTCGTTTTCTCAAACCGATTTTCCCTTATAGTGTCCCCTTCAGCTATTTTGTTCGAATAATTTCAAACTTTTTACTTGGGAAAAAGAATAAAAGAACTTGGTTTATTACAAAATTTAGATTTCTTACATGTGATATTTAAAAGCATAATACATTTGTCAAATATTATTATCAATAACACTATGGGGCTGAGCAAACCTGGTTATGTTGATTAGCTCGATTCACCACAACATATTTCAACCCACGGTCATAATGTAGAATGCTAGGCTATCTTTTACACATCTGGTCTTTTAAAACTAAATAATGGTGATAATACAACAATATAATTACTTAAAATTTAAAATCGAATTATTATTTAAAAATCCATCCGGGTTGGTGTATGCATTTAGAATCAATCACGATTTATTTTTATGAGGATTTCTCAGCTGAACTATTTCCCCTAATCCCTTTTAAAATTTCAGTAACCAGCAATTAATTATATTTTTACTTTGTTTCATATATTTACTTTTTTCAGTATGTATATGCCACTGATTTAAGTGTGAATGCAAACGGAAGAGTTGTGTATATTTGTGAGCATGCACACCAGGTTTAAATTGCAGCATAAATTTTATTTAACCTCTGCACGTGTTGAGCCTCCTTCACGCGATTTGTATGTATACCTTTCTTATGTGTTTTGGACTAAAAACCCAGGAAAACGCTGATTTTATCAATATTTTTCCCTGTATGGAAATATATAAAAAACGATGAAAACTACTTTTTCTGAGAAAATACAATCAAAATTGTAATATGTCCAAAGGTCCATCAACGCAAAGATCTCTGAGTTTATCGATAAGTCGAAATCCTAAACTCCTCAAGCAAAAAACTGCATGGAACGTAAATATTAAATATGACAAACATGTCTTAACATAAAAGCAGCAAAAGAAAATGTGTTTTGAAGTATGTTCAAACCACAACTCTATTGATTTACATCAATTATAGTCGTTAAAATATGTCGAAGGTAATGTCTCCATCATTTTCGTCATCAGTTGTCTCGTCAACAACGGAATCTTCTTCTTCACTACTATTTGTGGCATGTTTGTCTTAGCGTTCAGCGTTTTTGCACAGTTGGCACATACACCTAATCGAACATTCTGCTATACTGCAGCTTTTTTTAGCGGAGGTTTATCAAAACGTATTTCATGTTTATCGTCAGACTCCTATGAAATTATCATAAAACACAATCAGTGACAGGAGAAAAAACATTCTTTTTATTAATGACATAAGACCTACTTTTACTAAGGAAGTGGATTTCCCTTTGGCTTTTGACCTTTGATTTTTGCAACATATTATTATTTTTAAAGAGCTTGTAACACTTTCTGTGATACAATAAACTAGATTTTTCGCAATTTAACATTTTTTCGCCAGTCCAGGAAAATATAATTAACGAATTTTTGGTAACTTATCTCTCTGCACCGTCGGACAATTTAATTCATACCTTTCCAAAAATAATGATTCTAGCTAAACTTGCCCGAGTGCAGGAACCGAGACTCTCATTGCTAGCTACCAGAAAAGGAAAAACGTTTGGGCACCCACACCCTCTTCTTTAGAACAGCTAAATACCGGAAAATAGTTTGTATGTACATTGCTGGGACAGCAATGTCGGTTAACATCCTTGGTGACAATGCCCTCAGAAAAAATATTATTGATATATAATTAAAAAATTTAAAATTTGTAATGTAATTGAATGCTTATATTGGCAGTATTTTCACTTCTTTTTTTTTTTTACATTGAATAATAAGAGTCTATATAGAGATTTTCTAAATTTCAGGTTAAACGTCAATATTCTGTCAAATTATCCTACACTGCCTCGTTTTGATGCGTTGCATTGTTGTTTCACGGTAATGACTTGATTATATATTTTGATTAACAGCAAATTGCTGCAGGACAAATTCTGATAATTTTCATGAAATTATTGCAAATAAATGATTCGGTGAACCATCATAATAAATACATGTTAAAGTCAGTTCTTATTTCCTCGGGTTATCTGTCTGTGTTTTACAGTGTACGGAAGTAAAAAATAAAAAAAAATGAAAAAAATCATTGAGTCTCCATTACGATAGCTGGGATCCTTACGTAAATACGACGACAACGAGGAGGGCGACGTAGGCGAAACAAAGAATTCTTTTACCTTGCGGATTTCGTTTAGCAAGAAACTCTATTACATACTATACCATTTTGAAAACTTTGTCGGTTAAATACATCATTACCACATTTCCACGTTCTGCACACAACGTGAAAATTATGTTTTGAAGTCGGACTGAAAAAGAATAGTAATATCTTGTATTGCTTTAATACTGTTTCGATAGCATTTCTTTCCTAGTTCATCGATCAGACTTTTAGCTATAACAGACCAAATCTTAAAACATTCGTTGCTTTGTGATTCATTGTTTCCCAAATATTCATAGATTACTCTCACATCGCCGTCCTCGTTGCCATCGTAGTTGCGTGAAGTCCCTGATAATGACCGAATGCCCTTCGTTGAGAGAACAAGAAGAAAAATGTAAACTTAAATATCGTTTCTAAAATCTTTCAAACCACGAAATTTAATCCACGCTAAATATTTCGGAGAAATTAAAAACTTTAAGTGGAAAATAATTATCTATATAAGGTATTTTAAGCTTGAATAATTTTTATTGAAACCTGCACTGATAATCCTATGGTGTTACAGTTCAAATTTTGTGCAGTTATACAAGGGTGGGTTCACACTCTGATGGGCTTGCAGAGACTGACCAATTGGCTTAGAAGGGGAATTGGATAGCAAAATGTCTTGTTCAAAACAATCTTTTTTTTCAAGCAAATAATACAAATCATTTCGAACAAATGCAAACGTAACAGTAGTGATTATCGAAGGTTTTTTAAAAAAAAACGAAAAAGGAGAATATAGGTGTAGGTGATCAAATAGAAACACGTGACTGTGGTCATTCCGACTGCCCAGGTTAGTTATGATGATTTACTTTAAAAGAAATATCCTATGTAATAATTTTATTACACCTTTTACAAACCGGAAGGACTTGTTTTTTACAGATTGGGACAAAATTATTACTTATCGGCCCGTTTATTACAAATTGTTTATTATCAGGTCGTTTTCAGAATAAAATATGAAAGTGTTATAATTTTACCTTTTTTCTTTTTTTGAAAAACGTGGTTATAAATAATAAAAATAAAGCGCACACAGCACCAAAACTTTTATGTCATATTTGAGGATGAACGAACTATTAACTGTTATTAATTATTAACTAACAACGGCCTAAAAATGTATTTTGGCATCGCTTTTTTTAAATACCCCTAATACTAACAAATGATTGAGTGTTATCTAATTATTATTAGTGATTGATATTATAAATTATAATTTGAGAAAGTATTTATTGTGGAAATGGATGCATGTGAATTTGAAAACTCTTTTTAACACTGAACTCATGGAGTGTTAATTTATATTCATTTCTGAATGTTTTAGTTAATGGCGTGTGGAGTGAGTGGGATAATGATGCTATTGGTTGTTCTGTCACCTGTGGTGGTGGTGGTAAGCAAGGTCAAGTTCGTGCATGTGATGATCCTGCACCAGCAGGTTCTGGAGCTGATTGTGCTGGTTCATCTACGCAGACAGTTGCTTGTGGTTTGGATTTGTGTCCAAGTAATATAACAAAAGTTTTGAAAGTCACTAGACTGAAAAATCTCACCCTTATTGCTATAAATTTTAGCCTAGTTATTTAATATACATTATATTGAGGATATAAGTTGCCGCAATATTCCTGTTTCTAGAAAATGGGGAATGGGGTGGTTGGGTGATCGGCGTGTGCTCACAAACATGTGGTGTAGGGACTGCAACGGCTGATCGTTCATGTGATGACCCGGCTCCAAGTGAATCTGGTGCAGAATGTACTAGAGAAGATATGACAAATGGGTTAAGTGAATCTAAGACGGTTTCTTGCAAAAACGTGGTATGTCCAGGTACGTATTTCAAGTTAACGATTTTTATGCGAGCGTTTGGGGTGAGTAAATGATAATTATTTATTAACGAAAGAAGTAAATGACGTACAAAATAAAATCTTACATGCAATCGGAGTTTTGAAGTTATCATCGGTTGTTCTTGAACTTCCCTATGATCATTTATGTGCTTCAATTATAGTTGATGGCATGTGGGCGGTATGGATGGATATCGGTTCTTGCAGTGTTACATGCGGTCGTGGTCAGGTAACTCGGCAACGTGAATGTTCTGATCCTGCACAGGCTGGTACTGGCGCGGATTGTGTTGGTATCGCTAAACAGACTGTTGTCTGTGAAACTGAACCTTGTCCCGGTAAGCTACAGTTATTACTTAGAATTGGATCTACTCGAAGCTATCTTTATTAGGATATTGATGAAATACAGTGTTTGGCTTACTGCGAAGGAAAGAAGTGCATTGCAATCATCTGTGTTCGTCTGTGTTCTTTTTCTTTCATACAGTCAGAACCTAGCGTGACCACTACCACGCAAAATTCTTCTTCTGGAAGTTGCCAGTAAATGCTACCGTACTACTGTTCGTCAATTCGGCCTTTGATTGGTCAAAAAATGTATTGTGCAACATTTGCCGTGAAAATATTTTTTTAAACATGGAGGTGAAGGGGAGCATTTTAGATGAAATAGATTTTTCTTTGAGGAAAGTATTTGTGCTTTTTCAATCAAAAGTTTTGAAGGTTTTAAATGGTGTATTAATAGAAACGTGGCGAAGAAATTTGTTTGTTATTTCAATTGAGGGGCAGCGTTTTCAAAGTGGAAATATAAAATCTAATCAGTAAGGAACTCTTTATGAAGATTATAACATTTACCAGGTAAAATGATTTTACTGGAGTGTTAAAGCAAGAGCTCTGGATATAGGTACAACACACCTTCCTCCATCCGGCCTCAATATTTCATTCATTTATGATTTGGATATTATTTATCCTTTGCAACTTAAATTTCCTGAACAAGTATTTGTTCCTTATTCATCATTTGTGACACCATTTTATTCAGTTTAAGTAAGGTTTTGATTGGCGCATCAGCAGCGGATCTGGAGGTATTTTGAAATTTGCAGAGGAAAAATACTAGCTATCACAGCATTAAAGAAAAACACGCAAATAAATTCATTGGTGACAGAGACCGGTTAATGTGCTTTTCTGCAATTTTCGACATATCACTGGATCCGCCACTGTGAACTATACTATAGGACTCAACGAAATGCTAGATGATATATTTCTAAAGCTACCTAACATGATAAAAGTTTGTGTGGAGAAAGGTTCATGTTTGTTTTGGAAAAACACGCAAATTAATCCATAGTAAATGCACTAAATTTCGGTGAACCATCATAATAAATACATGTTGAAGTCAGTTCTTATTTCCTCGGGTTATTCGTCTGTGTTTTACAGTGTACGGAAGTAAAAAAATCAAAAATAAAATCAAAAATCATTGAATCTCCATTACAATAGCTGGGATCCTTACGTAAATACGACGACAACGAGGAGGGCGACGTAGGCGAAACAAAGAATTCTTTTACCTTGCGGATTTCGTTTAGCAAGAAACTCTATTACATACTATACCATTTTGAAAACTTTGTCGGTTAAATACATCATTACCACATTTCCACGTTCTGCACACAACGTGAAAATTATGTTTTGAAGTCGGACTGAAAGAGAATAGTAATATCTTGTATTGCTTTAATACTGTTTCGATAGCATTTCTTTCCTAGTTCATCGATCAGACTTTTAGCTATAACAGACCAAATCTTAAAACATTCGTTGCTTTGTGATTCATTGTTTCCCAAATATTCATAGATTACTCTCACATCGCCGTCCTCGTTGCCATCGTAGTTGCGTGAAGTCCCTGATAATGACCGAATGCCCTTCGTTGAGAGAACAAGAAGAAAAATGTAAACTTAAATATCGTTTCTAAAATCTTTCAAACCACAAAATTTAATCCACGCTAAATATTTCGGAGAAATTAAAAACTTTAAGTGGAAAATAATTATATATATAAGATATTTTAAGCTTGAATAAGTTTTATTGAAACCTGCACTGATAATCCTATGGTGTTACAGTTCAAATTTTGTGCAGTTATACAAGGGTGGGTTCACACTCTGATGGGCTTGCAGAGACTGACCAATTGGCTTAGAAGGAGAATTGGATAGCAAAATGTCTTGTTCAAAACAATTATTTTTTCAAGCAAATAATACAAATCATTTCGAACGAATGCAAACGTAACAGTCATGGAAAGTTTTTTAAAAAAAAACGAAAAAGGAGAATATAGGTGTAGGTGATCAAATAGAAACACGTGACTGTGGTCATTCTGACTGTCCAGGTTAGTTATGATGATTTACTTTAAAAGAAATATCATATGTAATAATTTTATTACACCTTTTACAAACCGGGAGGACTTGTTTTTTACAGATTGGGTTACAGATTTACAAAATTATTACTTATCGGCACGTTTATTACAAATTGTTGCAGAACACACTCTAACTGTTGAAATGACCTTATCGATTTTTAGGATTTCTGCTAAAGTCTTTTTTTTGTTTTCCTCATTGTTTTCTGCTCGTTAAACCTAGGGCGATTTCTCAATATTCTGCTTAGTATACAGGTTTGAATAACATTCATAATTTATTTCAGTAGATTGTGGCTGGTGTACCTCAAGGTTCTATACTAGATTCAAGTTTGTTTAATTCATTTTTGAACAATTTCTTTTATTTTATTCAAATTGCAAACATAAATAATTACGCCGACGAAAACACGTTCTCAGCGTTTTCAAATTCCATTCCAAACAAATAAAGTCTTTCTCTGGCTCAATCAGAATCACATGCTTGTTTATCCTAAAAAGTTTCAAACAATAATCATTCAAAAGTATAGGAAGGATACTGCTCGGTACATCCTAAACATTAACCAAAACGAATCAAGTCTGAGCCTTGGGTAAAATTGTTAGGTGTTAAGATTGACAACAGACTAAATATCGACATTCAAATTAATGATTTATGTAAGAACTCATCAGCACAGCTAAAAACTATTGTAAGATTAGATCTATTTTTGAGATTTAAAGCAAAGCAAAACCCAATACAAAGTTTAATATATGAAAATTTTAATTATTACCCAATAGCATGGGACTTTTTGTCTTCGGTATCTATCTCAAAATTGAAAGCATACAAAACGAGCTTTACGACTCTTGCGTAAGAACAATGAAAGCGGTTATAATGAGCTGACCCACTACTCAGGATACAAAATATGAGTTCATTCTTCTGTTCATAGTTCTTCAATTTTTTATAGTGTCATATAAAACCATTATTACCCCTTTAATTTCCATCATTTGTATTTCCTAGCGCCACAAGTTCATCCACGAAGTTTTACTAAACAATAAGACAAACGATTTATGTACTGACAAGACAGGTTCAAAGATAGTCGATTCAGTAATTAATCTTTCAAAAGATGTAGATAAGAAATATATAAAATAATTATGTATACAACATTGTCTCGAGAAATGACCAATACGCTAGTGAAGCTCGAAAACTCAAGCAATTATTACAAAACCATTGTTTTGACCACAACCTCTCCTTTATATTGCATGAGAATATTAACATTAGTGCTCATCTTAATAGAAGTAAGGTAAACAGGTACGAAATTAATTTCAAAGAATTTCACCAAATTTACCCAAAAAAAGTGACGTTGCTCTGGAATAGATGATCATTTTCAGTTTTCACAGAGCGTCTGTAACCTCAAGATTAAGTAATCCAGAGGCGCAACTAAAGAGTATTCACACAGATAAAATATTAATTAGTCATATTTATATAAACTCAATAAGAAACAACTTTCAGGATTTTCAAGAAATATTTTAAAATAACATTGACTTACTTGTCTCTCAAACAAAAATTGACATCCATTTTTCTTGAATTAAACATTTGCTCACAAAAATGGCTAATAATCGGTGTTTATAAACCACCAAACCCGCAATCCAATTATTTTTTTGACACCATCAAAGTTGCAAATTCTGAAATGTTGAATCATGAAAATATTATTGAACTTGGAGACTTCGATATGACGGGGTCGGAATCTAAGATCGTTGATTATACAAACGGTCTTGCACTGCAAAATTTCATTAAAAAACCAATGTGTTTCAAAACACCAAATAATCCAAATTACATTGACTTTATTTGGGTCACTAACAAGAAATATTTCATAATGATTGGTGCTAAAGAAACTGGACCATCTCACTATCATAAGGCAACTATCAGAATGTTGAATAAACGCTGCAAAGGAAGAAGCCAAAAACGCATCACCTATCATAATTATGAAACGTTCAATCGCAGATTATACCGTCAAAATTTCACAAACTTCATCAATATACTGAAACAATCATCAAATTACTCATATGAAACCTTTGAAGAAACCATAAAAGAAATTGTTGATAGACAACTTCCAGTAAAAGAAAAAATTATAAGAAATAACGACGCACATCCTGGTCAAAAAGGATAAAAAAAGAAAACATGATTCGATCAAGACGTAAAAACATCTTTAACAAGCAACCAACTGTGTTCATACATCAAGCGAATAAAGATTTCTATGGAAATTATACATCAAAAGATTTAATAAAAATCGGTAGATTTGGAAAACCGCTAAACCTAGTGCAAAAGGTACATCTGAAAGGGTCACAGAACTTGCATATAACGAAACAGTAGTTACAAATAAGAAGGAAATATCAGACCTGTTCAACAACTATTTTATTAATGTTACAGAATCGCTGGATATACATAATATTCCATCTGCGAACACTCTACAAGAACAGATGATGACGTTTTTAATTCTTGTTATGGTAATAGGATTTGAAAATGTAACAGTTATTATAAACACTTTAAAAGGGTTTAAAACAGGTTATATTATGTACAATGTTATAAATTTAAAGATTTCCTTCTAATTTGTATATGAGTTAAGGGCAGCCAATGTAATAATCTTAATAACAGTCGATTTTAAATGGTGAAGACACAAGGTGCATTGATTGGTTTGTGAATGAGAAGAAAGTGTTGTATGTTCTTAGATTGGACATTGTGGTCAGTTGACAGCCTTGAAATTTGATTTGCCTGTCTCCAGTGTTATATACACCGTCTGCTTTGTATTAAATATAAATGACCGTATCAGTCGGAAATTATATGGGATTTAAATGATAAATATTGTAAAAAATTGTAGAATAAGCTGTCATGAAAATGTATGCTAACGAAGTTGGCAATATTTTCAATTCTTAAGCAATAAATTTTGGGAGTCTAACTTTCTATTTGTTTACTAATATTTCATTCGATGGAATGTGGAGTGGATGGGCCAATGATGAAACTACTGATTTGTCTACCTTCGTCATATAGTTTTAGTTAATGGTGTATGGAGTGATTGGGTTTATGATGCACTGCACGAAATTTGATGTTATCTGAAATCTATTGTACGTAAACCTCGCGTTTTTCCAATTTCAGAGAACATCGAACGTCATGTTTCGAAGTTTTCCGCATTTAAACATGATGGTGTAATATTTTCCTCGCAAACATGTTTCTTCTAATTCAGACAACATTAAACATTATATTTTCATGTTTTCGACGGGGTTGATTTCTTTTCTCCGTGGTGGATTCAACTCGTCTCAGCTCGTCTCAGCTCGTCTCAGCTCGTCTCAGCTCGGTTCAGATCGTCTTAGGTGGTTCCATTGTTTAGTGACTACGATCTGTGTGTTTCTCGTTACTATTAATTTTTCCCAATAAGAGTTTTGAGAATTATAGTATTTTTTTTTTTGTTCTCCTGGCTCTCTTAAATTGAGGTTAAAAATAATAAGTCAATTCCATGTGACAAAAACATCATCGGGTTTCCACTTTTAAACAACATTTGTATAAATATCTCATTCTAAATCATACATATTGTCATTTTTCTTGTTTTATGTGCAGGGTGCATACTGTGTAGACTTTGAAAAAAAGAAAATATTTAAAGTTATAAGGTATGATTACTATGTCAGATCTTCATTAACAGTAAGATCAGTTATATTGATTAGAATTTAACTTAATTTCCTCTTTTATTTCAGCGGATACATTGTCAAAGACAGAAATATTGTGAAAGAGAAATAATAAAACGTAAATTTGCCGATGTTTTCAAACATGATCGAGCGAGAGTAAGACCATGCAGAAATATTCCGAATGTTTCAAAACTAATATCTGTTTGTTATAAATTATGCAATACACAGGAATCTAATGTCACTATGTTCGAATAGCAGGTCAGCTTAAATTTCTCCTCCTTGGATATTGTTTTCAATTCACAAAAGTAAACTATCGTTTAAAATTATCCTAAACTTTGACTTCTACTACTGTTAGTCTACTTAAAAATTGTTGTTTATTCTACTAATTCATTGTGTTGCTATTACATATTTAATACGGATATTCGTACATATCAATTTAATGGATATGTATTTATTGCAAGTGCACGTATTTTAGTGAAATTATGTTACTAATAAAAGCTTGCTTCAAATTGTTGTGTCAATTTATTTCTCCCACGCATTTCTTTGCTAGCAATGTCTTCTGATAACAATCTTGCAATATAAAAACTTTGGTAGTAAATCTTTCAAAACTACCGATGTGACGTATCAGAAACGTCATGAAATGACGTCGATAAAAATGAAAATAGGTTGACGTTATTATCACGTGAGATTTTAACCTCCACTGGAAAACATCACACAACATCTGATGTTTGCCATCACAGAAAATATCAGTATCTATCGACAAACGTCATGTTTCTGTGTTTTCATGAAGTAATCTAAATCGGAAAACATCATTTTTCGGGTAGTAATGATTGCATTGCGTCATGTGGTCCGGGTTTCAAAATCGTAATCGCAACTCTAATGATCCTTCTCCAGCTGGAATAAGCCCAGATTGACAATTTTAAAAGCTTAGAGAAATGATGTAATAAAATTATACTGGATTTTTGATATGTGGAAAAATTGCAAATTTTCTTTAACTCTCGATGCATTGAATGTGTTCTTGGAACAAACTCTAGATAACATTTTTAAAAATTGATTAACATCAAGGGATTTTGCTACTGACTATGAGAGTGTTGTGATCTGTTAAAATTTACGCAGTAGTAGTAGTTACATTCGAATACATTTCTACTTATAAACACTAGTTGAGTATTTTTGCCACATTTTGTCCATTATAACAAAGATCAACGGCAAAATTCAGTTGGGTTGAATATGACGTTGTCGTCTCTTTCAATTTTGCAATTTATTTAACTTCACTTACGACATCTCTCAACGTTGAAACAATGTAGATGTGACGTCAGAAAAACTTTGTTTTGAGGTTGTTTTCCGACGTCAAAACTCAGTTGTATCTACGTCGTCGATTGTTTTATTTTCAACCAGATTCTAACGTTGATTCAACGTCACTGACAACGTCTGTCGAGCAATGAAATGACGAAAATTTGACGTTAAAACCACTTACAAATTAGGTTGTTTTATCGAAGTCGAAATTCAGTCGCGGTTGGCAAGTCGTCGATTGTTTCATTTTCAAACAAATTAACATGTCGTCTGAACATCAACATCGATTTAATTTTAACGTTGGAACAACGTTGATGTGCCGGCTGGGATAATATAATAATTCACTATATAACAACACTGACTTCTTTCAAGGCTTCTTTGTTGTCAATAAAACTTGTTTTAACATATCATGCAGTTAGTAGTCATCGTTTAACGGTCAACAACATTGTGCCTCTTGGTGCAGAGAAATTCGTCATTATAGGCCTAGCTTAACTTTTTGAAGTATCACCTTTCTAAACAATGTCGCAAGTTAAATTGACAGGCAGTATTTTTGTACTGCCGACAAGTTTTGGAATGACTATGAACTTGATATGTCTTGACCAATTCAAAGAGTTCTGTTTGTAGTCGCTCAAAACAAAAATATCTATTGCAAAGCGATGCACGTCTTCATTAAGTCCTGGTTTACTTGACAAAACAATAAACCCAATAAAAACGGTTTTTTGATTTGTGTAAGTAAGACCAATATTCAATCATACCCCTGTTCGTAATAACAGAAAAACGCATAAAGGCTAAAATTCCCATCTCACGTGTAGCAGTAGCAGGAGGAGGAGGAGCCCGACGATTTGAAATATTCCTTTCACTTACGTTGCAATCGTGAAGAAATTATTAGTATTGTCCTTGTCATTAAATTGGAAACAAATGCCTGGTCACTTGCCTGTTCCAATTAGATGATGTATAATGAAGCATATAAATAGCGGCGGCAAAATTATTAAGTCGCTGTAAGGCGTTTTGATTTAGTAGTAGATAGTAGATAGATAGTCCGCAATTTAAGCATATTCATTCAATTAAAAAGTATGTTAACAGAAGATTTATTTTCAAAAGAATAAAAATGCAACTTAAATTGATATATATTGAACAATACAATGTTAAATTTAGTCATCGAAAAGGCGAATGGAAAAGGTTTCAGCTGAAATTGTTTTTTTCTAAAAAAACATTTTCACCATGAAAAGGTGTATTCTTAAATTCTGATTATTCTGAGTATACTTTGGAAGTTAGTTATAAGTCCTTCTCTAGTTATACATGCACAACACAAGTGTAAGATTTTCGGGTCTGTTTCTAATCTGAAAAAAAGATATATAAGATTGCAGTGTATCTGATGTTTTGAAAAACAAATTCTGTTCGTAGGTAAAAGTTAATTTCATATTAAATTTTTCGAACAAAAAAGTATACATGCATACAACTTTTCCAAGAAAATATAAACCAATGAAAAATCCATTGAATAAATATATCTTAACAAAACAACAGTATATCAATGTTTTTCACATGGAACATAGGAGTATTCAAGGTCAGTCAAAAACAGTGGAGGAGCCCAACGTTATGATAATTCTTTTTAGTCTTTAGTGTCGATTAGGTTACTTGCACGTTTTCTTTTTCTACTTTAAATGACTCAACTCTCCTCCACAATTTTTTACTGAGCTCTGGCTACGCCTCTGTGGAATATGGCAGCTGATGTAAAAAAATTATTAACTGTATTTGAAGCAAGTGTAACTGCGAGGTACCCGGTATTTTTTCTGGATTGAAACATTTTACATGTTCCTTTAAATATTATGTGTGAACCTAGTGTTATTATATAGCCCTCCTGCATAACTTGTTTAGGATTAGGCACGGATTTAGCAGGTTGCTTAAGTGGCTCGAGCCGCCTTCGAATTTTGTCTAATGCGCATTGAATTTCCTGGTGGCCGTATATCAATCAAATTAAAATCTTACAATTTTACAATCTTCCTCAATAAAATGATTTTACATACTGCACTATATATACTGCCATGATAAGTCTGTGTATATACAAAAATGTTTTTCCAAGCTGGATGACATCATATTCAACACAAAATTGTTCTATAATTATTTTGTATCGATCATTTAAAGGAGCTACGACATGAATCACGTGATTGTTGTGTTTGTTTACTTTTTTACGGTCGGTCATAATATCATCGCATCTCTCGCCTCAAATTGATTTTTGGGTGCTTCACCATAAAGCCTATGATCACGCGATTCGTCTTATAATATAACATTATTTCCAAATCTAATCAAAAATTGAAATAAATTTATAACACTTTATAATGTTGTGATTGAGCAAAGTTGATTTAGCAAGATCGACATGAAGTGATTTCACAAACTGATTAAATAAAAGACGATCGAGATGTCTTTTAACATTTTGATTTTTTAAACAAGTTCAACAAAACTTTGAAATTCCAAAATTAATTTTAACTTACTTAACATTGTGTTATAACCCCGCATTTGTTTATTCCATCAATTTGATCCATGCACATTGCGAAAGGTTTAGTCAAAAAACTTACGGAAGCATCGAAAAAGAAAAGGTAAATGAATGTATTAAACCTCAAATTCCAAAATTATTATTTCAATTAAAACCATATTAACAAACCATCATTTAAACTAATATTAGGCTTTGGTCTGCAAGCTGAATGGACCCATTCAACTGTCAATCATTTTTACTGGTCCATATTAACTTTTAATGGTGATGCAGTAGATCTGAGAAAGTGATTTTGTTACATCATTCATAACATTGTTAACCACCACGATGGTTTTCCAGGCAACAACAATTATTTTAAATGCGTCCACGCTGGGTTGCCTAAAGATGAGAGGCGAAGAAAGAAGTGTGTAAAGTTTCGTTATACCTTAGTATAAATCAAGCACCTTGTTCACTCTACTTTATTCTCAATAATAAAAAAAACGATTTGCCTCCAAAAATACAACGTAAAGGCCGGGAAACCAGATATCAACAAAAGAAATAAAGGTCATAAATTTAAAATACTTCACCTTTTTCTTCACTCTTCTTCACATTAATATTCCTCGAACCATTGTTATCGGCAATTTCCAATGGAATCAGTTTCTGGATGTTATAACTTTGATTTTTGCACCACGGAGAAAACTGTCTTTGCCATTATTTACTTGGTTACACGACCCATTGGCCATCTGCGAAGTGTATCATCCTTGATATTTACATGAAAATAACACAATCATTTAATTTCAATACTGAACAATTATTACCATCTTTCTTCTAAAAGTGTTGCTGACGGAATTCGTTTAGGTAGATTCCATAAAAACGCCTCCACTGATGCGTAAGTGGCTCCTGCATAAAGTTTAAACGTTTGTAACATTTATTTGGATCGTTCTTAGGCGTCATGATGGATGTCGTAGTATTCAGTAGGCTATGACCGTGGGATCAAATGTAAACGAATGATTGCCTGACCTACACCATCTTCACACTTGTAGACAAGAGTTCTTGAGTTTATGGATTCTTCCATCTCGCAAATAAAAGTTTTGAGTTCTTCGTGAGTGAGGAGCGCCTTCCCAATTGTTTTCATTGATCTGACTATTCGTTCATAAAACCCTGCCCAACACTGTCTGGCGGGGAGAATTGGCGTACTTTCAATGTCCTGGTGTCTCAAAATTCGGTGTACTTGTCGTGATCGAAAAGTTTTGAAAGTTTCGTGTATAGCCATACTTGGTGTACCTCTTCGTGATTGGAATAGTTTGAAAGCAAGAACGAATGCAGGAGCTTTCAAGTCTGGAGATAGTTCGAAGTGTACTGTAGTTTATTTTAATATGTCTGATCTTCTTGAAGTTTTCGATGTTCTTCTTTTATCAATACATCAAATGCGTTCCTGTATTCGTTAGTCGTAAGTTCATAATCTGTAACAACTGTTGCGTTATTTTTTCGAACACGGTTTCGTAAATTGGTTGCAAATCTGTAGACTTTTGTAAGAGTTGTAACAAGTTTCTTCAGCGAGCTGAACCTACATTCGTCTATAATTTGGTGCAACTGCGGGTGAATGTTAGTGGAATGAGTTGTGTTCGTAACGACAGAATGAGTTTTCCTGGCTTCAGGCAACACATCAACAGAATTTCATCAACTTGCTCAACAATCCAGGACATAAAAGCTCCAAGTGCGGAACTGAGTGAGTTTTCATAGGGGTGACTTTCGTAATTGCAGCCATTAACGAGACACGAATACCGAGATTAGTTCATAATTTTGCATAAATTTATAAATAGCTTTATAGTGGAACTGTCACTGAATCCATGAAGCTCGATTGATTGCAGCTGGTGACGAAGTTCGTAAAACATATAACGCTGAATCTCGAAAATATAAAAGGTTTGCGGATTATGAAGTAATTCTTTCTACTGGTGCAGAATGTTTCCAGTAATCAACTCCACATAATCAGATTTCTCTCGACAACAGTCTTGGAAGAGGACTTTTACCCTTGAAGTTATCGGTGCGATTAAACCTAATGGATCATAAAGTGATGCTGATATTCTTAAGATGTTTCGTTTAGTAGGATGCAATACATTCGCTCCTTTCAGCAATTCGTCGAATCGATAAATAAAAACGTCTCTGCGAGTGTCCCACTCGATTTCAAGTATGTTATGGTTAAGATCCTTATTTGATTTCGAGTTCTCCTTATCGTTAAAGAAGGTTTGCAGTTCTGAATTATTCGGTATCCACTTACGCAAGTTAAAACCGTAAAAGTTAAAAGTTTGAATATGCGTTTGCATTCTTCATAAAGAGCTTCTCTTTCCTTCACGGTATCTGTACCGGATGTCAAATCGTCGACGTAGATATCCTTCTTGAAAATATTTTCAACTTCTGGACATAGCAATTCATAGAATTCCAAGTGGTCTCTGATCGTTCCTTTAAGTAAAAATCGGCTACATGTGAGACCAAACAAGATTCTCAGGAATCGGTAGATAATCATTTTCCATTCTTCTTCGGTTGGATTCTCCTTCCACAAAAATCGAAGAAAATCACGATCTTTTTCTGAGATCTCGATGTTTAAAAACGCTCGCTGGATATCAGCAACTAAAGCAATCTAATTAGTTAGAAAGCGCAACAAGATGTTGAAAACTGATAAAAGGACGTTTGGTCCGGCATACAGCATTTCATTGAGCGACGGTTTGTTAACATTACATGATCCGCCGAACAACGGTCGAACCTTTGACGTTTTGTTATCCAGACGCACTACAAGATGATTTGGTAAATAGTTAATATTCTTCGAGGGATTTCAGAAACAGGTACTTTCTCGATAACACTGTTATACTCGTAATCTTCAAAAATCTTGCTGCCATCGTTTGCTAATTTTTATTAGCTCGTAAACGGTTATGGATGAGGGATTTCAATCTTTGCTTCGACACTTGAAAGTGGTCTGGCTGTTTATCGTGATCTGGACGGAATGGTACCTCCGCAACGTATGTTTCCCCATTGAAGTGGAGCTTTTGTTTGAAATCCCTCATCCATAACCGTTTTCATAAAGAGAAGCTCTTTATGAAGAATGCAAACGCATACTCAAACTTTTAACTTTTAAAAGTAAAAGTAAAAAGTAAAAATGATTAACAGTTGAATGGGTCCATTCAGCTTGCAGACCAAAGCCTAATATTAGTTTAAATGATGGTTTGTTAATATGGTTTTAATTGAAATAATAATTTGCTATGAGGTTTAATACATTCATTTACCTTTTCTTTTTCGATGTTTGCGTAAGTTTTTTGACAAAACCTTTCGCAATGTGCATTGGATCAAATTGATGGAATAAACAAATGCGGGGTTATAACACAATGTTAAGTAAGTTAAAATTAATTTTGGAATTTCAAAGTTTTATTAAACTTGTTTAAAAAATCAAAATGTTAAAAGACGTCTTTTATTTAATCAGTTTGTGACATCACTTCATGTCGATCTTGCTAAATGAACTTTGCTCAATCACAACATTATAAACTGTTATAAATTTATTTCAATTTTTGATTTGGAAATAATGTTATATTATAAGACGAATCGCGTGATCCTAGGCTTTATGGTGAAGCACCCAAAAATCAATTTGAGGCGAGAGATGCGATGATATTATGGCCGACCGTAAAAAAGTAAACAAACACAACAATCACGTGATTCATGTCGTAGCTCCTTTAAATGATCGATCCAAAATATTTATAGAACAATTTTGTGTTGAATATGATGTCATCCAGCTTGGAGAAACATTTTTGTATATACACAGACTTATCATGGCAGTATATATAGTGCAGTATGTAAAATCATTTTATTGAGGAAGATTGTAAAATTGTAAGATTTTCATTTGATTTATATACGGCCACCAGGAAATTCAATGCGCATTAGACAAAATTCGAAGGCGGCTTGAGCCACTTAAGCAACCTGCTAAATCCGTGCCTAATCCTAAACAAGCTATGCAGGAGGGCTATATAATAACACTAGGTTCACACATAATATTTAAAGGAACATGTAAAATGTTTCAATCCAGAAAAAATACCGGGTACCTCGCAGTTACACTTGCTTCAAATACAGTTAATAATTTTTTTACATCAGCTGCCATATTCCACAGAGGCGTAGCCAGAGCTCAGTAAAAAATTGTGGAGGAGAGTTGAGTCATTTAAAGTAGAAAAAGAAAACGTGCAAGTAACCTAATCGACACTAAAGACTGAAAAGAATTATCATAACGTTGGGCTCCTCCACTTTTTTTGACTGACCTTGAATACTCCTATGTTCCATGTGAAAAACATTGATATACTGTTGTTTTGTTAAGATATATTTATTCAATGGATTTTTTGATCGGAAAGCTGAACATCGATTTTCATTGGTTTATATTTTCTTGGAAAAGTTGTATGCATGTATACTTTTTTGTTCGAAATATTGAATATGAAATTAACTTTTACCTACGAACAGAATTTGTTTTTCAAAACATCAGATTACACTGCAATCTTATATATCTTTTTTTTCAGATTAGAAACAGACCCGAAAATCATACACTTGTATTGTGCATGTATAACTAGAGAAGGACTTATAACTAACTTCCAAAGGTATACTCATATCAGAATTTAAGGAGACACCTTTTCATCATCTCGAGATTGTGTTTAAAGCGGTTTTCATGGTGAAAATGTTTTTTTAGAAAAAAACAATTTCAGCTGAAACTTTTTCCATTCGCCATTTCGATGACCAAATTTAACATTGTATTGTTCAATATATATCACTTTAAGTTGCATTTTTATTCTTTTGAAAATAAATCTTCTGTTAACATACTTTTTAATTGAATGAATATGCTTAAATTGCGGACTATCTATCTACTATCTACAACTAAATCAAAACGCCTTACAACGACTTGAATATTGGTCTTACTAATGCAAATTAAAAAACCGTTTTTATTGGTTTATTGTTTTGTCAAGTAAACCAGGACTTAATGAAGACGTGCATCGCTTTGCAATAGATATTTTTGTTTTGAGCGACTAGAAACAGAACTCTTTGAATTGGTCAAGACATATCAAGTTCATAGTCATTCCAAAACTTGTCGGCAGTACAAAAATACTGCCTGTCAATTTAACTTGCGACATTGTTTAGAAAGGTGATACTTCAAAAAGTTAAGCTAGGCCTATAATGACGAATTTCTCTGCACCAAGAGGCACAATGTTGTTGACCATTAAACGATGACTACTAACTGCATGATATGTTAAAACAAGTTTTATTGACAACAAAGAAGCCTTGAAAGAAGTCAGTGTGGTTATATAGTGAATTATTATATTATCCCAGCCGGCACAACTGTATTTTATAACGTTGTTTCAACGTTAAAAATAAATCGATGGTGATGTTCAGACGATGTGTTAATTTGTTTGAAAATGAAACAATCGACGACTTGCCAACCACGACTGAATTTCGACTTCGATAAAACAACCTAATTTGTAAGTGGTTTTAACGTCAAATTTTCGTCATTTCATTGCTCGACAGACGTTGTCAGTGACGTTGAATCAACGTTAGAATTTGGTTGAAAATCGACAATTGAATTTTGACGTCGGAAAACAACCTCAAAACAAAGTTTTTCTGACGTCCCAACTACATTGTTTCAACGTTGAGAGATGTCGTAAGTGAAGTTAAATAAATTGCAAAATTGAAAGAGACGACAACTTTCAATAAAAATATCATTCGTTGAATTTTGCTCCAAATGGGCAACCATATCTTAAAAGTAACAGTTGAATCGCCTTAATATTCAATTAGGAATTCAAAAATAAAAGATTTGAAAAAATTAAGTTAAAAAAAAAATAACAGAAAAACTCGAAAGCTTTTCAAGTTTTCAAGTCCGTCTACGGCTTCTGAAACTAAAATACCGATTCAGTGCAACGTATTTCACCCAAAGACGTCCTTACAACATCTCACCAAACCAAAGGGCAACCCAGTGGTCCGTCCGTCAACATGTGCAAGTGGACGTCTAAATAACGTCCAAAAGGAGTCCGAATTTAAAACATATATACGGACTTGAATGGACGTCTGATGGACGTCCCCGAGACGAGCTTGAAATGATATTAACGAGCGTGAAATGATATTGACAAGCGTGAAATGATATGGGGTATGTTATTTTATGGGGCCGTCATTAGTTACTGTTGTAACCACGCTAACCATCACCTGGTCAAGTAGCACGACCGTCTCATGGAAACTCTCGATAATTAAAACATTCGAAATTGAATGCGGGTCCCTCGGAGTTTCCAGTTATTAGCACTTTCTGGTGGCTACAGTATGCAATTTTTGATAGCAACTCAGGACTTATCTACATCTTGACTCTTATACAATATTGAGATATATTCCAAATTACGCAAACTTACTTCTTTCTGTGCGCATGTGACATCATTAAAGTTCAATATTGTACGTCTTCCACCTTTGGTATATTTAATCGCATTAATTCCTGGTTGCCGAATTTCGCAATGTGTAACCAGGATCTTAAAAATTAATTACGTCTTCATAGAATTTGAATTCGAAAAAAGTGTCTTTCAGAAGTTTGAAAGGTTTACACTCCTATTTGTACTTTGCAGTTTCTTTCTTTCTTCTGATTTTAATAATTAATAAGACTTGGAAGGTTTTCGAAAGTTTAAGAAATAAAAATGTATTATTTAACATAATATTATACATACTAATTTTGTCGACATAATCTCACCTTTGTCGCCATTGTTGTTCATTTCATTTGTATTGAAATAAAAGCTATGTTTTTTTTACTAAAAATTACGTACATTCTCCGTTGACGTACAGGTAAAAAAAAAACAACAGTCTGAAACGATAAAAGTTTTGTGGTTGTAGGGGTTATTTGAACCACAAAATTTAATTCCTATAAGGAGTATAATTGAGTATAAATCTCACAAACCAACCCATTCAAAATCCGTTTTAAGTAAGTAATTTATTTTATCATAAAATGGAGTCCAATATAGATTCAGTTACACTGTGGTAATGGAGGCCACCATATAGCTTTTGAATAGATAATCAAAGTGATGGCCACCGGGAGTAGAAATATTATAGTTAAAGATATTGGAAGGTTGGACGTATATACAGATATATAAATATACAGAAAAGAATTGTAGCATAGCAAGAATAAATCTTATAGATATGGTGCTCAAAAATGAGCCATTAAATCCAATCAATCTGCAATTATGGAACGATTGAATGCGATAAAAGAAGGAAAAATCGAATCAAACTCCCCAACTTCAATTAATAACCTTAAGGAAGAAACTTCTAGATAAACCCTAAATGAGATGCAAGGTATACAAAGATTATTTATGCCCTAGTTTGCTCATCTTTGAAATAATTAATCTTTGTCCTCAGGGAGCTAATCTACCAAATCTAATGCTGAAACTTTTCCATGTTTGTAATATTATCAATTTATTTCTTTCACTTAATTATTTCCTGAAATTAACGATCGCAGTGATATGGTAACAAAATATATATGAATAGCTAGCTAACAAATTTTCTATATTAACTGTATCAATTGAAAGCTATTGGTGGAAAAGAGGCAAGGTAATATGTCACACACATATTAAATACTTTAATGAGCCGCGACCTACAAAATAAATTCAGTAAGGACGGGCTGAAAAATAAACGTGCATTCATAAAGACAAAGCATTACGCATATCTTTTTAGGTAAGTTGGTCTTTTTTGTAACCCTAAATAGTTTTGAATTAATTCAACTTTGTAATAAGGAAATACCTATTCGTTTTACAAATTAACATTTGCTTTCATACAATAAGTTGAATTTCTTTCTCTTTTGAACCTGTCTCTATTTCCTAGGTAACCATGCGGGCTATTAACTGAATAAAGGCCATTTTCTCGTAGATGATCGTTTGTTGAAAACGACCATTAGCAGTCCGCTGGACCCCAGAGATTCGTAATTGAGGTCCAGGTTCCGTCAAATAAGGTCGGTGCGTCGTCGTGAAGGTTAACTATAAACTATCATTAGCGGTCCGCAAGTACGTGACATATTCATTATGGACGTCCGTGCAACGTCCATGGGACGTCCGTTTGATGATTTCAACAGTCCATGTGAAATCCGTATGGACGTCCAATCCAGATCCAAATGGAACAGACGCCTTGTGTTCCATTTGGTACGTTCGCTGGACGTCCGATGCAAGTCCATATGGGACGTCAACTCGTCTGTTTGGGACGTCAAGTGGTCGTCCACGGGACATCTCAATGCCCACCGGGAAGGGACGCCGATTAACGTATTACTAAGTACATACTTAATATTGTTAAGTATCGACCAAAAACCGTACCCTCCGAGAGGACATGAATTATACTCCTGAAAATCTTATTGCGGACGTGTAACGATGCTAATGTTTGCTGCAAACATTTTCATAACGATTTTGAAAAAAACATTTTTTGATCTGCATGCACCGATTAAATCGAGAACTGTCAAATGAAAACCAGCAGGTTGGCTCCGAGGACAAGCTAAAGTCAGACAGACGAAAGCTGACACTGACTGGGAAGCGTATTGACTAGACGGATGAATGAGGAGGAGACACAACTTCTAAAATTCTTATCTTACGGCCATTATGTGACATAATACAAACTGACTCTTTAAATCTCCGCGGTATTAACAGAAATCGTGAGAAGTTATCAAGTTTCATCGTTTCATTAGATATGTCGCCTATACGCTGCCTGATCATTTCGCAACAATAGGCTGGCTTATTTTGTACCTTTAAAACTGCCAATAACTAAGGAAGTTCTGAAGGTCTGGAAACAAAACTAAGCGAAAACAAAACTTTTATCCATTATCTTCAACATATTTTTCAGGCCAGTAAAAATAAAGAACCCTTGTTATTAAATTTAACTCTCGATTAGGGCAGCTGATGTTGTAGGTTTTGAGACTTTCCAGAGACTAAAATACAAGTATTGCGTGTATTTTATTAGAAGAATCAGGATTTATGTTCATTTATCTTTCTTCGGATATCAGGGATTTTTCAAAAGGTACGTAAGATGAGGTGAATCAAAACATTCTCAGAAATGCAATGAAATGCGTAACACGGTAATATTTCTTTACAATTCACGAACAATAGAAATTTGAACACGAAAAAATAGTTATGATTGGTTTCTCCACTTCTTCATCCTTCTAGGTAGAAACAAGAAAGAAAGCAACATTACAGTAAAGTCCGAGAAGCCAAATATCTCGAAACCATATAATTCCCAAAAGAAAAGAATTGATAAAAACTTTGTTTTCTCATATGTATCGAACATTTTTGTCGAAAAACAATTGATTAAAGATTTTTCTGAAGCTATTTCACAGCCTATAGCCTTTAATATAAACTTCTCTCTCCAAACAGGAGTTTTTCCCTTTGTATGGATATATGCCAGGATTACACCTGATGTGCACAGGACTAGCGATACAAGCAAACCTGAGAATTTCATATCAATCTTTTCTAGAAGAAAATAAACTATGAACAGTACATCAATTTGGCTATCGACAAAATCACTTGACAAAGCTATAACCATGGGGAAAAAATTTAATGGGGCCTTAACATTGTTTATTTTGCAAAGACATGATCGTCCTTCTTGCATATACATTCCTTTCCCCTCTATCAATGTTCAATGTACCCAGTTGTGAGACAGAAATTCTTGACTCATAAACACTGAAGACCGGGGAAAGTGTTTTTAGAAGCTGTTCCATTATTTTATTCCATGGTTGTCTGAATTCTAAAATAATGATAAAAAAATGAGGAGAACGGCCAATTGATCGTATTCCGACTTTTTTCGTGATTTTTTTGTTTTGTCTATGTTTTGATACCATTGCACTGCGTAACATAGAGATGGAATGTAGCGGTAGTTTTAGTGGAAATTGAATTTTCTCTGAGCGAATTTTTTTTCTCGGCGAAAAATGTTCGCCGGTGGCAGGCGAAAGCTTAAGTGGAAAACCAGCTTAAAACACCTGCGTTAAACAGAAGGCGGAAACTTCACTGCCCAGCGTGTACATCATCTGTCTGGAGAGAGCAATGTCACAACACGATCAGTGAGAAATGTATTAAATAAGCATGAATACGTATTCAGAGTGGCCCACAGAAAGGGAATATTGCAATTTGCAAAAAAGGTTTTAAAGTGCTACGAGCCAACCCTTTGGACCAACGACATATGTTTTTATCTAGATGGCAAAAGTTCGGGCTCCAATAGAAAGGATTTGGCGCCGCAGAGACGAAGGTTTAAAAAATGGACTGTTCTGTGAAAGCCAAAAAATCAAAAGAAAGTGGCTGACTTGCTCATTTTTTCATCGCCATTTCATATTCCATAGGAGTTATTCTCACTGCACGAAATGAAAGTTTTTCGAGTTTTCTTGATTACGATAACATTATGTTATCAGTTTCCAGAATTACGAAAACATGATGTCTAAGATAATATTTCCAAACGATTTACGAAAACCTCATGTTTTGGAAATTACTGTTAACGAAAAAAGAAAACATTACATTTTATCAATATATATAATATTCGTAGGTGAGAAAATGCAATGTTTTATGTTTAACAATTATGACGAAAACATTAAATTTTCCTAAATTAAATTTTTAAGAGACCTACATCGACTTTTTCAAAAACAAAAATCCTTTCCCGATCTCTGTTTAAACTCGGTGTTGCATCTCTTTTCACCTCGTTTTCAATCCGATATCCCTTTTTTAACCACCTCGGTATGGTTTAAGCATGGACGTATAATAAAAGTTATTGTTATACTTCTATGGCTTAAGTAAATTTCCGAATGGTGCAGTGGAATTTCTATAAAATTTTTATAAAGCGCACATACTATTATAGAATAAAACCTTTATATAAGGACAGAGACGTACCTAGAGTTCAGTAAAAATTTGTGGAGGAGAGTTTAGACATTTAAAGTTCCACTTTTTTCCTCCACTTTTTTTGACTGACCCTGAATACACCTGCAGATTCAGTTTAAATGAAAATATGAATAAAAGATGAGTTCATGTTATTATATCACATTTTGACTTACGCAGAAGAAACTTTCGCGAGTCATAAAAAGTTTCTTCTGCATTAAATATTTTCCTTAAAATTAGTTATTTAAAGCATACCCAATCTCGTTTTAGATATCAAAATTGGATCCAACCATTCTACTGGGAGTTTTAGTAATAGAAATAATTACTAAAGCGGGCGATACACGATCAAATTTATCTAATTCAATATGTCGAATTTGAAAGTTTAGTGTGATACACGCTTTCGAGTTGTCAAAACAAAATCAGTGGCGGATATGTCAAAAATTGTAGAGAAGCACATTAACCTAATTTCTGTTTTCAGTTTGTATCACCAAGAAGTCCATTGTGAAAGTTGTATTTTGAGAAACACAAAAGGAAAATAAAATAAAATAGTCTAAAAAGATTTCAAAAAAGATTTCATGACAAAATTTACTTTTTAATGAATGGTGAAATTGATTTTCATTGTTATAATTTTTTCCATGGGTTTTATGATTAAACAATAAGAGCTAGTTTCGATAATATTATCAAGTTTGGAACTTTATTTTAAAAGTAATGCAGCTTAACACAGTTTGAAAATAAATGTGAGTTGTTTATATTTTTTGGCCATTTTCAGCCTCGACGTTCTTATATAACTTTTCTTAGATTAGCTCTAAATCTGAAAGATCCCTGACTTTTTAAACATACAGTATTGAATTAATTTCCTGAACTAATTTCTGAAAAAGATTTCTTATTCTCTGGCTTTCTTCATGCCCAAAAAGTATCGTTTCAAAAATATAATTTAAAAACTTTCCTTGGAAAAAAATACATTTGGGGCCGGTTGTTCTAAGGATGAAACAAAATGGAGCAGAACATTTTTTTTCTGAAAAACATTTTTCCAAATCCAAAAACAAGCATCATCAACACGTTGGTTGAATAACAAATCCAGAGGAGTAGCTAGAGCTCTGTTTGGTGGAGGAGAGTTTAGCCATTTAAAGTAGAAAAGGAAAAAGTAAACCTACTCGACACTTAAGACTGGAAAGATATATCATAACGTTTGACTTTTTTTGACTGACCCTGAATACGCCTATGGAACCAGGGGGTTAACTTATAAAGTTGATTAATATTTTCGTACATTCCAGGTCTTTTCACAGAAATTAAAGATATGAAATCATATCGTTATTTCTTTCAAGCAAGTAAAAGAATTTCAGTTCAGTTCAACTTCAAAGTTTATTTATCATGAAACGTCGAACAGAGAATTACGCTGTTTTTTTATTAACAAATAAAACAAAAAGATGCGTTTGGAGGTAAAAAGTCAGATTTTCATATTTTTAGTATTTTTGGTAAACTCAGCAGATGGAATAATCGAAATGTAAAAGCGATAATTTTGATATTTTACATCCGTCTGATTATCTCTTGTGGCGGTTCCTTAATATTGAACGGAAATCAGTAGCTATGATTTTATACCAAGAAATCGATGATTGTCGGCTATAATTTGGTATTAGAAAATGTTTTTGGTCTTTCTTGTGATTTGTCATTGGTATTTATCATTTGGATAATGTGATAATGATTAGTGTTTCGTCTAAAATGTTCTCCATTTTTTAGGTTGGCGAAAATACCGGGTGGAAAAGGCTGCGATAAAAGAGACTATTTTACTTCGTAAGTATTATATGAAAATTTTCTTTTGTTATCAAAATTATCCTTAAAATAATGTAAAGGCCGGGATACACAAACGAAAAGCGAAGATTAATTAGATCGCTAAGGGATGATGTTTTCATTATTCGATGTTTTTCAACTTTATGCCATTTTTGGATTTGGTCTTTACAGTGTTGTTTCAGTGCTTTTTAATCGGGATCTGTTCCTATGATGTGGTGGTCGTGATAGGGAATACAATAACTTAATAATGAAAGGCAACGTATTCTAATCTGGACTTGTAAATATACACCAGCTAACTTAAGTATGAAGTACTACTTCGAAAATTACGAAAACGACCGGTTGTAATGTCTTTCATGCTTACGTAGAAATTCAATGACTAACGTACCCGGTGGGCAAAATCTTCAAAAAATCTCTGCGGAGGAGTAAATTATTATTGAAACAGATGGCGATATTGCTTGTCATTCCTATAGAAAACACTCCTCCTCGTAGACTTTTTAATGATTTTGCCCACTGGGTAGCTTAGTCAAACATTATAGTGCCCATACCGATTAAAATGAATCAAAATATATACAGTCATACTGTATATATTTCGATTCATTTTCGTCGGTATAGTACAATTGTTCCCAGTGTGCAAAATCTTCAAAATGTCTCTGTGGGGAATGTTTATTACTAAAAGTCCCAGTAGAACATAAAAATAGGAAAAAAAAAAAAAAAAAGGAGGTCGAATATACTTACTAGACAAAAGCACAGAAATTCGGGAAAGTTGTTTTCGAACACCAACATTCAAAAACAAACAACACTGTGTGATTAAGGTTACCTCATGAACGTCAGAGGATGTTTTCTGCAATGGAAAAACACAGATGTTTTCTGTGGTGAGAGAAACCTCAGATGTTTTGTGATGTTTTCCAGCGAATTTTGGCTTGTTTTCCGTGAACAACAACATCTAAAATACAACATGTTTGAAAGAAATACATCATCACAATGTTCAAGAGATAGGAAAACAAACAAGTATGATTTATTGCTAAGATTGGAACGGGCCAACATATTAATTAAGTAACAGTAGAGAACCTGCAAAACGTGATCAATAGCACTATCAATCACGTGATAATAACGTTGTCCTATTTCCATTTTTGTCGTCGTCATTAGATGGCGTTTCTGATACGTCAGACCGGTGGTTTTGTAAGATTGTCTTTTTTTAGCATAAGACTTTGCTACTTCATTTGGCTCCAAAACCTGTTTTTGACAAGGATAGTTTTTTTCAACTGAGTTGTTCTCGTTTGACAAAAAGGGTGTAATTGTCCTCCAAAATTTCCTGTTATCTGAAACATAAAAATGCTTCTCGTTTGTAATCTTTACATGGTCTTATTGTTTTGCTAAGCTTTTCTGTAAAAAATCCCCTTGCTATGGAAGGTCTTTCTTAACATCCAAAGCAAATACGTTCTGTAGTTACTTTTCCACCGTAGCAAAAAAGCTAAAAACCAGATTCTACTCTTTGAGAAATTTTACGTGGAAAAGGTCTGTAAAGAAAAACTAAAAAAACATTTTCTTTTAGTATGTCAGTAAGATATAGAAATCGTAGAAAAATCATTGTCCCTCGACAAGTCATCAGGTGTAGACGATTTGCCGCCCGGAATGTTAAAGGACTTCTCAACACTGATTTCAAAACCTGTATGCTATATAAGAAACCTATCGTTAAGAAGTGTGGTCGTTCTAAACGAGTGGAAAATCTAAAGTTAAGTCAATTCATAAATTAGGTCCAAAACCT
The DNA here is from genome assembly GCA_039566895.2 of Turritopsis rubra. Lineage (NCBI taxonomy): Eukaryota > Metazoa > Cnidaria > Hydrozoa > Anthoathecata > Oceaniidae > Turritopsis > Turritopsis rubra. The sequence continues at coordinate 9,202,251 of CM077631.1, read as the reverse complement.
AAACCTGGTAACTATCAACCAATCCAATTTTATCTCAAATCCTTGAAAATCAGTAAATCACCAGCATATAGAGTACTTAGAAATCAACAGTTTACTGTTGGAACAGCAATTTGGATACCAAAACAACGGTCTACAGAAATGGCAACAACTCTTTTCTTAGACGATATCAGAAAGGAAATGGGCAATGATAAAATGACTGGCATATTTTTATAGATCTGACCAAAGCATTAACACTCTCAGCCGTAGTATACTATTATTATATTTAGAAGCCTATGGTATCAATTGTTCTGCTTTAATATGGTTTTGTAATTATCTGTCGCCGTCCCAGCTAGTCTGTATAAATAGCGAAGATTCAGATACATTCTCTATTGCATGCATTGTGCCACAAGGGTCGATTCTTGGAACCACCTTGTTCTTGATTCATTTTAACGATTTTCAAGAATACCTAAAGCATTCAAATCTAATAAAAAATCGCTGATGATACGGTGGTATATATTTCTAATAAAAACTTTGACGTCATACAAGATTCGTTGAATATCGAATCTACAGTTTATCTCATCCTTCTTTGACGATAATGAATTAGTAATTAATCTCAAGAAAGGTAAATTGTTAGCTTGATGTTTGGGACAGGCAAAAAGTTAGCCACGTGTGGTGATTTACCTTTATACTAAAACAATTAATTGATTTATTTTACAAAATCATACACATATGTTGGTACATCGGTCAATCCAAGTCTAACTTTGAATGAGTCTAACGTTCGCATTTTGTTCAAGCGAGCCTCTACGAAACTTCAATTATTAACAACAAGAAACAATTCTTTTGAAAATTCCATTGTATGTCTTGAATCTTTTTTTGCTTTCTCGTTTTTACATCTTTCTCTTGATTATTGACTGTGATTTCTTGCACTTGTCTGATGTTTCTGCCACGGCTAGTGCTAATTATGTAAATCAACTAAAAATGTAAACCGCTTTTTTAGAGGAAGAACGTGCCAAAAAATAGTATCATTGACTTACTATTACTGAAATCACTGTTAAATCAGTTAAATTTCAGTTAGTTCAATGTCTACGTCACATATATAACCTAGCTATACGTCGGTAGCCAAGCTCAGTTTAGTTAAACCACAAGTGCTGTAAACTCCCTATTGTGACTTCGACATTAGTTTAGTTAAATGCTTGAAAAGATTCAATTAGTTAAATTTCTTTGGCTTGACAGTTTTTTACTTTTTTAAATAATCACACGTATTTTTTAAAATATTTAAATATATTTAACTAGGCAACTCAACGTTATGTTTCGATAAATCAGCTTAGTTACATTTCCCAGCGGGCAAAAATCTTCAAAAAGTATCTGTGGAGGAGTGTAATTTAATGAAACAGCAGGCAATTTTCCTTCCCATCCCTATTGAAAACAGTCTTCATCATAGACTTTTTGAATATTTTTTTGCTCACTGAGTTAAGTTTACTACTGTAACCTGAACTAACCTACCGAAGTTCAAATATTTTGTTAAATTGCGATGTTCGTAAATAACTAATCTAAGGTTTTAACAAATCAGAACTAATCTCAGTGTGACTCAGCTAATCTCTAAACCCCAAACAAAAAGTATTTGTGAAATCATTTCCAGGGGCGACCAATAAACTATATGATGGATTACATGAAACTGTTGCTCGATAAAACACCGTGTTATTCTGGAACAAGTTTATAGGTCTACTCTCTCAAAGGGATCGGCAAACAAATAAATAAAATTTTTAAATACGCAATTTATTTCCTTGTGTGTTTAACAGTAAGGGCGGTATTATAATATTTGTTTGTTTGTTTTATCAAAATATTAAAGTAATACAAAATGATTTATACGGCCCAATCTATTATTTTCTACTATCTTCTATCTTTTTGCAGAAATTGCGTACATAATTATTATTTCATAAAAGAAAACTTTACATTCGATTTAAGAATTAGAAAGAAAGAAGAATTAAAATGGTATGGACAGTTTTATAAAAGTTTCAGCTCCGTTAGTAGGCTTGTGTCAGCATTAAACAAAGCGAGAACGATTAACATTTATCATTGTATGGTCGAATAAATAAGAAATAATAGAAATAACAGAAATATCAACAACAATAAAAAAGTGCTTTCAGCTTTTGTATAGACATCTTAAATGTATTAATATTCTATTTTTCCTTTGATCATCTCAACTACACTTCCTATTTTCGTCGTGAATTTTTATGTGTAACTTTATATACAGATAATAATTTCCTTTTTTCAACTACATCAGCGCATCATGAAAACATTTAATTCAGTAAATTTTTCTTATATTCAAGAAATCTGTTGATGAAACTTATCATCATTTAAAGCCATTTGTTATCAGATTTATTTCAATACGTTTATATGGTATTAAGTCATACATGACTTTGATGATTTTAATATATTCAATGCATTGAAATTGCAAAATCAAAGGTATTCTATCACTTTATTTATTTATTTATTTATTTATTTATCTATCAACAAACTAGGAAGTGTAAACTAACTTAGTTAGAACATATTTCTTTAGCTTGAAGACAGGTGTAACGTTTACTTGCATTAATGAAATGTGATGGCTAGTGCAACAAAATACATGAAAATACTCAATTAAAAACGTATTTTCCTTAAAAAAGAATAGGAATCTTAGTATTGTAAAAATGTGTTTATTGTTGTTATGTGGCAAAATAATTTTTCATTTATCAGTCTAACTCAATCGAGTAATATCTGAAGAAACTTTTCTCTTTGTGGAAGACCAAAGGTTGTCATAAGCTACCAGAACAGGCCGTGAAAGGTATACCAAGAAGTAGATGATATGATATATTGCGCTAAATTTTACAAATTTTATAACTTTTAGTCGAGGAAGCTGCAAAATGAATAAAAGATTACTGATAATAATGCTTTTATATGTATTGAAATGGCATTGGGTTGAGAGTACAGGTATGTTAAAATAAAAAATTAATGGTTAATTCTTTTTTATGATAAAAATTTATTCAAACCAGTACGAGGATGAAAATATAAATAATTGGAAAAATATCACCGAGCATTGCCTGTTGACTTCAGAGAAATCTTTGTTTTTCTGTAAAAGAGAATTAGGCCTGAATTCCGTTGCTTCAAAACGTTCAAAAACATTTTCAATTGTGGATCTTGATCAATTTCAAAATCTTTAACTAACGAAAGTATAGAATAAAGTAAGACAATTCCTTCCTCTCCACCCCAAATTCAAACCAAACAACAACATCAACTTAGGAATTCCGGTAATTGGGATTTCAAGTAAGATGCGGAGCAATTTTTTAATTTGCTACTCAAGATCATGTGACGATCCTACACCTGGCTTTGGAAATTATTGGTAGGGAGATGGAAATTCTGATCATTTTGATGAAATGTTTGTTTCGGGTAACACAGTTCCTTGCATAAGGAAGATGGTAACGATTTTTTTCCTTGTCACTTTCTTACGTAATTATAAGTAATTATAACTAGAAAGGTTTCCGTCTTCAAATCTGCGCATTATATTGGAAAAATTTTTCAAATAAATTAATGAAATGGAGAAAATGTTTTTAATAAAAAAACAAAAAACATGTCAATTCCAGTACGAAAAGCTGCTTTTGTATTCCAAAACTCCAGCACATTTTCATTCCTGTACCGAGACCAGAATTTACATGGAATAGTAGTCTACTCAATCGTCTTCGGCATCTTTTTGGCGAGGTCAGCAAAAAACGGAGTATCAAGTTGAGACTTGAAAATGAAGGGCTTTTCTATGCATGTGTCATATCATAATGCCATTTCTATGTATGTCATATTAAGAGAAATTATGACCCCGGTTACACTAACTGTACTTTACCGCTGGTTTATTAGGAGAGTTGATGCAACTACAACGACAACGAGGACAGCGGTATGGTGAAGAATAACTCGGTGGAGTAGTTGGAACTTTGACATGTGATCAAAAATGAGGAAAACAAAGCTTGCCTACTGAAATGATCAAAGAAAAATTGAACAAAAGGTTTCTATAGTAGACTTTCAGACCAGGAAATTTTCTAGCGGAAGTGACTTTTTTCATTATTTTTCTCATCCGAATTTTGCTCTCCTGGGACCAAAATTGACCTTTTTGTCCAAACTACTCAAATTGATACTCAAACTCGACATCCACACCATTAAAGTATTCTACACGCAAATATTCATGAAAATTGAAGCAGTTGGGTCGAAATTTTGCCTGAGTTGCTCTTTTTTGTTCAAAATATAAAAAGATATTCCCAAATTCAATTTCACCACAATTGAATTGTTTGTTCTACATACAAATTTTCACTTTCGAAATGTAGTACAAATTTATCCCAAAGTGCTCTTTCTTGGCCAAAAAATCATTAAAGATGACCATTAAATTGTTCTACATATTTTTTTTCCGTTTGATTTGCGTGCACAGATAATAACTAGTTTTTAAAGCAGTTTATTCAAAGCAAGTTTCATGTGTAATTGGCCACATTATATGAACTCATTTATGATAAAATTGAATTTGGCACCACAATGTTGTACATGAAACAATAATAAACAAACTAATCATGTATAATTGCATCTGATATATATATAATGCAAGGAGATGATTATACAACATTCTTTATAAACTTATCACGTGCGGAAAATATCCCATAATTAAGTCAACCTGTGTTCGTATTTCACATATTCGGTAACTGCGGAAATCCTTGTGTGCCCGCCCTTGCAAATTTTTGTGTGTGTTGTGTGTTGTTTGTTTTGTGAGTGGGGTAGGAGGAGGAGGAGTGGGACCACTAAATATCTTTACATTTTAATGTTTTGTGCGACTTTGAGGTAGGCACTTAATAGATGCTTGATATTTAACAAGAAACAGAAATATTTGTTCTCAATATTTCCACAACAACTACCCATATGTTCAATTCAGGGACAGAAAAGAAAAAAGAAAACACAACAATGGAAAACCACTGTTAAATAAATATCACAAGTTCTTTTATAAAAAAACTATTCAACAATGTAACATTCTGCATCATTCATAAACATCTGTGTTAACTTTGAACTGAAACAAGTATGACGGACAGTAGAACATTTCCGTTTTTTACAATAAGCTGGTACTTATAAACGTGGTGCTTATTAAAAAAGGCGTCTATGACTACAAGTTCACTTTCTTCTGCTAGGATTTTAATACCTGCATGTTATTTCGAAAGGAGTTATTATGGAAAATCGGCGAATTTTATTCCCTCAATAATTTGTTATTACGGATCGATCATGTCTGCGTAAATGGCAACTTCAAATATACACAGAACAATATTTACTAATTACTAATAGAGTTATTATGTCGCTTCATCACAATTATTTGCTGTCAGTTGCTGTCAGCAGTTGAAGTGCAGATTCTACTCGAACGTCTTTAAATATTTCTTTTAGCAAAGCAGCAGTTATGTTCCGAACCTGATTGTGTTGTTTTGCAGGAAAGAGCATGTTGCAAATCAAATTTCTCTCTGTATTTGCACGTTTCAGGCTATTTCGTGAGCTCCCAACCATATCTGATTCGAATGAGGTCCCAGAAATGTTGTTTATATAATATATCCTTCATCTTTCAATGGTTATGTTGTCAACCATATTGACGCATCACTCTTACATTTCCAATCATTTAACCGTTTCTTGCCAGGAGGCAATTCTTCCCTAATTTGCATCAGTCGTTCTTTATTCCTTTTCTTCTTTGCAGTTTTAATGACAGCTTTTGTTGCAGTAGCGTTCGATGTTGATATCTGACGATTTTGTTGTATGATATCGTTGCGCAATTTTTCAGTCAACATGAAGGAGTTTGAGTATTCATTATCGGATATCTCAGCAAATATTGGGATACTCAAGCCACCCGATTTCGGAGATAAAGATAACAGTTTACGTTTTATTTCTGAGCATTTAATTCCACCAGTTATAGCCGGAATGAATTCTGTTAGTATGATATTTTCTACTTCTTTTAGTTTTCAGATGAAACCACATTCTCATCTGAAGTCTGTGTTGTGGATGGTCAAGGAGTTCCTTAAATGTTTTTCCATTTCCGATACCAGAGAAAAGTACTGTAGACGTTATGTTGATTGATTACATGGTTTTGGGACCGTGTCAATTAACATTAGAAATTGTTTCTGTAATCTATTTTCTGAAAAGTTACCTCATTCTAATCGACCAGTTATTTTCCTTGTGAGTGTTAGATTACAACCTTACAAGCCTTTGATTTATTAATGGTGACAAACCGGTTTTAAATAGAACCTCCAATCAATGCCGTTACAATTATTCTGGCTTATAATTTTTATTATTTTTCTAATTTTATATAAAAACTGTTATTCTTAACCATAGTTGTTGATGAGACTTGTTCATGGGGTGCGGTATGCTCCCGAAAGCATGTCAAATATAAAATATGGATTTGTCGTAAACGATTGTCGTTTCTTTTCTCTTCTTCTACTGCTTAGTGTCATCGAGGATTATTATATTTTTATGCTTTCAAAAATAAACGCATGATGTGTAATTAAAAATAAAGCAAAATGTAAGAATTTACAGAGCGCGCTAATGTGTATTGAGAATAGTTTTTGTTTACGTCATTGTATCTGTAACTATTGATTCGAAAAATGTTCCATGTATCAAAATAAATTCTGATTTCATATTTTTTGTGTTGCATGCAATATTTCTAATGGAAGAAAATAACTTTATCATGTCCACCATGAAGACACTGAATGAATCAATTATCAGTATAAGTGCAAAAGTATATTCATTGGTTCATTTACTTTGAATTTCACAAATTTAACGATTTTTCTGGAGCAGTTCAATCCTTACTTGATAACTGAATTTTGTGAGTATTATCTATTTCAAACAAGTGATCTGTATTACAACTTTCAGCAGCGGATCTAGGGTATGTCGAAAATTGTGGAGGAGCACATTACCATAATTTCTGTTTTCAGTCCGTATATCTATTTTCTTGTACGCTTTAATAGCTAACACTCTCCTTCAAAAATTTCGTATGTTGAAAGCTTTTCGTTTTTTAAAGCCCTAGGTTATGCTTAAATCTTTAAATAACATTTTTTATTCCTTTACATAAATTTTGTTCAGTAAACTTTCACATATAAACCACACAAACTACACAAACACAAACTGTGCTGTGCTGCATTCAACTGTTATTATCCGTATTGCATATATTTTTTCTGTACTGCACTATACATTATTGTAGTTTTTAAGAAGTTCCTCGTATATCTTCCATAAGTAGCAAGATCATACGCACACCGCCAAGCTCCTAGTGAATATAACCACTTTTCCATAACATTAATATGACTATCACACCATAAATATCATTAACTTCTAGTACCACGTTTCATTCATGGAAATTGTTTTGTTTGTATAAACCTCTTTATCCTAAAAAGAATTTAAAGTTTTATGTTGATAACAATGTTTTTGCAACATCATTAACTAACTAAACAATAAGAACTTACATAGTGTGGTTTCAGGTGCTTATGCTCTGTATGACTGGTATTCATTGTTTATCAGCTCTTAAGCTTTTAAGAAGTTCAACACAAGACATTCAGTTGATTATTGATTCAAATTTCAATATTCAATTGGTGACCGAGTCCATGTAACTTCTTCTTAGGTAGATTATTGACAATTAGTATATACAATATTTTTCATCATCTTTCCAAATAAATACAATTTTATTAATTTTTGACATATAATTAAATTCCATTAGTCATAATTACTTTTGTTACATTACAGTGTATTTATCTAACGGACCAGTATCTTAAAACTTTTTATAAGGAATTCTCTTTTTTCGTTTGAAAGAAAATTATATATACTGTTTTTACATTAACCAATTGAGATACAAATCCATTGGATGAAATAAATGATTCTACTAAATTCTTTAAAAAACATATAAATATAATTTAACCTAGAGGTTATGCTATGATATGAACCTTTGAAAAAACTGAAATGATTGAAGTTCTATAATCTCTCTTTGTTACTGTTGTGTTATAAGATGAAGACCGTAGATTTAAATAATCATAGAAATAATAGTATGGAAATTCTTAAAACCACATGAGAATGAAAACTTATTATGCTTCTGTAGAGGAATCAATCATCATAATATATTCAATAAAATGGATTCCAATATAAAAATTAATAAATATGTACAATGATGTAAATTATAATATATGTTATTACAAACATTTACGTTTATGATATCGATCATACCATAGCATAACCCCTTACTTAAAATTCTCCCCACTCCCTCCCCACAAAAATAATAAAAACCCTTCCATTATGATGCAAGGTGGATAGATGACTAACATTGAGTCATTGAATTAACATTATCTAAGTTTTTTCAGAGAAACTTTAATAGAAGCATGATCAAAAAAATAGACGTGGAGAACATAAAATGCAATATTATAATGTTGGATGGCAGATTTTTTGATGTACAAATGATCAACCACAGATCCAGCTATACGTGTTGATTGTAAGACAAGTTGTTCATATTCTCGTAAGATAGTAGCGATATTTTCGTTTGCATTGACATTGAAATCCCCAGTTATAATGTCTATCTCATTGGCATTGGTGAGATATCCCTAAAGCTCATGAAAAGTCGACATTGCTGTATCGTTTCTTCTGTATAAAAGCAATATTCTGAGACTTTCATTTTGAATAAACATTTGGTAAATTAAAACTCCTTCGCAACTAAACTCTTCAAAAATCCTAATGTTGCTATCAACTAGGCATGCAGGACTTGAATATTTGTGAGAACTGTTGTTATTTATTCCTAAAAATCCTTCTAAAGAGACTTCATCTTCGTTTTTTATTTGTGTTTCGGTTAAAAGCATAATATTACTTCCCATAAAACGTACATCTGCTTTTATTGTCGTTAAGATGTTTATTCAGAGACCTCACATTACATATAATCATTGAAAATGTATCATCATCAATGCTGCTGGTTTCAGACTTAAGTTGTTGATTATCTCTTAAGTATTCATACTCATTCTTTGTTCGAGGGTCAGCTGAAATTGCTGACTTTTTGAACTCACCAGTTAAGAATAATCCTTGTAAAGAAGTAACCCTGCTTAAAGCAACGTAAATTTGTCCATGGTTAAATGCATTTTGTTTTAATAAATCGAAACTGATTACTACTTGGTTTAAGCTCAAGCCTTGAACCTTGTGCACTGTACATGCCCATGTTTGAGCGAGAGGAAATTATGCCTTTTTTACTACTGGGAATGCTTCTTTCTTAGGACTGGGTTTTATATCTGTTGTTACACGTTCAATAGGAACAGCATCAATCTGCCTACCAAAAGCATCAGTACTCCTTTTAAAATGACCAGCCTTTAAATCATCAAATTTTATGTAGATCGTTTTTACTGAGTTGTTTTCTCTTGCTATGCACTTAATAGTACCAATTTGACCATTAATCAATTTGTCATTTACATCTAAATTTAATGTTAGCATTACCCTTGCACCAACTTTGAATTTTAGCTCAAAACATAGACCATCAGTTTGACTCTGGCTTAAGTTCAGTATTCTGTCATAAATGTGGTTTGGAACACCCTTAGGTACTTGATCTACAGCCTGGATAGTATGAAGAGTATCATCAAGTTGTTCCAACATTAAATAGTTATGTTGTGTTGCTGGTTCATCTTCAGCAAATGTATGAAGAGCTTTCTTAGGATAGTTTTCACTTTCTTAGAAATAAATCTTGATTTTAACATTTCTTCATCATCGAAAGTAACAATTCTATTCTGAACGTTGTTCAAAAGGTCAATAAGAGTGTTGTCTCCTCGTTGGCGCATTACTTCTGTAAGCTCACACATCTTAAATACCCGCCACAAATGATAAATGTTGTACATTTCATTATGATAATAAGCAAATACAGGACGTTACATCACAGGAGGTAGTTGATATAAATCTCCAACAACAATGATTGTCAAGCCTGCAAAAAGTTTCATGCAATTTCCTGAATATCAAAAATATCAAGTAAACTCTGATGAATATCTTGTAATAGTTTATTTGCTACCATTGATATTTCATATATAATTATAACTTTTTGCTCCTCAAATTTTAGTCTCAGCGAACATCTCTTTTTATCTGAGAGTTTGGAAATTTGTAGGTCCCTACAGTCAACTGGTATTCCAAGTGCAGAATGAATAGTATTTCCAGCTATATTCACTGCAACAACTCCTGTTGGTGCTAGCATTAAAACCTTAGGTTTTTCTAAATTTAAGGAACAATAGTTCAATGTTTTCATAAGCATTGCAGCCAAAGTTTTAATTAAGTGTGATTTACCAGTCTCAGCTCCACCAGTTATAAACAACTGTAAAGGTTCTATCTCATCATTATCTCCAGAGAAATTGCTTTCTACTTTCCTCCTAGCCCATGAATTAATAAGGTTGAATAATTTTCTCTGCTTACAGTTGAGAGTTGAAATCAAATAATTGATTTCATGATCAGTTGCTGTTTCAAGTCCAGCACTAATTTGATTTGGATTGTAAATATTTTGGACCTGAAAATCTGCCATTTCATCTGCAATAATGTCAACTTCCTCTCCCATGTATGGATGTTCAGCTGAAAGATCATCATTTTCTTGTTTTGTAAAGTCACCAGTTCTTGGTCTTAAAGTGTGATTCATTAACACTGAATCGACTAAGTCGCCCCATGGCTCATATCGAAGTTGATTTTCATTAACAATCTGAAAAACTTGTGGTTGATTTAACTTTCGTGTCCAATACATAATAGGTTAAAAACTCTGCATAACAAAATGTGTCGAGAATACCATATTTTCCGCCCTTGAAATCCTTATCTGGTCCATCAACATAACGGTCTTCTGGTAGTTCACTTAGCTCTTCTTCTGATTTACAAATTCTGAACCTTTTATCTGGCAAAATAGAATTTGCGAAAGCAACTACAGGAAAAGTGTTTCTCAACCATATAAGCTTCCCAAGCTTCTAGTCCTATTGCAAAGTAATTATTGACGAAGCAGGAATTCGGTGGCCGTCGCAAATGAATTTCAAAGTCCTCTCCGGAAGCAATTGAAAGAGCGTTATAATATTCCTCTTCTGTTATGGCCGTCGAATATAAATTTTTTAGAATAGTAATATCTTTTACATACGTAGGTTTGTGTGGGTCTAAGTATTCATCAATATATGTTTTCACTTTTTTCAAGATCTTTGACCGTTCTGATAAGATTTTTGTTTTACAAGCATCAGATAATGACCCCGTTATAGGCTCAGCACAAATTGTTCTGTCAGTGAAGAATCGACCATAATGAAATCTACAAGTGACATTTTTATATTTTCGGCAAAATTTTGAGTGTCTCTGTATTTGATATTGACTAACAAGTTCGAATAACTTAGGTTCATTTACTTCATCAGGTAAGTCAGCCCTAACAATGGAATCAATGAATTCTAAATACACATCTTTTGTTTCAAGTGTTAGTACAGGCGGAGTTTTAATCAAAAACCAATGAATGAAGATATGGCGAGTCTCGAAATTGAAATTCTACTTTAATGACATAAAATTCTACTTTTCCTAATGGGCCGTTTTTATGCAAAATAATTTCTTTGAAAAAGGACTCAACTCTGAATTCGAAATGCCTGTCAGTAACAACAGGGTTAGCATTTAAATTTTTTACTCAAAAAGTCTTCAAAAGGTAGTTTCATATATGCTTGACACAACAACTTTAGTATCCAATAAATGAAAAAGGAAACCTAATTTGCGTTCAAAGGGATGTAAAATATGAAATAAGTATCAAAACAACATTAGTAAGAAAAATGTAACTCGTCCGTCTTCACCCATATTATTATTTTTTTGTCAAATTTCAAAACAATTTAGAGTTAAAACACGGAACAGTGGAATAACAAAGAAGATACCGTATAACCACGTGCCGTTATAGTCCTTAAGGAGACACTATTAGACGATATTTTTTCTTTTCTTTTCTACTAATTACCTTTTAAGCTGCTCGTAACGTTTTCATAAATATTACATCACGATGTAAGTAAACTCTGGTAATCAGCAGATTATTAAGCATGGCGAGAACATAACAATCGGGGAAGGGACGCTCCCTCGCTATATCGAAATCTGCTTTCAAAACGGGGATTTAAAAGTCCCGAATCTACTCCCAATAATTAAGCAATATTTCAAATTTAAACTATTGAGTCAAAAGTAAGCTTCATTTTGAAATATTTTTCATTTTTTTCCCTAACTTAATTTCTTCAGTATTAACGTGTGCCGAAAATAAAAGCATGATGAGCATATATGAAACTACCTTATTGATTCCTAACTTCCAGAAAAGCAGTATTGATTCCCAACATTCAGATACACAGTATTGATTACTAACTTTCAGAAAGCGATTCATGTATTTAGATTATTACAACAGTTTCAACCGATCAACAGTTTCAACCGATAGTAGTGGTTCTTTAGGAATTCTAGCAACTGTCTTTATATTCTTCTCTAAGAATAAGGAAATTCAGGCTGAGGATGTCCAAATCTCAACTTTATGGTTCTAATAAACGAGGTTCTAATAAAAAATAAAGATGTAGTGGAATTAATCGAGCAATGGAACCCTAACAGGTTGCACTAAAATTTGTTGTCGTGCTTAGTGACTTCAAAGATCCTTTTTGAAATCATTATTAATATTTTTTTGGGTGTAGGTTCAGCACAGTCCCAGTGGAACAATTGGCAACCATGGTCTTTATGTTCAGCTACATGTAATCCTGGATTTCAAACACGATATCGATCTTGCAGTAGTATTGGTTGTGATGGAGAACCATCGGAGACACAAAATTGCTTTATGGCGGTTTGTCCATGTAAGGATCATTATTTCTTCTCCTTTTTCTATATTGTCTTTTTCAAAATAGCTTCATACACGTTTTTTATTTTAATGAGAACGAGTAAATTGTAAGAGGGTGGCTGTGTTTATATGACTCCTTCTTCATTTATAACTATACGCAGACATTAAGGAGATAAAATAATACATTTAATAGAACAATGTATAAAATTATTTTTTTATTTCCTTCGTGTTTGTAATGTTTGTGGTGTATATTAATAAAAGAAGAAGTTTTCTGCCTAGTGGCCAAAATCTTCAAAATGTTTATGAGGAGGAGTGTTTTCTATAGGAATGGCAAGCAATATCGTTTGCTGCTTCAATAAAAGAACACTCCTCCACAGGGACTACTTTTAAGATTTTGCCCACTCTCTGAAAGAAGTTAAGCTGAAGTTACTCTTATTTCCGAGCTCATTTAAACTCGTGCCATGTTCTCCCTATGATTATGATTATGAGGATGGAAGTAAACGACTTCCTTTTCCTTTTGCTTCCACCTGTTCATTGACTATTTATCTTCCAAGGCAAGTCAACGATAAGAAGGAATTTTCTGATTTATTAAAAAGATTAATATTAGAAAGCTTTGGTTTTGGAAAATGCTAAACTGACTTTTTTTCAGACTTGTTGATCTTGTTCTAATAAAATAAACAATAAATTAAAAAACTCTTGACAACAGAAAAAACTGAAGTTTGCTTGTTTTGATTCTACCAGTTGTCATTAGAATCTTGTGGTTGAAGTATTTCATTTATTATCTTTTATTCGGTATCCATGCAAAACAATTAAAGAGCTAAAAGGGATTAGTAATTCCATAAGGAATTGCTCAAGAAAAAAGACTTTTTGACATCCGATGGCGGATTATTTCAAATATATTTATCGCTAAGCACTAAATCTATCTCTAATCATGTTTACTGTTTCCACCTGTAGGAGGATAGCTGTAACCTACATTTTACTTATTGTAACTTCTTCTAAAAAAAAACGAAAAACGCCTATCATCGGATTTGAACCACTTATGCTCTCGAAAATAAATGCAAAGCTTTAAACACCATATTGATGAAATAGATGAAACAGTATCTATAGGAAGAAAAAAATTCGTGTTAGGTGACATACTTGTTGCAAGCTAATGTAGCCTGAAACAAAAGTGATTGCAGTCAACTCTTGCTGTCTCGAACATTTGACATCATTTCTAACAATTTTACTTTAACTTTTTAAGCTCTTGAACTTTTATCATAATAGAAATTGATTTTTTTTTCTTCATTGACGACAGTTGATTAATTTTTTTAACAATTTAGGCAAGATACACAAACAATTCCGTAAATTAATCTATTTTAAGTAAGTTATGTGCATAAGGTTTTAGCAGTTTACCTTCTAACAGGACCTTTACACCAAAAGAAAGGTTCTGTAACATAAAGACGAGTTTTAAGAAAATCTAAAACTAAAAATGAAGAAACATTCAGCACTGTTATGGGCAAAGTTATGAATTCTATAATAATAATTTCCCAATATTTTGTAGCCAGTCCATAACTGTTTATATAAGAGGCCAAGATATTAATTTACTGACCGTGTTAGTTAAGTGGCATGTACATTATTCTGCCAGTTCTTCATCGTTTTCAAAGGAAAACAACATGGTGAGGAAAACAATGCACTCAGCTTAGCACTCAGCTTGTGATCTGGGTTAACGTCTTAGGAGGTTGTCCAATTTATTAAAGTAGAGTTGCGGCTTCCGTAGCCCAAGGCTGTGCTTAAAATGGACAGGATCTCCTACGTATGACTCTTAATGATAACAATTCTATCAGAACTAAAGAAGATATCTTTTGTAAATTAGTAATAAAAATCACGGTTTAAAAGAGAAACTATTTGAAAAGTTGTTTTTTTTTATGAAAGAAATCCTTTTATTATGTGGAGTTGTTTATAAAATATTTCTTTTTATGAAACTTACTTCTCAGGGTTTTAAAATTGCGATTAAATTTTTTTGTTTAACATGTACATCTTTGCAGCGGTCTGACTTGGTCTTAGAGACAAAATGTTTTGTCAGTTCAAACGATTTCCCAGTTTCTAAAACATAAACTGCAATTATTCCAGAAATTCAGTTAAAATAAATTAAAATTTCACAAACTGACAAAAACAGGAATGTTTTTTTGTTAATTTGGGCGTCTAGTACTAAATAACCGTGTGACCAGACAAAAGAACCAATTTTATTTATCCGTAATTGTGCCAAAACGTCATCAACCATGCTGGGAATGTTCCTCGAAAATTTGGTGCCTAATTCTGAGGTCCAGACAGGAACTTTTGTTGGAGATCTGACTTTTCAGGGACAGGTAGTATGTACCTATATTAACTTGGATTTTCCTTGAAAGCGGTAGTATGATTTGAGACAGTTTGCTTTCTCTTTGGCGTGTCAAATCAAAGCCTTGTAAGAGAACGTAATAAGAATAATCGTAATGAATAGAGAATTCTTATAAATTGATTGAAAAAAAGGATAAACTGGTTAAGAAAGTCATAGTATGGAAAGATGTTTCCTGGTTCAAAATGGCGGTGAAGTGGCCGGTCGTGTCTCAGTTGTTGTCGCTTATAATCTTTTCTGTGCTGATTTCTGTGGTTTTCCTCCAAGTACACAAGAAGAGTTTCTGTACAAACGATGGCATAAGTCTCACGCTACAAGCTGAAGATCTGTATGAATGCGAGGGCTACACTTATTCATCGTTATTTGTACATAAGAGGAGGTACAGAAATTTCCAACCTAAGTCTTTGTTGTGTTTACTGCTGATAATCTGTGGAGATGTGGAATCTTGCCCTGGCCCGCAGAATACAATGGAGTTTTTATCAAGCAAGACTGGTATGCATATTTATCATCAGAATATTAGAGGTTTGCTACCTAACTTTGGAAAAATTCAGACGTTTTTTGCGAGAAATAAAAATATTGGAATATTAACATTATCAGAAACACATATACTTTCTCATGGCTACAATGATAACACTGAGTTGTATAATGTTCCGGGGTACATGTTTATAAATCGTGGCAGAGTTAAAGGAACGCATGGTGGAGTCGCGATGTATATTTCAGAGAAAATTAAGTGGAGGCGACGAGAAGATCTGGAGAGGTCAGAAGTTGAGGGTATATTTATAGAAGTACTTCAATTAAAGGGGAAACGTTTTCTAGTTGGCAGCTTTTATCGACCCCCGGAAGGATCAGAATATCTTCATAAAAATTTCAGCAAAATATTTGATGAGATGTTAACTGCCATTAACGGAACATCTTTGGAAACAATAATCCTTGGAGACTTAAACGCTAACTATTTGAAAAGAACTTGTTGCAAAAACTTAAAAGATATCATACGTCTTCATGGATTTGATCAATTGATTAAGTCACCAATGAGAGTAACAAAAGATACGAGTACGTTAATCGATGTTATATTAAGTAACAACAAACATGTAATTTCAGCTGCTGATGTCGCTCCGCAAAGTCTTAGTGATCACGATTTAGTAGGATGTGTCAGAAAGATAAACCATCAAACTTTCACGTATAGAACCATTATTTGTCGAAATTTTTCCAAATATCAACCCAAAGCATTAAAAGACGAGTTGATGTTACAAAATTGGGACATTATTTATACCAGGAGTGACGTAAATCAAGCATGGACTTTATTTAAGGACATTCTTACTCACGTTTTTAACAATCAGGCACCTAAAATTGCGAAACGAGTTAAGGGAAGATTTTGTCCTTGGCTAACCGCTGACCTTAAGAGTCGTATAAACAAGAAAGATCAGTTACTACGTAAAGCTCGGAAATCAAATAAGAATGAGGATTGGAACGTGTTTAAAAATGCCAAAAACCAATGTAACAATTTGGTTCGAAAAGCTAAAAGGATTTACCATCACAACCTTTTAAATGAAAATCGTAGTAACCCTCGAAAATTCTGGAAGTCTATCAAAGCCGTTTATCCTACGAATAAAACGAACACGGAGCCACTGTTTAATGTCTCAGATACGGAACATGTTAACAAAGCTAACACATTTTGTAGCTTCTTCAGTAATGTTGCTAGTTATTTGAAATCTCGTTCCCTACCGCTGTTAGACTTTACTTGGCGATTATCATCTAATAAGCTCCCTAAAACACTCAAGACTTTCGATTTTAGTTACGTCAGTAAAATCTTTGTTTTAAAAGAATTAAAGTCTTTAAAGCGGCACAAGGCGACAGGATTTGATGACTTACCTGCAAATTTGATAAAGGATGGCGCAGAAGAAATTGCTGGACCGCTAACATACATTATAAATCTTTCTTTGAAATCTGGTGTTGTCCCTAGTGATTGGAAGACAGCTTTGATAAAACCTTTGCATAAGTCTGGTGATAAGGACAGTGCTGATAATTACAGGCCAATTTCTATCTTGCCTGTTATATCTAAAATCCTTGAAAAGGCCGTACATGGGCAATTAATCGACTACCTGGAAACAAACGATTTACTCAACGACAAACAGTTTGGATATCGCAAAGAGAGATCAACCGAGCTCGCTACAACGTTGCTTCTCGACGATATAAGAAAAGCCGGGGATAAAGGAAAGTTAACTGGTGCTGTTTTTATTGATTTATCGAAGGCATTTGATACCTTAGGCCATGCCACTATCCTGACGAAACTTCAAAGTTACGGTATCAAAGACATCACTCTGGAATGGTTTTCTGATTATTTATTTGGTCGAACGCAAGCAGTATGCATGGACAGCAAGTTATCAGAACGCTTCCCTGTAAATTGTGGTGTCCCCCAGGGGTCTATTCTGGGGCCTCTCCTCTTTTTAATTTTCTTTAATGATTTTCCTGATATTTTAAAACATGCAAGTGCAGTGCAATTTGCTGATGACACGGTGATCTATGTTTCAAGCAGTGATATTTGCGAAATTGAAAGATGGCTAAATGACGATTTAAAACGTGTCTCAATGTACCTCAGGACAAATGAACTTGTCATCAACTTAAAAATTGGGAAGACCGAATGCATGTTATTTGGAACGGCGAAACGACTAAATAAAGCGTCAAAACCACTTGAATTGTTTTACGATCATCTTCAAATTCCAGTCACTACTTCGTATAAATACCTTGGTACATTACTTGATCCATCTCTGACATTAAACAGTCAGTTCGATAAAATGTACAAGAGTGCGTCATCTAAATTAAAATTGCTGTCGAAATTGAAGTATTACCTTACTGAGGAAGCAACGAAGTGTGTTTTCCGATCTATTATACAACCTGGTATGCGATACAACAGTCTCTGTTACTTGTGCTTATCTAAAACTCAGATGGAAAAGCTAAAATCGTTCGATCTACGAGTTAAATCTTTGGTGGGTCTGGATGTAAATTCAGCCAACTTATTTTACAGGCACGCAGTCAAGTTGGTTAAAAAATGCGTCGACGGAACTGTATGTTCAAATTTTAAAGAGTATTTTAATTTTAATATACATACGAAAGAAACAAGGAATCAAAATTGCTTCCTTAAGGTTCCTAGGGTGAAACTTGAGTTCGCTAAGTCGGGTTTCTTCTTCCAGGGAGTTAGACTTTTTAACTCCTTACCAGTGGAAATACGGCAGAGTGGACCTGATTTTACTAGGAAATTGAATTTATATGAGTTTGAATAGATGTTTTTTCTTTCTTCTGTGTACGCAGCTTTCCTTTTGTGCTCTCTGCTTATCCAGTCCACTTGTTTTTATCTTTATTTAATTTATTGTATATATTTACTAATTTTTAGATTGTATATTTTAAATTGTGTGATTATTTATACACAGGACGTATGTTAATAGCAGTCTCTATGACTGAAGTACTTTATCCTGTATAAACATTCAGAATAAATAAATAAATAAATAAATAAATAATGATTAAAACAAGATCAACATTGTTGTTTAAAAAGATTGCCCTAGACAATCTATCCCAGAATTCCCGTTGCAGTTGCAGTGCATCTCTTAGCAGATAAAAAGAAAGCCTAAATAATTAAGATTTCTCCTTTTACGGGGAAATTTAAACAAATAAAAAGTCTATTTTTATAAGGACAGTGTTAAAAAAAACCCTTTTTCATGCTTAGGACTTGCTTGCAAAGGGACGATACAAAGCTGACAGATATGAGTTTTACCATGCAATAAGTGAGGAAAATGGTTTTTAACTACACTAAGGATAAAAACCATTACTAAGTCATTAAGTAACAAAATCAGTAAAACAATGAATTGCATCAAAACGAGGCGGAACATGGTAAGTTAGGCCACAATACGGTGTTTAAACAGAAATTCGGCAAAGGTCTATTTTTAAATATTTTATCCACATGTGTAAGTACCCACAGATATGCTAACACTCTGTTTAAATTAAGCATAATGTTTCAGGTTTTTTCAGTCGGGGTATACTGTGCTGTGTACACCACTTTGAATGCGTTAAAAACGCCCAAATACATAATTGATACTTTAAAAACACCTAAACTTGCCGGACTTCCATTATTCTATTACGCCCCCAATTTTAAGTTATTTACGTTTGATATTTAAATATATGCCTTTTATTGGTCAAAGCTTTGTCTCCAAAAAGTCGAGAAGAACGTTCATCGGCGATAGTTTTTGTCTGGCATTTTTGTAAAGGCCGCAATACACACAAGAATATTCGACCAGAATAAGTTATGTTTTGTAAAAAGATGAATAATTTTAACGCACATACACACAAGAATATGCGCTAGGGAATAATGTATTTTTGACAAGTGACGAAATATTTTAATGACGTTGCTCTTAGCATTCTGCACCTCCTCCGGAGAGTAAATCAAGTTTTGTCAGTGTGTTTTTAGATTGACATTATGAGTTAGTAAACATACCAAATTGCGAACATCACTAGTTTACAATCTTAACTTTGTTATTTCGGTCTGGGCTAACAAGAACATTCTTTTGTATTGCCTCGTTCTTTCAAACGAAAATAAGAGACTTTCAACCAAAACGTTTTGTGATCGCAAAATAGTATGTTAAACAGTCTCATGCAGAGGCGTATCTAGAGCTCACCCAAATGGAATGGCAAACAATATCGCCTGTTGTTTCAATGTAAAAAACACTGCCCCTCAGAGACATTTTTTAATATTTTGTCCACTCTATGAAAGAAGTTAGGCTAAATTACTCTTAATGTTACTATTACTGTTATTTTGCGAGCAGGTTTAAACTCGTGCAATGTTCTCTCTACAAAGCGGTTTAACAACTTTACTTTAACTGTTTTTAGGTTTTGTACTTTTATCATAATAGAATGTGATTTTTTTTCTACATTGACGAAAATCGATTAATTTTTTTAATAATTTAGTAAGTTATGTGCATACATTTTTGGTAGTTTACTTTCTAACAGGACCAAAAGCAAGGTTTTGTAATATGGAAACGAGTTTTAAGGAAACCTACCACTAAAAATTAAGAAATATTTAGCACTGTTATGAGTAAATTTATGAATTCTATAATAATAATTTAGGCCAGGCAGGCCGGACGATTGCCAACCCCATACATTTTTTGATCAACGGTTCAAGCTCTATATAAGATGGTACTACTTTCCAATAGCTCTTCTGAAATTTTATTTTTTCTGAAGTGCTAGGAGAACCCACAGTGTAAGTTTTCTTTAGCAACAATCGACACCACATTGGCGTCTAGTTATAAATAAAATTTGTATTACCCACGAGCCAAGAGGAATGAAAGGTTGTACCTTGATCGGTTGTATAGGCTCTTATACAATATTTTCCGATAACCTTTTGTTGCTCTTCACGGTTGTTTTTGAGACATCAAAAGGAGTAGGAAATTTAAGTTTCATGTTCAGGCATCATGACTTACATAGGAAAATGTTTTGGAACATTTGATCACCCTGTTTTTCTATTGATGGGAATCAATATAACAATCTCATTGGATAAAAGCCTAGTCACATGACTTAGGAAGAATATAATACACTATATATATCCAAATAGAATCTATGCAGTTGAATGTAACATTTATATACATTAAATATTCATTCCAGTTTGTTCTCATTTCATATAAAAATTATTTTCATATTTCTCAGTCAAAATGTAGCCAGAAAATTCAAATATTTCAGGCTTTGAAATTTGTATGTAACAGTTTTGAACTTTCAGTTAGTGCAAGAAATTCAAGAAACTCTCTATATATGTGACCTAATATGTGGTTATAAAACAAGTTTAAGGGAACTGCTTTAAAATTTAAAATTTTCTTTGAACAAAAACTTTCCATTTATGCTTCTCAAATTATTTTTAACAAGTTATTTTCAACAATAGTTTCTATGGTTATTTTATATAACTGTCGATAATTAGTAGTAGACATGTTATATAAAATGTTATATAAGATTTTTTACATATGTGTGTTGAAGCTTGTCAATTTATGAATAGGCACTGTTTTGTATAAGTTTTACTTTCCTTTCAGCTACAGGAACATACAGAGACTGGACAGAATGGTCTGAATGCACTGGATCATGTGGAGTTGGGTCCAGATCAAGGAAACAATATTGTGAAAATCCGCCATATTGTGATCCTAATGAAAACACCCAGACTGAAGCATGTTCATCTGGAACATGCAGGATGGCAACATGTCCAGGTACCTATTGGTTGTTGATTCATGGAATGTATATTTTTGAAAAGTACATCCAATCAGATAGCCGGTGGCTATATGGATATGTTATGGACAGTCAAAAGATCAACTACCATTAACTTAAGGATTGCTGATAAGGATTAATAGGGGAAGTCATTTCCCATTCTGCCTAGATCTCACCTCCAGTTGAGTGTGATATATTGAATGTCGTTGCACATATATTGTAAAAAGTTTTATTGCGAATTTAGGTTAAAAGTCTTATTGTGAATTTTAGCATTAGTAGTTATTAGGAACTTTAATTTTAGAATTAAAATTTTATTAGCACTTATATTTAAAGTTGTTCATTGTGTGATTATACTTTTACTGTTTTGCAGCTGCTCTTGGGGTGTGTGATTGTAATTTTGAAACTGATTGTGAATGGCAAGTAGATGATCAAGGTGGCTGGGTAATATCTACTCACACACCTTCTTTGAACACTGGGATAAATATTGATAACACATTCAAAGAAAGTAAGTTACACTTTGGGGATGCTATGAAATTAGGTAGTAATTATTAAAGTCATGTGTTATTGGTGTGATAAAGTAAGAATTAACAGGAATCACGTTGTACTGTTTTGTTTTGTAAATTTTTGTCTATGTTAATTTATATTATTATATTTTAGGTTGTGGAAACTTCATTTATTACGAGGCCTCTGGGAGGGCCCCAGGTCACATTTCACGATATGCATCACCCTATAAAACACCAAGCGAGTCAAATCAATGTTTATCATTTGCTTTGTCGATGTACTCAAGATATCCTGATTTCATGGGATCACTCTTTGTTGAAGTTTGGGAAGGGTCATATTTTCGACCTGTTTGGTCCAGAGAAGGTGTTCAAACTGCTGAAAATGTCTGGCAGATGGTCAATATAAATTTGGAAGTTACAGCTAATACTCCATATTTTGTAAGTTAATATTATTATCCTGCATTTGAAATCACCAGAGCTCAAACATTTTCATAATTTGAATGTGATCTTCTCACGTCATGAAAAATTCTACAACTTCCGAAATGTGGTGAAAATCGAGGTTTACAAAGCTAGCTAATTCTAGAGGAAGCAGTTAAGTATATTACCTTTTTTTTTACACTGGTCCAATTGGCCTCGTGTGTAGTTCTATTCCTGAAGTATTCATATTTTGTTTTTTGTTTGTGGATGTTGTTTCGAATTTGTGGTTCAGTGCAGGAATTTCCGCTACAGTCTTCTTGATTTATATTTCTTTGCAAGCGCGAAAAAACCTGCCAAGACGCAGAAATTGTTTTCCAAGTGTTTCTTTGTGAATTGATCCTTTGCTTTTAAGCAATATTCCAAACATGCTTTTTATTTGTTTTTCTCCTATAGTATATCTTTATTATCAAGAAGATAATGCTATGATTTCAAAGATGTATGTCCAAGATAACACAGTTATCTGTTGTGTCTTGTTAGAAAAATTGGATTTCAACTAATTGGATTTTTGCGAAATATTTAACAGCGTTCTAACAGATGATCAGAAACATTTCCTTGTAAAAGTATCAATCTTTCTAAACATTATTGAAAAAAAAGATTCAATACTAATTCTAAGGAAGCAACCATTACAGAATAAAATTTGTATGAGAGGATGTTGAATTAAACAAGTTGAAGCCTGTAATAGGAAAATGTTTGACACTGCGGCGTGATTATATAGTTGCTCAACTAATTGAAATTTATAAATACGTTTAAAAGTTTAACTTGTATGATGATAAATCAATGCACATATTCTGTGAGAGATTTTGTGAAAGTCCAAAGTTCACATCTCACATGTAAACATCTCGAGGAAAGCATACCGAAAAATACAGAACATTTCACTTTGGGAGGACCATGAAAATGTACGAAACGTTGCAACGACTCCAATGAACGAGATAATAGTATTAAGAAAATTGTCGATATTTTAAACTTTTTTCTTCTTCTATATTACCAAGTAAGTACCAGCACAGGAGGCTCCTCTTTGCTGTAGTCCATTGAAGAAAATTATCACAATTTATATATTGTGTATGACGGCCAAAATGTTCTTGATGTACGAGACAAGAAGTTATTCTATGTAAATAAAATGGTTGCCATGGAAGTTCTTTTAGGAAAACTAAACAAAAGCTTGTTCCAAGGTGTGTGTGCTAACATGCGTACATGCTTTTGTACTCGCTATAATGTAAAGTCTGTGCAAGTGTTTCACAATTCCTAGTCAAAATGACAAACTCACAATATAAGTAAGGTATTTATACTTATCATTAAATGCATCTTGCCATAGATTACTTTTGAAGCTACCCGTGGTTTGTCTTATCATTCTGACATCGCAATTGATGATATTGTTCTTTTGGATGGGGCATGTGCTGGTCCAGGTATGCTATACAGTAGCTTATTTTCATTTGCCGTTTGCATTGACATTGCTTTAATTCAAATTTCAGTCAAAACTGGTTCTCAATTGTCTGTCATTTTTGTTTTTTAACTTCATTGTCTGTCTGTCATTTTTGTTTGTAGTTCAAATATGTTGTAATTAATATTGAATAACAAAGGCAAAAAAATCATAATCAATCTTTGTAAAATCTTGGCTGTGTATATTTAGCAGGTCATCGTCTTATTTTTGTCACCTCTATGACTGCTACACCACCCTAGTAGCTTCAGATTAATAATGAATTACCATAGTCAACAAGAGCAGACATTTTTGAAGTTCCTTTATACTGCCCTATAAGGTTTATTTTTAAATTGATTAATCGATAGTCAGTGTAAGGGATGAGTAAGAAAATGATTACTAGGAACTCTTTACTGATTGAATTTCCATAAAAACAGGAGAACCATCACTGTATTACAAGCAATTTATTTGTTGTCATGATGATTATGTTACATTTTAATGTTATTAAATATTTTTTTTGTGCACTGATTATTAGAATTTATGATCTTTTACCTTTATAATAGTTGATGGCAATTGGGGTGCTTGGGAGGACTGGGGTAGTTGTGATGCAACATGTGGTGCTGCCCAAAAAACTCGTACACGACCATGTGATTCACCACCTGCATCTAATGGTGGAGCTGATTGCCCTACTGAAGACGGAATGCAAGCAGAAGAGTGCAGTCTAGATGGTTGTCCTAGTAAGTGGTTGTCTTCATTATCATTAAGTAACTGGTTTGTTAATGGTCACCATCAAATTTAGTGTAAAACCAAACAACTTGCTTAGCAACCATAAGGGCTAAAATGGATCTTCTCAAGTATTTTCAGATTTGTAAACCCTTCTTTTCCTACTCCCTTCTACCCAAAACAGACAAATAGAATCGATAATCATCAAAAACACATAGTTAGCTCATTCTACACCCAGAGGTTTGGCAGAAAATTTTAAATTGCTAAGCAACCAACCAAACATCTTGAAGTCTGAAAAGGCCTACCACCCAGAGGCCAAACCCCGAATATGGTTTATTCCTAGGCACTGTGGCTTTTTATGATTTTTACTTATATATATATAATAATAATAATAATAATTAAGCTTTAGGTTCTTTATGAAGGAAACACATTAATGACAGTGTTAGTGGCACTGATGTTAATATATCCTGGGTATACATGCAAATAAATAAATAAATAAAAAAATAACTGTTTTTGAATTTATTTCAGTAAATGGTCAATTTTCGGCATGGTCAAACTGGTCTCCATGTACAGCAAGTTGTGGTGGTGGTACACAAGAACATCTTCGTGAATGTAATGACCCTCCACCAGTCAATGGAGGAGCACAATGTACTTTATTGCTAGGGGGAACAGGCCTTGAAGATACTGAATCTCAGGAATGTAATACAGCAGATTGTGACAGTAAGTTTAATGGTTGTTGTTTATGATACCGCCACTTATAAGCCAATCTTTAACTACATTTTATAAGTTTCCATGTAGTCTTTTATAAGTTCATAGAAGTTGGATTGGATGTCATGATGGTTTCTATACTTAAAGTATAAATTTGTTTTATTGATAATGGTTTCAGGCATGCTGTTCCTTTGTCAATTTATGACAACATTTACTTTAAAAGGTGTAGTTTATAAATAATGCCAACTTTTTAGAGATGTGCAAAGGATAGACTTGGTAACAATATTTCCGCTTATTATTGTGGATTTTGCTTGACTTTAATTTAATGACTATAATTTCAGTTGATGGCAGGTGGTCTGGTTGGAGTGGATGGACTGTTTGTAGTGTAACATGTGGTGTAGGAGAGCAAAGCAACTCAAGAGAATGTGATGACCCATCTCCTAGTGGAACCAGTCTCCAATGTCTGACCACTAGTGGAACTTATGCTTTAAGTGAACCAATTACTCGAGAGTGCAATACTTTGGTAGATTGCCCAGGTGAGGATTGTCACCACACAATCAGTTCACCAAAACCTGTATAATAATGTCCATTAATATTATATTGTTATAGCTTTATATAGTCATTAGTCACATTATTATACAGCGCTATAAACGGAGTGTATTTTTAGAGAGGGTATTTTTAGAAATCTGAATGAAATGATAATTTCCAATATAGCCGCTGGTGTAAACTGCTTTTCAAATTACAGTTTCTTCAACGTTTAATTATCACAAATGTGTTGGCAGTGACATCATGCACATTTACAAAATTTAAGTTGCATGAATAGATATTACATAATTGTCAATTTCTCGCCAAAAAACCCAAAACCAAAACATTTCGAAATGTAAGTATAATTGTTCTTGACTTATCTTTACGAAGCAAATTCAAATTTATATGTTAAAACGTCAGTGGATTATTATTCTTAAAGACAATGCATTGTTATAAATGCTGCCAGAGGTACCATCTCATGCTGACATCATCATTACCGATGGAGACCTTTCAGTTACTTCTATGAAAGTCATCATTAAAAGCAACAAAAATAGTAGCTTATTTTTATGAGCAAATGGTAATTCACATGAAGATCAAACAATACAGCAATTCCTTTTCTTGTCTCTCATCTGTTGTTATTGTTCATGCTCATGTGCTAAGATCATCATGATGTCAGATTTTGCTATATTTATAACAACACATTGTCTTTAAAATTCATTTCTGTTTACACAATCATTTTTTCAATCATCAAAAAAAATTATCTAAGCAGTAAACTGATTTTGGTGTCTGTTCCCCAAAATAAATTATTTATAACATTGAAAAATTTAATGCTTTACACCTTGTTATCAAATTCCCTGCACTATCACAAATGTAACTACAGGGAACTATCTCTTCATTAGTCCTTAACATAGTTAACAATCTTTGGGTTATTACCTTATTTAGTTAATGGTGCCTGGAGTGATTGGGTAATTCCAGTTGGTACAGAATGTGCTGTTACATGTGGTGGTGGTATGCTATCTTATGCCCGTTACTGTGATGACCCTCCACCTGCTGGTACAGGAAGTACATGTGTGGGAGAAGATTCAAAGACTGTTGCATGTGGAACAAATGAATGTCCAGGTATGGTGTGAGATGTGAAAATGTCAGTAGGTTTTTCTTGTTAACATTAGATTACATCTGATTACTACTGATTTGTCTACCTTCTCCACATATTTTTAGTTGATGGTGTATGGGGTAATTGGGGATTTTATGATTGTAGTGCGTCATGTGGTCTGGGTTTCGGAGATCGTCATCGCCACTGTAATGATCCCTCACCAGCTGGAGGAGGTGCAAATTGTATGAAACTAGATGGAAATTTGGATACAACTGAATCTTATGAATTTACATGCTACATTCTTTTTTGTCCAGGTATATATATTTGACTTCATTTTTTATTCTTATTATGGAAGGAGGATTTGAAGATGTAGTAGTTCTTTTAAATATATATAAAGCATCAACGAACATTTCTCAAAGATTTATATCTAATAATATTTAAATTAGTATAGGAATATTTTTTTCATTATACTGATATATGACTATCCTGTAGAAGGTTTTGAGAAGTGAATGATATACTTAAAAGTTTCAGAAAAATGTTGTTAAGGAATTGGCAGGGTGTTACCTATCAACACCAATTTTGTTTCCATGGTGATTTTAACACATTTTTGATTGTGAAGAGAGTGTAAGGCAAGCTCCACTAATTTCTACCCTCCAAAAACCCAACTAGGGTCCAGGTGGGTTATAGGGCCCAGCCCATTTTGTGTGCTTACGTCATTGCTTATTCTTATATTACCAAATAAATGTTTCTAAATTAAACACCTTAAAATTTAGTATCATTTGTGTCAATAAGGAATATTTATAGGTGGAAGTATACACTATAACCCACCAACAAAAAGGTTAAAAACCGTTAATCAGTTAAAAGAAACAGATACCTGTATTTGTATGGACTTTGATATTAAAAAACTTGTAATATCATTAGATTTTTTTTCTTTTTTTGGTTTGAAAACCTCATTATCCACTTTGTATTTTCTCCTCCACTCTTTATATCTACACACATTCAAAGTTCGAACATTAAACAATTATAAAGAAAGAACATCGTTTCCACATTCTCAGATATCATCTTTTCTTAGGTATAAAGTCTCGTTTGATGGAAACAAGTTATACCACTGTGTTAATAGAACTTATCTGGAACTGCAAATAATACACATACTTTGTTGAAAGTTTTTGTTTATGTATTATAGCTGCCATGTTCTGCGTAGCCTGATTTTCTATTTGGAAATTTGTCAAACGTCAAACAGGCACTATATATATGCTACATATATAGTGTAGTATTTTGTGGTATTTTGATATGCTTAAGCCTAAATTTGTAGAGTGTAAATTTGTATATGTTTTTTATAAGTTGATGGCATCTGGAGTGAGTGGGCCAATGATGTCATTGATTGTTCTGTCACCTGTGGTGGTGGTGAGCAAAATCAAGTTCGCGCATGTGACGATCCTGCACCAGCAGGTACTGGAGCTGACTGTGTTGGTTCATCTACGAAGACTGTTGCTTGTGGTTTGAATGAGTGTCCAGGTATGGAAGTGTTCATTTTGTATTGTTCTTTATTATTAGATATTTGTACTACTGATTTGTCTACCTTCTCCACATATTTTTAGTTGATGGTGTATGGAGTAATTGGGTAACTGATGAATGTAGTGCGTCATGTGGTCCGGGTTTCCAAGATCGTAATCGCAACTGTAATGATCCCTCACCAGCTGGAACAGGTGCAAATTGTATGAAACTAGATGGAAATTTGGATACAACTGAAACTGGTGAAGTTACATGCGAAGAAGTAGTTTGTCCAGGTATATATATTTGACTTCATTTTTTATCCTTATTATGGAAAGAGGATTTAAGGATGTAGTAGTTCTTTTAAATATATATAAAGCATCAACGAACATTTCTCAAAGATTTATATCTAATAATATTTAAATTAGTATAGGAATATTTTTTTCATTATACTGATATATGACTATCCTGTATAAGGTCTTGAGAAGTGAATGATATACTTAAAAGTTTCAGAAAAATGTTGTTAAGGAATTGGCAGGGTGTTACCTATCAACACCAATTTTGTTTCCATGGTGATTTTAACACATTTTTGATTGTGAAGAGAGTGTAAGGCAAGATCCACTAATTTCTACCCTCCAAAAACCCAACTAGGGTCCAGGTGGGTTATAGGGCCCAGCCCATTTTGTGTGCTTATGTCATTGCTTATTCTTATATTACCAAATAAATGTTTCTAAATTAAACACCTTAAAATTTAGTATCATTTGTGTCAATAAGGAATATTTATGGGTGGAAGTATACACTATAACCCACCAACAAAAAGGTTAAAAACCGTTAATCAGTTAAAAGAAACAGATACCTTTATTTGTATGGGCCTTGATATTAAAAAACTTGTAATATCATTAGATTTTTTTCATTTTTTGGTTTGTAAACCTCATTATCCATTTTGTATTTTCTCCTCTACTCTTTATATCTACACACATTCAAAGTTCGAACATTAAACAATTATAAAGAAAGAACATCGTTCCCACATTCTCAGATTTCATCTTTTCTTAGGTATAAAGTCTCGTTTGATGGAAACAAGTTATACTACTATGTTAATAGAACTTATCTGGAACTGCAAATAATACACATACTTTGTTGAAAGTTTTTGTTTATGTATTATAGCTGCCATGTTCTCCGTAGCCTGATTTTCTATTTGGAAATTTGTCAAACGTCAAAGAGGCACTATATATATGCTACATATATAGTGTAGTATTTTGTAGTATTTTCATATGCTTAAGCCTAAATTTGTAGAGTGTAAATTTGTATATGTTTTTTATAAGTTAATGGCATCTGGAGTGAGTGGGCCAATGATGTCATTGATTGTTCTGTCACCTGTGGTGGTGGTGAGCAAAATCAAGTTCGCGCATGTGACGATCCTGCACCAGCAGGTGCTGGAGCTGACTGTGTTGGTTCATCTACGAAGACTGTTGCTTGTGGTTTGAATGAGTGTCCAGGTATGGAAGTGTTCATTTTGTATTGTTCTTTATTATTAGATATTTGTACTACTGATTTGTCTACCTTCTCCACATATTTTTAGTTGATGGTGTATGGAGTAATTGGGTAACTGATGAATGTAGTGCGTCATGTGGTCCGGGTTTCCAAGATCGTAATCGCAACTGTAATGATCCCTCACCAGCTGGAACAGGTGCAAATTGTATGAAACTAGATGGAAATTTGGATACAACTGAAACTGGTGAAGTTACATGCGAAGAAGTAGTTTGTCCAGGTATATATATTTGACTTCATTTTTTATTTTTATTATGGTAATAGTATTTGAAGGTGTAACAGTTATTATAAACATTTTCATTCTATCATGTTAAATTATATGCAACATTATAAATTTGAAAATGTCTTTAAAATTTGTATTTGGTGGTATTTGAGTTATGTGCAACCAATATAATAATCTAAATAACTGTCGATATGAAATGGTAAGGTAACAAAGTGCATTGATTGGTTTGTTAATGAGGAAAAGTGGTGTATGTTCTTAGCCTGGACATTGTTATCAGTTGACAGCCTTATAATTTGATTTTCCTGTCTCCAGTGTTATATATACCGTCTGCTTCGCATTAAACATAAATGATAGTGTTAGGCGGAACATCAAAATCTGTGGGCTTTAAATGATAACAATGCCCTAAGAATGAACATTTTTGATATTTTGTAAACAGTTGTAAAAGCAGCTGTCATGGAAGTGAATTTTTATTTTCTAAATTTGTATAATATTTTAGTTGATGGCATGTGGGGTGAATGGGTTAATGATGGTGATTGTTCTGTCACGTGTAGTGGTGGTGAGCAAGGTCAAGTTCGTGCATGTGATGATCCTGCACCAGCAGGTACTGGAGCTGACTGTGCTGGTTCATCTATGCAGACAGTTGTTTGTGGTTTGAATGATTGTCCAGGTATGGAAGTGTTCATTTTGTATTGCTCTCAGTTATTAGATATTTGTACTACTGATTTGTCTACCTTCTCCACATATTTTTAGTTGATGGTGTATGGGGTAATTGGGTAACTGATGAATGTAGTGCGTCATGTGGTCCGGGTTTCCAAGATCGTAATCGCAACTGTGATGATCCCTCACCAGCTGGAACAGGTGCAAATTGTATGAAACTAGATGGAAATTTGGATACAACTGAAACTGATGAAGTTACATGCGAAGAAGTAGTTTGCCCAAGTATATATATTTGCCTTCATTTTTTATTCTTATTATGGTAATAGTATTTGAAGGTGTAACAGTTATTATAAACATTTTCATTCTAACATGTTATATTATATGCAACGTTATAAATTTGAAAATGTCTTTAAAATTTGTATTTGGTGGTATTTGAGTTATGTGCAACCAATATAATAATCTAAATAACTGTCTATTTGAAATGGTGAGGTAACAAAGTGCATTGATTGGTTTGTGAATGAGGAAAAGTGGTGTATGTTCTTAGCCTGGACATTGTTATCAGTTGACAGCCTTATAATTTGATTTTCCTCTCTCCAGTGTTATATATACCGTCTGCTTCGCATTAAACATAAATGATAGTGTTAGGCGGAACATCAAAATCTGTGGGCTTTAAATGATAACAATGCCCTAAGAATGAACATTTTTGATATTTTGTAAACAGTTGTAAAAGCAGCTGTCATGGAAGTGAATTTTTATTTTCTAAATTTGTATAATATTTTAGTTGATGGCATGTGGGGTGAATGGGTTAATGATGGTGATTGTTCTGTCACGTGTAGTGGTGGTGAGCAAGGTCAAGTTCGTGCATGTGATGATCCTGCACCAGCAGATACTGGAGCTGATTGTGCTGGTTCATCTACGCAGACAGTTGCTTGTGGTGTGGATGAGTGTCCAGGTATGGAGGTGTTCATTTTGTATTGTTCTTTATTATTATATATTTGTACTACTGATTTGTCTACCTTCTCCCCATATTTTTAGTTGATGGTGTATGGAGTAATTGGGTAACTGATGAATGTAGTGCGTCATGTGGTCCGGGTTTCCAAGATCGTAATCGCAACTGTAATGATCCCTCACCAGCTGGAACGGGTGCAAATTGTATGAAACTAGATGGAAATTTGGATATAACTGAAACTGATGAAGTTACATGCGACATTCAAGTTTGTCCAGGTATATATATTTGACTTCATTTTTTATTCTTATTATGGTAAGAGGATTTATAATATTTCTTCTGAATATATGTATAAACTGACAGTTATAAACTTATACTAATTATTAAATAAGGGTAAACTAATTATAAACAATTATAAACAATTATAACAACAATTATAAACTAATGTTGACCTACAATAATAATATTAAAACGCATCTAAGGCGAATGGAAGTTAATATTTCGCACACATGGTCATGATAAATGCTAATAATATCATATGAAAGTTTATTATCAGGTCGTTTTCACAAAAAAAATATAAAAGTGTTAATTTTACCTTTATTCTTTTTTTGAAAAACGTGGTTATAAATAATAAAAATAAAGCGCACACAGCACCAAAACTTTTATGTCATATTTGAGGATGAACGAACTATTAACTGTTATTAATTATTAACTAACAACGGCCTAAAAATGTATTTTGGCATCGCTTTCTTTTAAATACCCCTAATACTAACGAATGATTGAGTTTTGTCTAATTATTAATAGTGAATGATATTATAAATTATAGTTTCAGAAAGTATTTCTTGTGGAAATGGATGCATGTGAATTTGAAAACACTTTTTAACACTGAACTCATGGAGTGTTAATTTATATTCATTTCTGAATGTTTTAGTTATTGGCGTGTGGAGTGAGTGGGCTAATGATGGTACTGATTGTTCTGTCACCTGTGGTGGTGGTGAGCAAGGTCAAGTTCGTGCATGTGATGATCCTGCACCAGCAGGTACTGGAGCTGATTGTGCTGGTTCATCTACGCAGACGGTTGCATGTAGCATGGCTGCTTGTCCAGGTAATATAACAAAAGTTTTGAAAGCCACTAGACAGAAAAATCTCACCCTTATTGCTATAAATTTTAGCCTAGTTATTGAATATACATTATATTGAGGATATAAGTTGCCACAATATTCCTGTTTCTAGTTAATGGGGTATGGAGTGGTTGGGTGATCGGCTCGTGCTCACAAACATGTGGTGTAGGGACTGCAACGGCTGATCGTTCATGTGATGACCCGGCTCCAGTTGAATCTGGTGCAGAATGTACTAAAGAAGATTCGACAAATGGGTTAAGTGAATCTAAGATGGTTACTTGCGAAGACGTGGTATGTCCAGGTACGTATTTCAAGTTAACGATTTTTATGCGAGCGTTTGGGGTGAGTGGATTATAAATATTTATTAACGAAGGAAGTAAATGACGTACAAAATAAAATCTTACATGATATCGGAGTTTTGAAGTTATCATCGGTTGTTCTTGAACTTCTCTATGATCATTTATGTGCTTGAATTATAGTTGATGGCATGTGGGCTGTATGGATGAATGCCGGTTCTTGCAGTGTTACATGCGGTGGTGGTCAGATAACTCAGCAACGTGAATGTTCTGATCCTGCACAGGCAGGTACTGGTGCGGATTGTGTTGGTATCGCTGAACAGACTGTTGTCTGTGAAACTGACCCTTGTCCCGGTAAGCTACAGTTATTACTTAGAATTGGATCTATTCAAATCTATCATCATTAGGATATTGCTGAAATACAGTGTTTGGCTTACTTCGAAGGAAAGAAAGACATTGCAATCATCTGTGTTCGTCAGTGTTCTTTTTCTTTCATACAGTCAGAACCTAGCGTGACCACTACCACGCAAAATTCTTCTTCTGGAAGTTGCCAGTAAATGCTACCGCACTACTGTTCGTCAATTCGGCCTTTGATTGGTCAAAAAATGTATTGTGCAACATTTGTCGGGGAAATATTTTTTTAAGCATGGAGGTGAAGTGGAGCATTTTAGATGAAATAGATTTTTCTTTGAGGAAAATATTTGTGTCTTTTCATTCAAAAGTTTTCAAGGTTTTAAATCGTGTTTTGATAGAAACGTGACGAAGAAATTTCTTTGTTATTTCAATTGAGGGGCAACGTTTTCAAAGTGGAAATATAAAATCTAATCAGTAAGGAACTCTTTATGAAGATTATAACGTTTATCAGGTAAAATGATTTTACTGGAGTGTTAAAGCAAGAGCTCTGGATATAGGTACAACACACCTTCCTCCATCCAGCCTCAATATTTCATTCATTTATGATTTGGATATTATTTATCTTTTACAACTTAAATTTCCTGAACAAGTATTTGTTCCTTATTCATCATTTGTGATACCATTTTATTCAGTTTAAGTAAGGTTTAGATTGGCGCATCAGCAGCGGATCTGGAGGTATTTTAAAATTTGCAGAGGAAAAATAATAGCTATCACAGCATTAAAGAAAAACACGCAAATAAATTCATTGGTAATAGAGACCGGTTAATGTGCTTTTCTGCAATTTTCGACATATCACTGGATCCGCCACTGTGAACTATACTATAGGACTCAACGAAATGCTAGATGATATATTTCTAAAGCTACCTTACATGATAAAAGTTTGTGTGGAGAAAGGTTCATGTTTGTTTTGGAAAAACACGCAAATTAATCCATAGTAAATGCACTAAATTTCGGTGAACCATCATAATAAATACATGTTGAAGTCAGTTCTTATTTCCTCGGGTTATTTGTCTCTGTTTTACAGTGTACGGAAGTAAAAAATCAAAAAACAAAAAAAAATCATTGAGTCTCCATTACGATAGCTGGGAGCCTTACGTAAATACGACGACAACGAGGAGGGCGACGTAGGCGAAACAAAGAATTCTTTTACCTTGTGGATTTCGTTTAGCAAGAAACTCTATTACATACTATACCATTTTGAAAACTTTGTCGGTTAAATACATCATTACCACATTTCCACGTTCTGCACACAACGTGAAAAGTTATGTTTTGAAGTCGGACTGAAAAAGAATAGTAGTATCTTGTATTGCTTTAATACTGTTTCGATAGCATTTCTTTCTTAGTTCAGACTTTTAGCTATAACAGACCAAATCTTAAAACATTCGTTGCTTTGTGATTCATTGTTTCTCGAATATTCATGAATTACTCTCACATCGCCGTCCTCGTTGCCATCGTAGTTGCGTGAAGTCCCTGATAATGACCGAATGCCCTTCGTTGAGAGAACAAGAAGAAAAATGTAAACTTAAATATCGTTTCTAAAATCTTTCAAACCACGAAATTTAATCCACGCTAAATATTTCGGAGAAATTAAAAACTTTAAGTGGAAAATAATTATCTATATAAGGTATTTTACGCTTGAATAATTTTTATTGAAACCTGCACTGATAATCGCATGGTGTTACAATTCAAATTTTGTGCAG
Organism: Turritopsis rubra; assembly: GCA_039566895.2. NCBI lineage: Eukaryota > Metazoa > Cnidaria > Hydrozoa > Anthoathecata > Oceaniidae > Turritopsis > Turritopsis rubra. Next base: position 9,167,014 of record CM077631.1, on the reverse strand, counting down.
TTATACAAGGGTGGGTTCACACTCTGATGGGCTTGAAGAGACTGACCAATTGGCTTTGAAGGGGAATTGGATAGGGAAATTGGAAAGCAAAAATCCAAAAAATTTCGAACTAATGCAAACGTACCAGTAGTTATCATTCCGATCATTTTTATCGGAAACAGAGAATATAAATTCCAAAATACAAGAGTTAGAAAGGCACAGAAGATTCATCATCTTTAAGTGTTTTATTGCTCAGCTTTCTATTCTGGTTATCTGTAATTTCTACTTATAAGTTTCCAATTATCTGTAACTATCGATTAGAAGAATGTTGCATACATCAAGAAAAAAAAATTAATCTCATTTTTTTTTCTTGTTGCATACAATATTTTTAATAATGGTACAAAGAAACGTTAGCATGTTCACAATAGAGCCACTGAATGAAACTATTTTGTGAAACAGGATCCTATATTATTGTACAGAGGAACTTGAGCATGTTCACAGAGGGAGCGTGTTAAATGTTTAATTAAAAATTGAAGGTTAAAAAAGGAGGAACATGATGGAAAAGAGGTTGACTGACCAAGAAAAACATACTCTGAATATTTTTATAAAGATAGCGTAACTAATTACGAAAAGTAGTGAGTATTTTGTTTAAAAACACACCAATTTCTACTAATAAGTTTCCGATTCTGTTTCAACCTATGGACAATGAAAACTGCAGGAATTATTGCACAAAATCTTTCACACACGGCCCCGGTCATCGAGCATATGTAATGCATGCGCCCAGAAATGTTGCACCGTGGCCTCAGATTTTACCATAATTTGACCATGCAGTTTCACCATTTAAATCACAGAACATGTTTATTGTTTGAGTTTTATTTTTTTTAAAAAGAGTGGAAACAAAACATTCAAATATAAGTACCAAAAATATATTCATTTGTTCATTTCCTTTGAATTTTACTAATTTACCAATTCATGATAACTGAATCTTGTGAGTTTGATAACAAAAATCTGAGTTTATCATCTGTTGCAAAGAAGTAATCTGCATTACGACTTTATCATGATAAGGTATAAATTTCAATAAAGCATGTAGAAAGCCTTTCGTGTTTAAGGCCCTATGTTATGCTTAAATCTTTAAATAACGTTTTTTATTCCTTTACACAAATTTTAGTGGACGGTATATGGTCTGGTTGGACTGACTGGATGGGTTGCACTACGCTTACTTGTGGTGACGACATTGAGTTACGAGGCAGACAGTGTACCGATCCTTTACCTTCCAATGGTGGTGCTGGTTGTGAAGGTGATCAAATAGAAACACGTGATTGTGGTCATCCTGCCTGTCCAGGTTAGTTACGATAATTTACTTTAAAAGAAATATCCTATGTAATATAGTCTAACGAACCTTTAATTACTATCTGGGGAGATGCTTGAAGAGTAAGGATTGAAAATGGTTAACTTTTTCTCTGTATTTTTCAGTCGCCTTACATTAACAGTTATTACTACTTATTACTACTTATTCAATTACAACCTTTATACTATTTTCTCCTCCGTTTCTGTTCGGGATGAAACATGCTTCCCATTTTCATTTGGAGATGCTGCACGACCTCTCCAAATGACCTTAAGCGATTGATCATCAACCTGAAGTTTAGTAATTTTTGTAAGGAGACCCATAATACACCTCTTCCTCGTTTCTATGTTAATAAATAGTTTCGTGAAAGTGAAACAATGAAACACATCGTGTATGATGACATCCATTCATGTATCCATTCGTTCTTTAATTCCACAAAAATAAAACATTTGCGATTTTCTTGTACTGAGTAACTTAATTGTCTTATTATCATAGTTGATGGTGATTGGACAACATGGGCTAACGATGGTTCGTGCTCTGCAACCTGTGGTGGTGGAGAGCAAACACAAATTCGAACATGTACAGATCCTGCACCAGCAGGTACTGGTGCCGATTGCGTTGGGTCAGCTACACAAACACTAGAATGCAACACTAATGTTTGTCCAGGTAATACTAAAGTACTTTTTGAAGATATAAATGGATTAGAACTCTCTTTCTTTTTTTCTTATATAACTGGAGGGAGGTGATATTTCGTTAATGCAGTCATTCTTATATGTTACGAGTTTCCTTATTTTTTTATATTAAGTTGTTGGTGTTTGGTCCAATTGGGAGAATTGGGGCTCATGCACAGAGACTTGTGGTGCTGGAACAAGAACCCGTTCGAGAGTTTGCGATGATCCTGCCCCTGCTGGCGGTGGTGCAGATTGTACAATGGAGAGTGGAAGTACTGGTCTTATAGAACCTGATTCTGAAGCCTGTTATATGGCACATTGCCCAGGTATATCTTTGCGAAGAATTTATTTCATAATAGAATACGATAGAAATATGTAGGTTGTCATTGCTTAAAACACTCAACTGCGGGGCAATTACCTTAAAGGAAAGAAATCTGTGCGAGAAAATATTTTCGTTGAAGATATTTTCGCAAATCGAGGTCTTGAAACTAGCGAATTGAATTTCAATTTCGTGAACTTAATTTATCATTTGATGACACTGGTATAGTAGTTTAATTATTTTAAACTGAAAAATATATTGCTAAAAATGCATTTTCACTAACTTGTTTATGGTTGCTCAAAGGTACCAATAATCTAACAAGTAATATATTTTATAAAAAATGAAATATTTTCGACTTTTTACATAATGTATGTGTGTTTATCACATAATATATTATGTATTACAAAATATATATTGTGTGTTTTTCTCATGTCTTGCATGCATCTATTACCTAGGAAATTGAGAAATGAAAGTGGTTTATTTATTTGTTACTTAAGAGACAGCAGATCACAACCATCTGTTTCCTTATGACTGATAGTATCCACCAAAACTGACAAGACTTCAAAAAGCGATTAAAAGTATTTCGCGGAATAAATTTTCACGAATTGCCGAAAATTTCTCCTCACACAAATTACTTCCCTTAAGGTATTTTTAACTGCGTTCCGAATTAGAAAAACATGCATGTTTCTTCATTAACACTTCCAAAATCGATTGTTCAAAGATCAACACAGAATGAAAGCGTTTGGTGGGATCGTAACATTCTCCTTTAAACGAATGCTTTTCTTCCATTTGTTTCACACAATTTTAAAACGTTCCTTTAATCGATTTTCATGATTTCCTTTTCTGCTATAAGTTTATCTTAAATTATTTGAAACATATCCTCCGTTATTTTAGATGATAATGATTGTACCTTCGAGACAACGGATGAGCCTCCTGTTTCAACGTTATGTAATTTTGTCATTCCACCCCTTTCTACTGATCCGGATGTAAATCGTTGGGCATTGCACAGTGGAAGAACTCAGACGGCAGATACTGGACCATATAGTGACCACACCCTTCGTAAGTTCATTTCATTTTATTCATTTTATTTCCATCATTTTATCCTTCAATCCTACTTTATCTCATGGTAAATTCGATGCACTTATCGTCCTAAAGGTACTTTTCTTCACCAAAATGATATTGTTTGCTTTAGAAACTGATAATGGATACTATGTTTATTTTGAATCGTCCTCCAGACAACCTGTCACTAGTCTTAAGTATGCCGAAACGACAACTTACTTTAGTTTGCCTAATCAAGATGCATTCACAGGAAGTCGGTGTATGAGATTCTATCTCCACATGCATGAAAACTCAACATCAGATCTACAAGATGGCGAGTTCAAGGTCAGTCAAGTTGTTTCAGGCACTGAAACAGATTTATTGACACACACCGACGAACTGATCAACGGTTGGGTGAAACAAGACGTGGATATAGACGCTGCTGCCAGCACTTACGAGGTAAGTTAATTTATAAATTTCTATATTACTTTGCACTCATTCTGTACTGTCCTATATGCAGCCTGATCGCCACAGGAAAATCGTCATCTTATCACGCAATGTGAAAGGGAAAACGGATGACAATCGAACCAAAATAAAACAGGTGTTCTTTTATATTACATGTTCTTCTGTTTAGATTCGATTCTCAGGAACTGCATTAAATTCAAGGAGTGATCGTGGTGTTGATGACGTCAGATTCTATCCTTTGGCTTGTGCGGACGTGGACACAGCTATAACGGGATAGGTATAAATCGATTTTTGCATCTTCATTATTATTGTTCAGTGTTAAATTTCAAATTTTTTATTTGAACTTGGACATTCATTCCATCATTTTTAAACTGAACTCAAAAATATCTTGAAGAAATTTCCTTTATGTTTTAGTACGTTATAGGAACAGCTAGGTTGAGTGTGACACATTGAATTCATATTTTTACATTATAACTGATTGGTATTTTATATCTCTTCATTTTTTATCTGCAGGTGAATTGTTTGAAGTTGGGTGTTGTTCGGAAGCATTTCGTATTTTCCTATGCACAATCTTAAGAACAGAGAAGAATGTTAACGTGAAAGAAGAGATTTGCAACAGAATTTGATCGTGGTTGCCGTTGATTCATATTTAAAATTTCGAACATTGACATTCAGATTTTGTTTCTTTTTATTACCGTAATTCCTGAGTTCTTCATTTGCATTTTTTGTGGACGTAATAACACTTTTGTACTTTCATGTATCCCATTGGGCCAGTAGATTAAGCACTTTCAGATTTTGTAAAGAACTTTATTTTGTAATACAATATTGTTTTTTTTTACGTTATCTATGATCTACTATGTGTTCCGTGCTGAGTGGAGAAGAGATAACCTTTGAATATAATTTAATTCGTATTGATCCAAACCTTATACTTGATGTTTCTATTTCCTTGGCTGATTCAGAAACGGCTTCTTGACACGTTCTTCTTTTAAATTCCTAAGGAATAGCATAAAGTAACATACTAACTATACGATAAAAAGGTTTCAAGTAGACCTTTGGATATCTAACGTTTGTGGACATGGAATTATCGATGACTGTTTATGGTGTTAATAATGCCAAGGGCTTAATAACCCTAATGTAATTTTGCTGTAAGATATTAGAGTTTTAACATCGTATAAACACCTTTGGATTCGCGCGGATTACGTAAATTATTGCTGCACTAGAATGCAAGTGTCTGTGTAGTTGAACTTGTGTGTGTGTGTGCCAAGGACAAAGAGTCCAATGGCACAAATTGCCCATCGAAGGTTGATTGTGGCTTGATTGGTCATGTGTTTTTTTTTGTTGTTTAACTCCAGCGAAAAAAAAATATATGAAGTTTTTGACGGTGTATCCATTTTAGAGCAAAGTTAAGAACAGCAGGAAATGATGCATCAATGCAACCGGGTGTACTTTACAGAACAAAAGTTGGATAACCCCCGATATCTGCCCATGTCCGAAATCTCGTGATGTGAAAGGGGCGGCGATTAGTGCAACTATTTAAGTCAGTAATTGCTGTAAATTTAATAAAAAAACAAAAAGCACTTTTGCTTGGAAAGAAAACACAAATAATTGTCGAATTATTTTCTGTGAATTTAATGGAATAATATTAGGAAAGTTATAGCAATGTAGAAAGGGAGGTGTTTTGTCCTCAAAATATTTTCATTTCTTTTTTTAATAAAGTGCACTGCACTGTCCAAGACACTTAAGCACACATGAAGAAATAATTGAGAAAAATATTAAACAAAAGTGAACCGAGTATAGAACCTTTTGGGAAGACTCCCAAAACACTCACTGAAAACTAAGTTTATGCGTACACGCATTTTCCTATCCAATTATAACGGGAAACAACTGTAGAGAAAACGCAGCATTTTGTCCATAAGCCCAAAGTTTTGCTACCAACAAATAGTGTGGGAGACATCAAAAGCTCTCGATAAGTCCATAAGCACTGCAACGACCTTCCCCGAACCAGAGAGGGCTTTTTACCTGGGAAAGAACGAGGTTTAAAACGCACGGTTGGGTCGAGTAACCTTTCCGAAAGCCACAAAGATATTTCGAAAATTTAGTTTGCACAAAGTCAGAGAACTGTCGTATATCTTTGTGATTGATGAGAGAGGAGTTATGGCTTTAGAGTTTGGATTTATTAGTTCTTATGAGCTGGGATAACATCATCTCAACTGGAAAAACACTTCAATCAAAAGACTCCTTTGAAGCAGTCAGGAGAATGCTAATTTGGATGCTGCCATCTGTCTTTTTGGATGCATTTACAATTAAAATGGTCTGCAGAACTTGCTCAGTGGTGACATGAGAAAACTCAAAACTTTCCTGACATTGTATCAACTAGCATTTTTTTTCTTTTGATTTTTATGTAACAACAAAATATTGGATTCTTCCATTTGACAGAAAATGACAGTAAAAACCTTTTTTAGGATCAACTAAACGTGTGTTTGAAGGAGAAAGTCTTTCTTAATAAATCATAATAAAGACAGTTTAAGTATGACGACATCAATGACGTTCATAAACTAGAATGATCAATCAAAAAATTCGATAAGTCGGGGATTACGGGTGTGTAATCAATGTATAAATTGAACAAACATTACGTCAACTGAAAATAAGTAAAAGAAAAGGTAAAAGAAAGACAAACTGATAAAGAGAACGGTAACTTTCTTTTGGTTGCTGTAAATTATGTACATATGTAGTTGTTACCACACTGACGTTAGTAATGCGAAAGCGGCCTGGATGAAAAGCCTCCATCAATCTTTTGAAGGGAAAAATCATGATGCCTATTTATGAATAATTGTATCCAGCATAAATTTGTTCTTCTCTCTAAAATATATTATTTCGGTATTTGTTTGGACACGGTATGGAAGCTACCCAGAGGTTAAAATCTCTGTGGAGGAGCGTTTTTTCATTGAAACAGCAGGTGATATTGCTTTCCATCCCTATAACAAATACCCCTCCTCATAGCCTTTTTAAGATTTTGCCTACTGGGAGTTTCAAATCCGTGTTACTTTCAATAGGAGTTCCAGAGTTTCCCAGGACCGAGTACCCTTTAAAATCACATACATTATTTCCTCAATATTTCGTAATTAAAATTGATTCTTCACGAATAATAGTTTTCGAGTTTTTAAATAAAGCATATCAAATACAGATATATTCATAGTACTGAAGTATTAGTAAAATAGGTAAATAAAGACGCCGATTCGCTAAACGAACTATATGATATTGACAGTCATTAAAAAGTTATTAATAAAACTAAAATATTTCCCCACTATTTCAATTTTTACAAAAGATATACGCTTTTGCACTTAAATGTCAGAAACTTTCGAGAAATCTTTTTTTATATATATAGGAAGAAGAACGAGTCGAAAGTTGATAATACGTCCGCGTTTACACAGAAATTCGGGTGTTTTAAATTAAATTACGTTCTCAATATTGTGATTGAAAAACATTGGTGCCAATTGAAAAGATGTAAAACTGGCCAGCTCGACAACCTCCCACCATCATTATCAAAGGACTGTGCAAATAACATCGCTTACAGCCACTTGCTTACATCCTCAACTTATCGCTGGCATCAGGCAGGTTACCGTATATTTAGAATTCAGCAAGAATCACACCAACACACAAATCTGGAACTTATGACAAACCCTTTTAAATGAACAAACATTTTAATAAAGATTGTTGTTTCTGTGTTTAACCTTTATGTAATAATCTTTTTCGTCACACAATTGGTTCCCTTTTAAATTCAAATTCTCCAGAAACGGCAGTTAAGAATCAACAACAACAACAGTAGAAAAAAATAAGTAGCAGGAAATTGCAGAGATAGCTATAAATGTTTTCCTTTTTTTTTCATTTTCGAACACCCAGCAATTTTTAAAAGAATAGATCACAACAGGAGCTGTCTACTATTTGGACACTAAGGTCAAATTTTTTGCAATTTTGAAAAACTTTCACTCGCTGTATTCTGTGAAGAGTTTTGGCGCACGTTCTTTTTCTCGCTCTTCTGTATCGAAAGAAGTCGCAAATTAGAAATTTGGATAATTTGGTATATTTTTGGTCAGCGCCGGTAATGCAGCTGATCTTTCATTAGCATTTGTACGCCTGTAATTGCGAATTTGTCCCTAGTTGTAGCCTGACACCGTAGTTTTAAAGGGTGGAATGTAGACTGCAGGAGATCACCACAGTTAACACAGACTAAAATTGTTCTTCTCTCTAAAATATATTATTTCGGTATTTGTTTGGACACGGTATGGAAGCTACCCAGAGGTTAAAATCTCTGTGGAGGAGCGTTTTTTCATTGAAACAGCAGGTGATATTGCTTTCCATCCCTATAACAAATACCCCTCCTCATAGCCTTTTTAAGATTTTGCCTACTGGGAGTTTCAAATCCGTGTTACTTTCAATAGGAGTTCCAGAGTTTCCCAGGACCGAGTACCCTTTAAAATCACATACATTATTTCCTCAATATTTCGTAATTAAAATTGATTCTTCACGAATAATAGTTTTCGAGTTTTTAAATAAAGCATATCAAATACAGATATATTCATAGTACTGAAGTATTAGTAAAATAGGTAAATAAGAATGTGTCTATTGTATGACAGCAACAAAGTACCTTGTGTAAGAAGATATTTTTGCATCAGATATTTTCGCAAATCAAGACTCCGAAAATAACGCATTTCCTTACCTGTCAAAGATGTAAACTCTGGTTCTAAGGAAATCGATAATATAGTTATTTTAAACTGAAATATTGATCGTTTAAATTTTGGACAAAAAAAAACAACGTAAAAACGGGTATTTAAAAGTACATATTGCTCTTTGTACCTATACAGTGTTCTCCGTCGCATGGTAATAAATCTTTTCAAACCTTTAGCATTCAAAACCACCTGAGTGTTCGAGTTGTTTTTATTGCATCAATTTTTGATAGATACATTTCCATCCCTTTTCTAAGCATTATTAATCTTAAAAAAAATCTCTCTATAATGATAGACTCTTACATTTTGGTCTTTAGTTTGCAGTTCGCTGAAGTAATCATTCTAATCTATGAAAAGTTTCGTCATGTATAAAATGGTGCTGCATATAATAGTGTGATTGATAATACCAGCGGCAAATTCGTATCTGTTTCTAACAATGTGTTGTAAAACAGCCATAATGGCCGTTAACTCCGCGGTAAAAAGATTGAACAAAGTTGAAAGACTTCGCTTATGGACGTCCCTGTTTATTGAACTACTGTGCAAAGGCACTAAGACGTCACAAGCCAAATAAATAGGTGTCCCTCAAAACACAGAAATAAAATGTAAGATAAGACAGGAAATTCTTTTCCTTTCAGATCCTCTTAATTTCGTATTTACAACAGTCGTCAAGCATGCGCAGCAGGTTTTGAATCAGAAGGGACCTGTTTACATTAATGGTAAGCTACACCAAAAATAAATCCCAGGAACCGAACCCCCGATACACACAGATAGACGAGATCGCCACCATCTTTTTACCCCTCCCCTCTGTCACCAAAAGATCCTATCAGATTCCCTCCACCATTGTCCTCTTTGCCCTATAGTTATCATTGTTATTATAACGTCTTATGAATATAACCAGACAGCATTATCCTTTTTTCAGCTACATCAAAAAAAGGGTACTTTTCTTCTTAATAATAAAGATTCCCTGATTTTCTTATTGTAAGGATGGGCGAGAACCCTGTTATTTAATATGAATTTCCCACCAAGTCCAAAAGTCTTTGATCTCTAATTAAAGCTTTCTATTAGTTTGCAGGTCATTTGAGTAGCGATTTAGGAAAAAAGGTGCTTTTGGGGGATAATGGGGGACAATTTTCCGGGAGCAATTTGATAGAGGGGGTTATTCTCCTGGAGGTAATTCTCTAGGGCTATTCTCTGGGTATGTTAGTAAACAGTACATTAACAGAAGATTTCTTTTCATTAGAATGAAAATACAATGATAAACTATAAATTTTCCTCAAAATAAGAAAGTCAAGAAAAAGGAAAAATAAACGTATCTAAATATTTCATAATGAACTGTTAAAAGGTAAAAATTGGTGTAAAGAAGACGTCTAGAAATGATTCAGTTTGTGTTTGCTCCCCTCCACCACAGGTTTTAGAGTAAACGTGAAAGCAATTGTGAGGAGATAAGGAATTTTTTTTTCCAGATAGTCAGACTGATGTTTCCATGGAGACGACATGTAATCACTTTATGAATCATCCTCATTTTTAAATAGGCAGAGTTACTCGAAAGAAAATAAAAACAAAATAATCTTTAGGAATAAATAATACAATATATGACGTCATATCAAAGTAAATAAATTATCCTTTCAGATCGTCAATAGTAGTGTCGGTTAAAAAAAACAGAATGAGGAAGTAAATTTCCCAGTAGGCAAAATCATTAAAATTTATATGAGGAGGAGTGTTTTCTAAAGGAACGGCAATCAATATCGCCTGTTGTTTCAATAAAAAAACACTCCCCCGAAGAGACTTTTTGAAAATTTTACCCACTGGGTATACCAAACCAATACCAAACCAAGTAAACAGCCTTAAATCAAAAGAAATTGTTGCCGTTTACATGTAGTATGTGCAATTGTTCTTCCTTCTTTAGGTACACACTTTATAACAGACTTATATGAATTTTATCAGACCCTGTTGTAATCCACTACGTTGTCACATTCCAATGGGTAGAAATTGGTGCGGTCAATTGCTTTGTCACCAAGGGGTACGTCGAGCATAAAATGAAACCTACAGAAAAATATTGTCTATCATAAACCTCACCTTAATCCTTTGTTTGTCGATCATAAACCTGGTTTATATTTTACGGTAGCGCTCATGTGAAAAGTAACAAATCATAATCCATAATACCGTTGCAAGGTTGCCATTGTCGATGGGATGTCTAAATTGGTTCCATTCATCATCGTCATCGTATGCTTCTTGGTTCAAATCGAGGATGACGTTTTCATTGCCAGCACCATCTATCAACGTGACCTTAAAATCACCGACATCAGCGACCGACTCCGACGTATTAAAATGATAATAAAATTGTAAACAAGCTGGTGGGTTATTAGTAGATAGGTCATTGGTGAATACGCAATGGAAAAACTCCCTTCTTCTGAATCATATGGTACGCTATCATTATTAGTCCCAGATGAATCAAATATCATGTGATAACCGGCAAGATATACTGCCGCTGCACCTGGACCAGTTTCAGTCGTTAAAGTCTGTGCGTTTCGTACATGCCATCTTGATCTAGGACATACGGTTAACGCACTACATGTTGCCATATCTTATATTTCAACGTGGCCCAAGCGCAAGGTGTGTATGAAATGAGGTCACTTATATAAACATGTGTTAGGTATTATTTCGCATTGAGTTTCGCCCACCTTTGTCGAGTGCAATGTTCGAATCTATAACCATTAATGGTTCTTGTGTTTCAGCTTTCGCTTGGAAAGCGTACGAACGTGGCGCGGACGTTCATCTTCAAGCGGATCCAACAAAACTTGAGTTATTAAATAAAACATACAAAGTGAAAAAGGAAGGATATAAAGAGGAACAAAAAGATAGTATATTACATAAGGTAAACAATATATATCCTTTCGCTATTTCTCTAATGATAATAAGACTGAAAATCGGAATGCATTCTTTAATGATAGAACACTCGCCCAACTTAAATTTTGGGGAAGAAGTTCGATGAAACGATCCTTCCAATTTACAACTGTTTTCGTCATTAGTAAATTTCATTGCAAATGATCTGGACTAATGGCAAGAACGTATCTGTTTCTAACAATGTGTAAGTTCGGGCGATAATGGAAAATTCACTACGACGAAGTGTTACGGAAATATTTTAGATGAAAGATATTAATGACGTCATGATTCCCCGTCCCCAAAAGACGACAGTTATTCCCATTGTTTACCGAGATATTTGACCTTAAATGTCGCGTTCTAATTAGTACGCGATGCCATGGCTTCACTGACGTAGCGCATCAAATGTAGACACTTTGTGTGATCTTACGTGGCTGACAATATATTAGCAAATGGTTTAACTGATTGCCAACAGAACAAATGTTTTGCTCCATTTTTTTTACTCTACTTACCAGGACAATCAATTTTAATTTCACATGATCAACCTGATTGGTACTCAATTTCTCCCTCAACAAAATTACCATCTTGTCACAAGAACGTCCTGCCTCATAAACACCACTTCCACAGGTGACATCCAATAACCCAGTTGAAGGAGGCACGATTGAAGAGGATATATACTCACTCTCGTCATAACAATAAGATCTTTCGTCGTTCGCCCCCAAGAACCTGAAAATAAACACAAAAAAACAACAAAAACCTCAGCATTATCAGAGTTTTAATCTTTTTAATGATTCGTGCGATATTCGGGAATGCCGAAAATATAAACACGAGTGATGTACCAAGATGGTAATGAACGAAACAAATGGTTGAAAAAGAAGGCAAATAGTAAACAGATGACAACAACTAAATTTCGATAGAAGTACGTATTGAAATTTGTACCTGGACAGTCATCTTCGTTATATGGTAAATTAAAATGTTCAAACATTTCACATTCAAGACCACCTGCCATAGGCTCTGGATCATAACAAGCCCTCGTCAAAGTGACGTATGGGGCAGCTGTATTACATGTTGCCGAGCATTCAAGACCTATCCAATCACTCCAACCACCATCCACTAAAAAATAATCAGCATCATTTTAGGTTTTCATCCTTTAGTACATTGTCGTTATAAAACTTGTTAAGTTCAGTTTACCTGGACACGCTACAGACGCGCATGTCTCTTCAAAAACGTCATATAAAACAATCCCACTAAAGTCATGAAATTCACAACTGCCGCCTGTTCCTTCGGGAATTGGATCGTCACACCTACTATGTTTTAAAATAGTCCTAACTTCATCTTCATATAGAAAACAAGACTTTGTTCAATGTTCGTCTCCCAAAGTAAACACCAATTCATCCCAACCACCATTAGCTATAACAAAAGTGCCAAATTTCACAAAACTAAATTATAATTGTGAATGCACATTAAAAACTTCTACACAATCCCAACTTACTGGGGCGAACAACCTTAAAACAAGTCTAAAATTCTGTATCAGGACCATCGCATGGTTCACCACCATCTGGAGTAGGATTATCGACAGATCTGTACTTAAATGACATGCCACTGCTTCCACACATTTCACTACATCCACCTTATTCACTCCAATCACCATACCCACCATCAACTAAATTACAAAAAAACATATCTAGTCATCTTACAACCAACAAAAGAAGTTGTGCCTTGTGCTACTTTTCAATTCCTGCATAACTGCATTAATTAATGTTATTCAGTAATCACCCAAATATGTGGTCGACATTATGCTATAAAAGGCTTTCTGTACGAACAGTTATGTAATTTCACCATGTTGAATACTAGTGCAACACATTTCTTCCCAAAATTCTCATGAATTCTCAGTACTCTTTCCATGCAAAAGCAATGGCTATCTCCAACAAATCATTCTTTAAACCTAACTTAAAAACAGATTGCATTTGAATTCCAATACGTTTGACTGAATGTTCGATTTCACAGTTCACAAAACAGTGTGGGAAAATGTTTGGGCAATAACCAAAAACACACAAGTAAAATAAATAAGTTCATGATAAAACATCAGGGTAATTTACGAGACTTCGCTATGCGTCATCGAATATTGCTTCGTCTCCATGCAATAAATTTCAATATCTGCTCTTATCTCGTCGAATAGCAGTTTAGTATTTTCTAGAATCTGTTATTGAGGAGTTAACTTCACAAGTAACACAAATCACATAGTAAAAATTACTAATATCTCTCTTACCAATGTGAACTAAGCTTTATTAGCCAAAAAAAAACATTATTCTCACTGATGCCCATATATCCGATTTCACAAAGTTTACACCATTACCTTTTTATGGTCTAAAATTGGCGGACAAACTTTATGTTAAACATTTGATAAAGTTAATCTTTCAAGTTACCTTACTTTTAATTACTGGGCATGCTTTGTAATAATTGATTTTTTTCGACGAAATGTTGTTGTTTTTTCGAGGAGCAAAAAAAGGAAGTTGAGAAAAAAAAAGTTACAAGTTATTTGTTTTAAGTTAGTGTATCGTTTTACCACTTTGACTCAAATTATTATATTAGAGAAATGTTTTGACTTTAAATGTTTGTTTGTACTTGAATTCTTTTGTCTCAAATTGGAAAGCGGAAATGCTTTGTTAGGGAACTGCTTGACTACAGTCGCAAATTATAAGTCGTTCCCGAATTCATCTTTATAATGTTGCAACCTGACTCGGTTGTCCATACGGACCTCGTTTTGATGTGTTTCATTGTTTCACTTTCACGTAATTATTTAGTTATATATTTTGCTCATTAGCATGAACTTCGTTATTTTTCAACACAGAAACGAGGAAGAGGTAACTTCACAAGGGCGCTTAAAGTCATTTGTTTATTCATATGTTCATGCAGCATCTCCACATGAAAATGGGAAGCATAACTTAGGGTTTGAGAAAAACAAAAGGTTTTCTACATGCTTTATTAAAATATAAACCTTATCAATGATAAAGTCGTAATACAGAAAACTTGTTTGAACAGATGATAAACTCAGATTTTTGTTATAAATCTCACAATCTTCTCTTCTGTATATTCTTACCTTTTGCTTTATTTTAAATTACACAGGGAACACTTATTTTTGAAAGCATAAAAATATATTAATCATCGATAACACTAAGCAGACACCTGTCATATAACTCAACTCTCAAAATGCCTTTGTGACTTTCGAAAAGGCTATTCAACCCAGCACTGCCTGTTAAATCTCCTCCGTGCGTGGAAAAAATGTCTTGCGAGTGCTGGAAAGGTAGGAGTTGTTCTAATGGACCTCTCAAAAGGTTTTGATGTTCTCTCCCATGACTTGTTAATAGCTAAACTTTGGGCTTATGGATTGGGATATTTAAAGTTTAAAGTTTTTATATAGTTACTTGCAGGATAGAAAGATGCATGTGCAAATCGAATCCTTTTTTAGTGAATGGCTAGAGGTAGTTGTAGGTGTGCCACAAGGCTCTATATTAGGGCCATTGTTATTCAATATCTTCCTCATTGATCTCTTTTTCTGTGAAATTTTATCTGGGATTGCCAACTTTGCTGATGACAATACATTATATGCATGTGATCCCTCTCTCAGTGAGGTGTTATCTAAATAGTCCCGAGATATTCCTATTATCACAAACTGGTTTAGGATCAACCAGATGTTGTCAACCCAGATAAATTTCAGTTTTTACTTCTTGGTTGTCATGACGAAAATCAAAGCGAACTTGTTGTTGACAGTCACACTATTCCTTCTACTAAATGTGTTATACTGCTGGGTGTGACTATCGACGAGAGTTTGAGTTTTTCACCTAACATATTAGACGTATGCACAAAAGCGAATCATAAAATAAGTACCTTATTACGTATTCGCTCTTACTTAAAATTGCCAAAGGCAACAATGCTATGCAATGCATATGTTTTATTCTGCTTTAGATACTGTCCTCTAGTTTGGATGTTCTGCTCAAAGAGGGATTCGGCAAAAATTGAATCCACGCACATCCAAGCTTTGAGAACAGTAAATCTAGATTTTGTTACACCCAAGGAGAAGGTCCTGGAGACATATAACGCTGTGTCAATACACAAATCAAATTAGTTTTTGCTTGCCACTGAAGTGTATAAGTCGATTTTCCGACTAAATCCTAGTTTTATGTGGGCTGTTTTTGTTTTTAAGTCTGTTATTTATAACATGCGTCATGGAACTCTGTTGCAGCTACCTAAGCGCTCAGAGTGCACCAAAAACTCTTTCGTTTTTAGAGCAGTGCTTCTCTGGAATAACCCTCCAGCTGATCTAAAGCATTGCCCAAAATTAAATCTACTCAAGTCTCGAATCCAAACACTCAACAATTGCTACTGCCAATGCCACAGTTGCTCTATCTAGATTGCATATGAATTAGTGCGTGGATTTTGTTTTAATTTAATTCTCGAGCCCGGATCACGTGCAATTCTTATTCATTCTATTTTAGCATTTCTTTTTTTATTTTACATTTCGGTATTTTATATTTTTACGAATTATGTAGTTGGATTTAATTAGTTTGTCACACAAGCTATGTATATGTCTTTCCAACTTTAAATAAAGATTAAATAATAAAAAAATAAAATAAAAAAGATGCCAAAATGTGCCATACTATTTGGGCAATAATTAAAAATGGCATATATGAAACTTTGTCTTAAGATTTGTTTTGCTTGAAAAGTCAAAAATAGATCTAACCTTACAATGGCATGTAGTTGTACATAAATCATTTACATGAATGTCGAATTTTAGCCTGTTGACAATCCTTAACATCTAACAACTTTGCCCGAGACTCAGACTTGATTTGTTTTTTATTAATGATTAGGATGTACCCAGCAGTATCCGTCCTATTCTTTTGATTGATTATTGATTGAAACCTTTTAGGATTAACAATCATGTGATTCTGATTGATCCAAAGAAAGGCTTTATTTGTTTGGAATGGAATTTGAAAACGCTGAGAAGGTGTTATCGTCGGCGTAATTACGTATGTTTGCAATTTGAATAAAATAAAATAAATGGTTCAAAAATAAATTAAACAGTTTATTACCTGTCAATACTACGATATTCCGAGCAGTTTGAAATATTTATTGTTGATATTTTCATACATACAGTTCAGTTAAAATAACCAGGCGTTTAAAATTCGACATTCAATACAATAAATTACTAATTACCTTAGAAATTCGATTTTGTATTCATCCAATATGTTCAATCATTTTAGAAGAAAGATTATAATATTCGAACTTTCTTAAAATTGAAGTTTGAACATCGGATTACTGGAAATTTTTATTGTTATATTGTTTTGTTTACATTTGAAGTTGCCATTTCACATTAAACTTGCGCATTAAACATGCTTTGGATGAACTGCTTTGAAAACTGGCTCTTTATAATTACGGAAGAAGTGGCAAACAAAAAAATTGGTAAACATCTTACGTATGCAAGGAACTGTGTTACATGAAACATACATTTCATCAAAATGATGAGGATTTCCATCTCCCACATAATGATGTCCAAAACCAGGTGTAGGATCCGTCATATGATCTTGAGATAGAAGCAATTACCAGAATCTACATGAAAAATTAATCACATTTGGTATGTTTAAATGCTCGATTGATAAGTTTTTGTGTTGTTTGTTTTGGTTGTGGGGTGGAGAGGAAGGAATTATTTTACTTTATTGTACACTGTTGTAAATTCAGGATATTGTAATTGATCAAGATCCACAATTCAAAATGTTATTGAACGTTCTCAAGCAACGGAATTCGGGCCTATCTGTATTTTACAGAGGAACAAGGATTTCTTTAAAGTCAACGGACGATGTGCTGTGATATTTTTCCAATTATTTATATTTTCATCCTCATACCGTTTGAAAGAATCATAAAAAGGAACAACTAATAGTTCCATTTTTTTACATACCTGCATTTTGGCTCTCAACCAAATGCCATTCCAGTACATAGAAAAACGATATTAATAGTAAAATTTGATTCAATTTTCTGCTTCTTCAAAATGTAAAAGCGATATACTTTCATGAATTTTATACAAATATAACATCTACTTCTTGGTATACCTTAAGCAAGCGTTCTAGAAGCTTATGAAAAGCATTGGTCTTACACAAGTGGAAAAGTTTCTTCAGATATTACTCGATTTAGCTAGACTGATAAATGGAAAATTCTTTTGCCACAAAGCAACTATAAACACATTTTTACGAAACTGAGATTCCTATTCTTTAAGGGGTATACTTTTGTGATTGTGTATTTTCATATATTTTGTTGCACTAACCACCGCTTTCATTAATGCAAGTATTTGTTACATCCTTTCTTCCAATATGTTTATGATAGGAAACTAAGTTAGTTTACACTTCTTATTTTGTCGATGGTTAAATATACAAATAAGTTGAGACAATAGCTTTGACTTTGCAATTGCAAGACATTGAATATATTAAAGTCATTAAGGTCATGCATGACTTTATGCCATTAAAACCTTTTGAAATAAGTCTTATAACAAATAACTTCAATTGATGATGATCTGTATTATGAGGTTATACATAACAATTCTCAACGATTATAGGAAGTGTTATTGGGATGCTTAAAAGAAAAAAAAGAAATTTAATTTAAATACATGTATTTAAGATCTCTTTACAAAAGCTGAAATCACTCGATTATTGTTGTTGATATTTTTGTTATATCTATTATTTCTTATTTATTCGACTATGTAATGCCATCCCTCCAGAAATGATAAATGCTAATTCTTATATCAAAAGATACGTTTTCGTTGAAACATGTTAGTCACTAGGAGAATATGTCTCCTGCGACATTGGGAAAACAGACCACAATTGAATACGAAACACTTAACGGCGGCGAGCGACGCCTCCTTGGCTTTTATCCTATATCTTAATATCCAGTTCTATGCCTGTCTGTTTGTTTGTCTGTCATGGAAATTGGTAAATGCAGCTGTGAGAGAACGGTGATGCGCAAATTAAGTCCAAACAAAGTTCTGCAAGGCGATTTGTTGCGCACAGCGTCAGTGACACCATTGCATTGCGTACTAAATAGAACGCAACATTTAATGGGAGATATCTTGATCACATATGGGAATTACTGATGTATTTTGTGGTCCGTGACATTGGCGATGGAGTGACAAAATGTTGGACAAAATCTAGGGATGTTTATATCTCTTTTATCGACAATATTTCCGTAACACTTCGTCGTAGACAGACGATCCCATACATTTTTTTGATCAAAATTTCGAGCTCTATAGGATGGTAGTAATTTCCAATAGCTTTCCGAAATCTTATTTTTTCTCATCTGAGAGAACGCACACTGAAAGTTTTCATTGTGGTGGGCAGTAAATATTATTTCGATTCTAAGCAGTAATAAATCCATTATTACTTTTATTGTTCTATTGTCTGTAGCTTTTTATCTTAATTGATGATGCCAGCACAATTTTTCCATTAGGTTGTTTATTAAGCTTTTGTTAATAATTGTGGGGAATGTTCCCCCACCCCCTGGTACTGTGGATTCCCCTAAAAGGCCCGGTATATATCAGGTGGATGCTTGATACACCATGTATATATCAAAGGGTCATTTGTAAATTCCAAAACGCTTTATACAGTCATGTACTATCTATCTTTTCCTGACCGTGATGCTGTCATCTTCCAGTTAACGATAAACGAAAGTAAATAATGTTTTTTAGACAGAACGATGAGTGACATAACAATTTTATGTTTTAGAAATGACATATCTACCATTTTTTTCTTTATTTTACACTTATGAAATCTATAATGGGGTAATTTGAGATTTTCTAATATACTTCCTAACAATCAAATTCCGTTTTATGAAATTTCTTCACCAAATTTGCTACATTTCTAATATTCCATCGAATACATAAATTTTCCTTTTCGATTAATTTCCTAATGTTGGCGAATATTTGGATTACTTTTGCAACTTCCAATGTTTTTCCAATAGATTGTTATATTCTTTATATACATCATGTCAGAAATTCGTCTCCAATATATCTGAAGTAAGTAAGTGAATATAAGTACCTCAGAAAACGTTGACTTGACAACTAGCTGCCCAATAAAGGAGAAAATGTAATCGTTGTAAATGTAGCTGCCCTGACAGTGGCTGATGAGCCAGGAGAGTGTACTGGCAGTCTTTGCTTGTATAATCATTTATTGCCTTTTAGTGACTGAAGGAACGTAAGGAAGAAGAAAAAAAAAAGCAGGCTGCTGAAACAGAGTTGGAAGAACTTCTTGCTCGTGGGAAGGAAGAACGAAAAAAGGGATGCAGAAAAGTAAATAAATTACATAGAAAATAAAGGGTGGAGGAAGCAAGATGAAGAAGAAAGGAAAAAACAAGCGGAAGAGGAAAGACTGAACGAAAACATCGTGAAGCCATGCGTAAGAAAATGGAAGATGAAGAATCAAGAAAAAATAATAAACAAGAAGAAGAACAGGGTGAATGTTAAAGAAGAAAAGAGAAACCGTATGAAAAATGAAAAAAGATTTGGCCTCGTACTTATGTTCTTCGTCGTATAATTTACCAACTCCTGCATGAGGAGGTATTCAGGTAATTAACATAATTTGACTCTAACAGTATTGTAACTATGGGAACTATGGTACATCTACCGATTTCTAACCAGCTAAGCAGTAGTAGTGTAAGCCTAGTGTAATCCTTTGTCTGGGTTAGTGAACCTAAGCATTTAAAGAAGTTTTGAAACAAGAAGTTTTGAAATCAATTACGTAACCAAAAGAAATGTCATTGTTACAAGTAAATTTTTGTTTTCTTTGCAATTTCCTTAACATAACATGTGTAAAAAACGACGTACAATGCAAAAAATGAAATATTTGAAGCTGCTGACTGGCATCTTGTAAACATGTCCAGGAATTCACTGTTGGTGCGTGATTAAACGAAGTCCATGTGACCGACATGTGCTATGTCAGTGCGTGTTGCCTGCTTGATGGTTTAACGACAGAGGTCAAAAGGTTGATCATATCGGTAAAACTTTCAACAACATCAAGAAGAGATGGTTTGGTGCGAAGTGTTCTATTACGTATGCAGAAAAGCGACCTCGATGCTAGTTGACTTTTGTGAAAAAAAATAGTCATAACGAAATCCCAGCTGAAGTCTAAGAAGAGATCAGTTGGAGAACAAGAAAATGATTCGACTTTTTGATATCCGAGTTATCCAGCGATTGAATTCAAATGGTGCAACTTCATCATAACACTTACCATTAAATTTGCTGACGTCAGCACATTTGTAACTGGGTACCAAAATTTGAATTTGGAAACAAAATATATCTAATAATAGAGAACCAAAATACAAAATAGAGTCCTTACGCAGAAGTCTTCATGTCGTACCGTGTATCAAACTTCTCGGCCGAACATTTGAGTGAATAAGTTTGTGAAAATATTCGGCCGAATATTTCTAGCGGATCAGATTTGAGCAAATAGTCAAAACTGCTTCTAATGACGTCATAGTTACAGAAAATATTGCTTGGCATGTATAGAATAATATCCTGGAGAGTTTAAATGCACCAGGGATATTTAAAAGCGTAGCTGGACGCAGCAAGAAGATTTTGCTTTGTTATGATTTTGCTATGATTTTGCTATGTTCTATATGTTTTGTCAGGAATTTCGGGAATGTATTTGATTCTTTTTCTTTCGTCAATGAAATTGCTTAAAATGTTTTTCCAACCAATGAGAAGACGAGAAAAAAAATCGTGCATACTTCTACTTTTGCTTGTACTTTATTCCAGCGATACAATATTCGATCAGACATGATTAACGTGGACGCCTCGCATATAATCAGAAGAGCGGTTCACATCAACAAATTCCTAATATTCTTATCTGGAGAAAAGGGTTAAGTAATAAAATTTTAATTGCCATAAATATTTTAAACCATATCTATCAGATATGCAACAAATGTAAAATTTCCTAAAAAATGCAAGCACACTTCAAGATAAAACTTCCCAAGTTTTAAAATTCAACATAGGTGATCGACAGTGACAAGAGTAGCCAAATTTGCATTTTTTGAGCTTGATCGAAGCACATCAAGACTGAAGTCCTGGTGAAATAAGGTAAATAAAAGTATTTATCCATTATCAAAGAATAAAACATCAAAAGTCAGCGTTTTTCCTCTTTAGTAAACTTGTTCACCATTAATATCGATAATCCCCCCTTCTTAATTTTTATTTTCTTTGCAACTTGAAAAAGTCTCTTTCTATGCTGTGTTTTAAATAATGTACTGTATAAACGTTTGGTCTTAACTCTACTCCCAAATCTCGTTATTCGTGCTTCCAATAAATGAAGGGTATTGCGATAATAAATGCATTTGTTGCACCTTGTCTTGTCATTGGTTAATACAGGACAATTGGTATATACTGCCAATTGTTGTTAAAATTGTTGAGATTTTTTCTAAAGTATCAGTGTACGTACATCAGGATCATCTTCATCAATCATTATAATCAAACAAAGATTTGATTTCCTCTCTATTATAAGTACGGCAAGAATTGGTATAAGCTGTATCTTTATCACGACAGAGACTACACAATTTTTCAAGACAATCCTTGTGGGTATTTTGAAAATTTCATACAATCTAAAAAATAAAACAAATGAAACTTAAAATACAACAGTTTATAGCTGGCATTTCAAGTGAGGTATTTTTTGAAATTCTTTGTGTCCTTCGCTCGAAAATTACTGAATGTTTCAACATTATAGCGTAATTTAAATGCTCATAAATAATATAAAATCAGACCTTCTCTTCTAAATTTTCATGAATTTTGTTTATTAAGGGGTAGGGCTATTCTCGTCAGCATCCGTGCTTGCATATATACATCATCTGAAAATTATATGACAAATAAATAAAGATTATAGTAAAAACAAAACTGAAGCAGAGACACAACACATCCAACCATCATGATAATATCGATATGATTTTTTGTACACAGCAGATATTCGTACCGAGTTTTTCTATTGTTTCGAAAAGAAAATTTCTACGATTTTATTTTAGATGTTCTTGCAGTTCAGATTGCAATCACGTGACGCACAAGAAGTTACCGTCAGTCAATCAGTAAGGTCTTCCTTTCATTGATATAACGTCAACAGATTTTGCTCTTGTAGAGGCTACATATGCTGCCATGTGTCAACACCTTTAAAAGGCAAGATACAATTAAAAAATTGTTTACAAAGCTAAGTTATCTCAGGAAACACTGCTCAAAAAAAGGAAAACGGTAACATTTCTAATGAAATTATTAATATGAAGCACAGCAAGAAATGCTTTGCATATATACAAACCGCGTGGAGGAGGCTCGACACGTGTAGGGATTAAATAAGATTTATACTGCAAATTAATTGCTGAATTGCTGAAATCTCGAATTAATTGCTGAAATCTCGAAGGGATAAGGGGAAAGTATGGAGTAGCGTTTTTTTCAAGTAAAAAAAGAGCCTTTTTCGATGCATCATTTTGATCGCTTCGTGCCGCTTAGCTGCTACTTTTAACAACACACATAAAACCTTCTTTGTCATCGTAAAACAAAGGAAAATGAATTAATATTTTCGCGTTACGCTTTTACATATCCCCAGATGCTTATAAGGGTTATAATTGGTACAAACGTGCCACAGATTTCCAAGAAAACGTTTTGATTATAAGGGTGTAGATAAGGGAAAAAAATTTGTTTTATTAAAACTGCTTTAGCATAATGACAGATACAACAATTACAACAAAAGCAGGAATAAACGCTGCAGCTGCACCAAGAACACTGACAACTACAGCAACGGAATCATCATCAACGACGGCAAGTCCACAAACAGCAAGAACATCGACAAAAAACTGTTGCAACAGTAACAACTATTTCAGCAACAACAACCGTTCGAACGACAGGTGCTTCAACAACAACAACAACAACAACTTCAACGGCTAAAACAATGGCGACGATACCTGAAGAACTAGCAACACCAACAACTCCAACAGCTCAATTTAATTAATTCAATTCAATTCAATTTATTTATTTCTTTATTTATAGTCGAGGAATGCTGCGGCAGGTACCACCACAATCACTACAACAGGACGCAATACATCTGTTGCTACTGCAACCTTAAAATTGCTGTAAGTGAACTCTTGACCATTCTTCTCAGCTTTAACCTTTGCCATGTAATATATTCTCCCATCGGTTAATAAACTCATTCAATAAAACTCCATTTTAGGCTACATTTGTGATCAATTCACTAGCGACTACAATAATTGTTCTTGATTTATGTTTTACCATGTTTTTTGTTATACCATCTGTATTCAATTATTGATGCTGTTTATTGATGGTTATTTTCTGTTTTCCAAAATTTTGCAGATATTAAAGTAGTTATAAATGCAAACTTGATAAGATAATTGTATTTCAATTTTCGTTTTTAGAGGTTGGCTGCTTCTCAGATGCGACAACTGATAGATTTGTAGGTCAGTCTGTTACAGTTACTGTTATATATGGTGTTTCTCCGTAATGTAGCGTTGATGTTGTCGCCTCAAAAAAACAACTGTAAACGCTCTTGTTATCTCAAAAGCGACCCTCAAAGTCAACATCATGTAAGTCATCATATATTCTTTGTATATACAAAGTACTCAAAATATTTGATATCTAAATTAACGTGGGCTTCAGAAACCTTTTTACATTTCACAATACATCACTCAATACATCACTCAATATTCCAGGATCAGAGATAACACAGGTGTCCGTTGATTCATTTATTTTATATACTTCATGAATTGTTCCATCCCTGTAAGTGGACTTAGTTGCTTTCGGTTCTCTTGAAATGACAATATACTTTCGCATTATTCAATATGATGAAATTTACAGTAAATAATTTGTATGGCGGCAGCAGTTTTTTACAGTTGTCGCTTTATTTCCATTTGCAACTGCCGAACATTACCTGTTATTTAAAGAAACACCTCAAAAATTATATAGATATCAGGAGCAGATGTAGTGGTGGTGTACTGGTGTAAATACAGCACCAATTTCCAGCGAGTAACAATTTGTATCTCTAAGGGGTCATTCTTTCATCCGAACTTTGTTCGTATTGCGGGTTCGCTTTCTATAGGCTAAACGCCCGTTTTTGGAGGCTGGTGGTCTTTCTTTTGTACATTTTCATGAACATTTGCTAGCTCACGCGCAAAAATTTGAATATTATCGTCTCGGTACCGGTTTTACTATTTACACCAGATCAACTGGTTAATTAAATTAAATCATTAAATTAAATTATTAATTTCGCTAAAATTTATCTGTTTTATTTTCCTGGCGTATCTCAATTCCGGCGGAAACGATGCGGAACCGTATATATTCAGGTGGGTCACCTTGCTTGTGCTTATAGAAGAAAGTGGTGTAAAAAGCTGTGTGACGATAATCGTTTTTCATTAAATTTTTACTTCGATAAAAGTGCTTTCGCTTGCGTTATTTCCTTAATCTTTTCGGTTATTTTTTCAAGGTTTGTGGACAGATACTGCGCCTTTTTGGATTTATTTTTAGGATGGATATTTTTAATCGTATTGGAGATTTGTTGAAATCTGATTATCAAATGTTGTTACTTTCGAAACTGAACGAAGAAGTTAAGAGAGATTCATGATCGCATCGAAGAAACAACAGAAGTAGGTGGAAGACTAAAGAAGTGCAAATTGGATTGGATTTCTCAAATGTTGTCTGTGAAAAGGTAAAGAAGCATTCGTAACTGGTGAAGTTGAAAAAACACAATCAGAAGTCACATGAAAAGTGCCAGATATTGATTGCTTCAGTTCGAAATCCAACCATATCTATTGATGCAATGGCTAATGGAATTATGGGTGAGAATATTAAAAAGGTTTAGGGCTCTTATTAAGCCAATGATTCCTTGCGTAGAATTACTGGGAAAGAATAACATTTACTATCTTTATCTTTCGGTAATTTCAGAATTATTATCTATCAGATGATAGTGGTTAGTATCTTTCAAAAATATTGTTCATTATTTTGTTATCTTTTTATATTTATCATACAGTTACATATAACCTAAGGTGTCATCATCATTGGTTAGAGATGAAAATGTTCATGGTTTGGTTATGACTTGCGGCTATCTGTTAACAAGAAAGGACTTTCAACCGAATTGTTTTATCAGTGCACCTTGTTAGCTTTAAACACTCTTGAACCTGATGGCTCTATGTATTATTAGAGATTTAGGTTAGTCTGTATCTAAATCTTTTTCAAGAAAAGTACATGGATTAAATCACTATTGGAAAAACCTAAACTTCATAATTATTATAATTTAGGCATACTTAAAAATAGTAGGACAAGATTATGATGGTGCCGGTGCTATGGCAGGAAATGGAAAAGTTGTTGCTGCAAGGATCACTCAAAAATATCCTAACGCAGTTTATGTACATTTTTTTTCTCTCAACTGAATTTAGGTGTCATGAAAATGATAAAGATTGGTTTAATTCGTGATAAGTTTGAGCATTGCAGATGCATCTCTGACTTTGGTAATTCACCTTAACGTCTGCAATATCATGGTTTGATACTAATGCAAGTCAATGATCCTGAATCCGAAAAAACAAATTAATCAACATATGCCGAACAAGGTTAAAAAAGTTTATTGTTTCATCATATATGTTTTTTCTATGAAACAAATTTATATATTTAACATGTGATAAATAAAAATGATGCTTCTCTAGTTGGGTTCAACGAATTGATGGACACAATCGGATGGTACCATCATATGGGGCCACTAATGAAGCTGTCTCTAAGATTTCAAATTCAAAACCATCTGAAGAACATAATCACTGGGAAAATAAACCACGGGACACAAGTTCTCGAGTAATGACAGCTCGCTTTAAAAACAAATGTAGAAAAATTTTCCTTTCTAGTTAATTTGGCTGTGGTTGGGGAAATCATTGCGTATGTTTCAGCAATAACAGAACGTTTACAAGGGATCTGTCTGATATTGTATTAATATTTTTAGTTGCGCGATTATGTGCCACATACCTCACAATTTTAATTGTTCTTATTATCAGATTCACCATTAAGTATTGTGCAAGCGTATCGGTCAATAAAAAATGTTATCAAAGCATTAAATACTGTGAAACAAAACATCAGTGATTATCATAAAACTTGGTTCAAAATTGCAGTTGAGCTGGGAATGAAACTTGACATACAACCCAAAATGCTAAGAATTTCACAACGCATGATTTACCGATCAAACATCCTAGCTGATGCGGATACTTATTTCAAAAGAAACATTACAATCCCTTGTGTTGATGAGGTTTGTTCATATTTCTTTCACTTTTCCTTTCACTTTTCCTTTGTTGAGATTTCTTTCACTTTTCCTTTCATAATTGTTTGTTTCACCTATTATTTGTTTGCAATTCATTTTCACATCGGCAGCATTATTGATGTGGTATCTTGGTTTTTAAGGTTTTAGTGGAGTTACAAGCACGATTCAGCAGTGTTGATGGTTTTTATTGTATCCCCGAAATAATGGTGAAAATGTCTAATTGGAAGAGAAGAGTAAAACGTTTTATGTTGAAACATACACATGATTTGCCAAATCCCGGTTCCTTTGATGCAGAACTTGATTTGCGGGAAAATCTATGGGTGACTGGCTTCAATAAACATAAAGGATTGCCAAAGAATATTTATATGTATCCGAACATGTTAATGATCTTGCTTATCTTTGCGGTTCTGTCAGTAACAACATGCTCTTGCGAACGACCACTTTTAACATTGCGGTGTGTTAAAACTTTCTTGAGAAACTCTGATACAGGTACGAAGATGGATGTTGTTTTTTTATATTTAGAATTTATGAGTGGCTTCATTTTAGACTTCGACGATTTTAGGTTTTGTTCGCACTTAATAGTTCACTTTCACTTAGGATCGATTTAATGGATTGGTGTTGTTGCATATCCATAATGATATGAAAATCAACGTACAAGAAGTGATCGATATGTTAGCAATAATTACCCCAAGAGATTAAAGATGTCTGAACGATGATTAGTGCTGCTACAGGAAATTTTCAGCTTTCATTTTATTTTAGTTTTGTTTCAGAACTTATTTCCATAGTATGATCGGTTTAAATTACGCATGCGTCTGATGTACTGCATGATTAGTCTTTGTAACCTATTTCTCTCAAGCCAAATTTGCACGAAAACTGTGGATCAGAAACTTTCAGGAACATTACTTTCATGAATAAATTTATAACAATTTATGCACTTAACAACATTGTACCCAACACTTTCTTTAGTTTTGAGACATCACATATCAAAACAGACACAAAACCTCTAAAATTAGGATGTGAATCCAAAGTTTCTACATGAATATAAACTTTCACAAGTTTTGCAAAGATTATGGTATGCACTTTCTGATCCTAAAATAGCTGTTAGAGGCATAGTTGCAATTCGGTGGTGGAACTATCGACATGTTTCATAAGCCTGTTATTGTTCCAAGGAATCATTCATTATGGCTCATTTTTTCAGGGCAAGATAATTGTTCCAGGAGTGAACTGCAACTTATAAGAGTATTTCTACGGCGCTAAAGTTTGTTAATTTTTGTTCATTAACTATTGGGAGATTAAAGATCAAATATTGAATTTGTTTAGTCATTTTTCTTTGACTTTTTTTTCATTTTAAATTAAAAATAAAAATCTCATTAATTCTTCCGACTAAAATTTCAAAAAATACTTGTGAAAATTTTGAAATTTATCACTAGTGGACCTGAGATTTTATAACAGTTATCTAATTTCCCTTTTATTGTTAAGTTCTTTGTTGGTGACATCATCTCTGTTATTACTTCATCTTTGCTACCAGTACTCGCCTGTTTCATCAGACGTCTAAACTTTGTCAGACTTTGTCAGCCTTATCTGGACTTGCCCGAATTTTTTGAACTTACCCACCTTATCAGAACCGGACCAGATTTTATTATTCAGATATTTCCAAAAAAATATTTCCGTTGCTTAATTTTGCATAGCTATCTTCGTCACGTGAGAAGTATCATACATAATCTTCAGTTTTTACTTTGAAACAGTTTTGTTACATTGGACTATTTTTTGTCTCTTGTTTTGTTTTGTTTTTTCATTTAAAAGGCAGACATAACAAGCGAAAATTAACATTAAGTGTGGGAACTATACAAATTCTGAATGTGACCTATTTTTCGAACAGTGTGTTTATGAATTAACTAGGAAACCTGTTTATTTCTCACTCTCTATCTATCTATCTGAACCACGGTGATTTTTAACTAGAAATATTTGAAAGAGAGAAATCTCTCTTTCCTTCAAATCATATCAGCTAAAATAAATAATTTGTGTTGTCAAACAACGCTTATGGTGAAAAAAACATAAGAAATCTGAGTCATGATGGCGGACGGACGTGTCGAGGATGCTTACGATCGCGATAGTGTTTTTGCAATGAAAAATGATGTCCAGAAAGTTTTGCTAGAAAATTATGATGATAATACCGTCTATTCTTGTGCCAACTCTCTAGCGGATGTTATATCAAATCTAAAATACGACCTCTCAGCTGTTCTGTCCTGGTTTAAAGCAAATCATCTAGCCGCGAATCCGTCAAAATTCCAGATGTTAGTCTTAGGGGAGCCTAAGTACAACTTACCAGTTAGTCTATATGCTGATAATGTTTTAATTACCTCTGTTGAAACTGTTGAGCTTCTTGGTATTTCTATCGATAACAAACTAACTTTTTCTGGTCATATTTCCTCACTCTGTCATAAAGCTAGTTATAGAATCAAAACTCTCAACAGGATTAGATCTTTTCTCCAAGAGGACCAGTTAAAACTTTTATTTAACTCCTTTATTTTGTCTATATTTAATTATTCACCTATTATATGGTTGTTTTGTGGCAGATCTTCATGCAGTACACTTGACAGTATCCATAAACGCGCACTTAGAGCGGTTTATCAAGATTTCTCTAAAAGCTATGAAGAACTATTACAATTGTCTGGGTTTAAGCGTATACATGAGATCCATTTACGCTACCTTTTATGCGAGATATACAAAACCCTCCATGGGCTGAATCCCTCTTTTATGAAGACACTATTCATGGTCAAAAACATCCGTTACGGTCTGCGAAACTCAAATCTTCTCTCTCTTCCTCCATCAAGTTCAAGTCGCTTTGGTAATCAGTCTTTTTTATTTAGAGGAAGTCTTTCGTGGAACGCCTTACCAGATAGTGTCAAGTCTAAACCTTCATTAGATGCTTTTAAACTCTCTCTTAAATCTATTAACTTAATCAAGCAATGCAATTGCAAACTTTGTAGGGTTTTGTGATAAATTTTAGCTTGACGAGTTGGTATTGATTAGTTCATTTTATATTTATCACGTATCTTGTAAAACTACGTAAAACCAACATTAAATAAATTGGGGGAAAAAAAAAAAAAACCAACGAAGGAGCCAGAGATATATACAAAACTTTTGAAAGGTTACCAACAGTTACATGAAAGCAATAGCGTCACGAGCAGCAGTATTGGAATCCCAAACGACAGCGAATCGGGCAGTTGTAAAAGCAGCTTCAAAGGTAAGTACATAACCACAAGATCAACTGCTTTTCCAGCTGCATGACAATATGCAGAACCAACAACAAAAAATAGAGGGATTGTAGCAGCTAAAGCATGAAGAATGAATTGCAGCTAAGACAAACATTAAGGTTACATTAATTCACGAACGAAATAGCGGTGCATTAGTTATTTGTTAGCGGTGTTAGATGAAACAATGTGAAACATCATGAAACTTTGCAAACAAATGAAAATAATTAATTAAAGTGTACACGCCAAGCATAAGTTAAACACATTGTATCCAAAAGCGTGAATTAAGTTTTGGCAGAAATAAGATTTTTAACTTTTAAATAGGAAGTTTATAGTTACAAAACCCACTCAAAAGAAAATGCTGTGACATAACACATCACAGAATCATATAGACCAACGTTCAAAAGTAATTATATTCTGTTCAAAATGAATGTTTCCATCACTGTATTTACGTAGGGTATGTATTTAACGTAATTATGTAATTAAAAAATAAAAAAGGAACTGTAAAGAAGAAAAAATTATGTTTTGCGTTGAGGAAATGTTGCAAATGGATGGTTGGAATAGATTATTATGTAAAACCTTATATGTCCAGGGGCAGATCTAGGATTTTTTTGAACTGGTGTAAAACATTTTAACGTTTCCCCCAGTAAACTGAGGGTTTGGGGGCCTCTGAAGCCAACGCTCTTTCCACATCCTTATTAGCTAAATTGGCGGAAATTTAAACGCTCTTTACACAAGTAGTAGAGGAAATGTAGATAGTTTCAGAACGTTCACAACGCACCCGAGGGACGTTTAATTCATAAACTCTTAAATTGAGAGGTAAAAATTTTTTTTAAATATTTTTACAATATGAAGAACTAATGATAAACAATAATAAGAAAACTACACACTGTGAAAAAGCTAAGTTTCCATCAAACTACATATTATTTCATTGCTTTCAAATTATGAACTTTCCTATGACTTCGTAACTTTGTTTAGTTAAAAAGCAAAAACGACGGTTGGAATGTCTGAAAATATTTAAACCCGTCATTGCATGAATTAACTATAAGAATCGTTGATTAAATAGAAGCCAGTAATACGTAAGCCTTTCTGTTAACCACAAGCTTTTCTCCAACACTGAACATTCTTCCCGTAACTCTGACATTGCAGTTGCACG
Source organism: Turritopsis rubra (assembly GCA_039566895.2). Classification (NCBI taxonomy): domain Eukaryota; kingdom Metazoa; phylum Cnidaria; class Hydrozoa; order Anthoathecata; family Oceaniidae; genus Turritopsis; species Turritopsis rubra. Next base: position 9,135,866 of record CM077631.1, on the reverse strand, counting down.
TGATCTGACGTAACTTTAAGATTAATATCAACTAACTTGTGTGAAACACATTTGATTATTCTACCGACTCCAGGATGAAAACTTCCGGTTATCCCGAGCCAAAAGGGATTGACTTCAGCCTATTTTTCCAGAAGAAACCGTATAGATAGGTATAACAATCTATGTTCCACGGAAGACTGTCGTTATTAAAACTATAATGCAACTCTGCCAGATTTAACGGGTGAGTGGTTGGCCTAAGAACTGTACGAAAAGATTTGGCTTGAGAGAAATAGGTTACGAAGACTAATCATGCAGTACATCAGACGCATGCGTAATTTAAACCGATGATACTATGGAAATAAGTTCTGAAACAAAACTAAAATAAAATGAAAGCTGAAAATTTCCTGTAGCAGCACTAATCATCGTTCAGACATCTTTAATCTCTTGAGGTAATTATTCCTAAAATATCGATCACTTCTTGTACGTTGATTTTCATATCATTATGGATATGCAACAACACCAATCCATTAAATCGATCCTAAGTGAAAGTGAACTATTAAGTGCGAACAAAACCTAAAATCGTCGAAGTCTAAAATGAAGCCACTCATAAATTCTAAATATCAAAAAAATAACATCCATCTTCGTACCTGTATCAGAGTTTCTCAAGAAAGTTTTAACACACCGCAATGTTAAAAGTGGTCGTTCGCAAGAGCATGTTGTTACTGACAGGACCGCAAAGATAAGTAAGATCATTAACATGTTCGGATACATATAAATATTCTTTGGCAATCCTTTATGTTTATTGAAGCCAGTCACCCATAGATTTTCCCGCAAATCAAGTCCTGCATCAAAGGAACCGGGATTTGGCAAATCATGTGTATGTTTCAACATAAAACGTTTTACTCTTCTCTTCCAATTAGACATTTTCACCATTATTTCGGGGATACAATAAAAACCATCAACACTGCTGAATCGTGCTTGTAACTCCACTAAAACCTTAAAAACCAAGATACCACATCAATAATGCTGCCGATGTGAAAATGAATTGCAAACAAATAATAGGTGAAACAAACAATTATGAAAGGAAAAGTGAAAGAAATCTCAACAAAGGAAAAGTGAAAGGAAAAGTGAAAGAAATATGAACAAACCTCATCAACGTAAGGGATTGTAATGTTTCTTTTGAAATAAGTATCCGCATCAGCTAGGATATTTGATCGGTAAATCATGCGTTGTGAAATTCTTAGCATTTTGGGTTGTATGTCAAGTTTCATTCCCAGCTCAACTGCAATTTTGAACCAAGTTTTATGATAATCACTGATGTTTTGTTTCACAGTATTTAATGCTTCGATAACATTTTTTATTGACCGATACGCTTGCACAATACTTAATGGTGAATCTGATAATAAGAACAATTAAAATTGTGAGGTATGTGGCACATAATCGCGCAACTAAAAATATTAATACAATATCAGACAGATCCCTTGTAAACGTTCTGTTATTGCTGAAACATACGCAATGATTTCCCCAACCACAGCCAAATTAACTAGAAAGGAAAATTTTTCTACATTTGTTTTTAAAGCGAGTTGTCATTACTCGAGAACTTGTGTCCCGTGGTTTATTTTCCCAGTGATTATGTTCTTCAGATGGTTTTGAATTTGCAATCTTAGAGACAGCTTCATTAGTGGCCCCATATGATGGTACCATCCGATTGTGTCCATCAATTCGTTGAACCCAACTAGAGAAGCATCATTTTTATTTATCACATGTTAAATATATAAATTTGTTTCATAGAAAAAAACATATATGATGAAACAATAAACTTTTTTAACCTTGTTCGGCATATGTTGATTAATTTGGTTTTTCGGATTCAGGATCATTGACTTGCATTAGTATCAAACCATGATATTGCAGACGTTAAGGTGAATTACCAAAGTCAGAGATGCATCTGCAATGCTCAAACTTATCACGAATTAAACCAATCTTTATCATTTTCATGACACCTAAATTCAGTTGAGAGAAAAAAAATGTACATAAACTGCGTTAGGATATTTTTGAGTGATCCTTGCAGCAACAACTTTTTCTTTTCCTGCCATAGCACCGGCACCGATCATAATCTTGTCCTACTATTTTTAAGTATGCCTAAATTATAATAATTATGAAGTTTAGGTTTTTCCAATAGTGATTTAATCCATGTACTTTTCTTGAAAAAGATTTAGATACAGACTAACCTAAATCTCTAATAATACATAGAGCCATCAGGTTCAAGAGTGTTTAAAGCTAACAAGGTGCACTGATAAAACAATTCGGTTGAAAGTCCTTTCTTGTTAACAGATAGCCGCAAGTCATAACCAAACCATGAACATTTATCTCTAACCAATGATGTGACACCTTAGGTTATATGTAACTGTATGATAAATATAAAAAGATAACAAAATAATGAACAATATCTTTGAAAGATACTAACCACTATCATCTGATAGATAGTAATTCTGAAATTACCGAAAGATAAAATAGTAAATGTTATTCTTTCCCAGTAATTCTACGCAAGGAATCATTGGCTTAATAAGAGCCATAAACCTTTTTAATATTCTCACCCATAATTCCATTAGCCATTGCATCAATAGATATGGTTGGATTTCGAACTGAAGCAATCAATATCTGGTACATTTCCTGTGACTTCTGATTGTGTTTTTTCAACTTCACCAGTTACGAATGCTTCTTTACCTTTTCACAGACAACAAGACAAGGGAGACAGAATAAGGCATCTAATGATGGAGACTACACCAACAATTCATTCTTTTCCAACAAAGTGAACTTGCAACAGTCACTACTTTTTTCACTTCACCTAGGAAACGAAAACCTCTTTGGTTTCCACACCATTTGTGTCAAGTCAATTTTTTCGGTAGAAGTTATTCGAGGTATTTTATCCAAGTAGTTAGAAATGTCATGGACATATTTAAAATTGTTATTAACATTACTGTTTTCGTGATATTGCTGATTCTGGTACGATATTTGCGTCAGCAGTGATGATGTTCTTTTCAATTTTTGGCACCATTGAAAAAAGGGATCGAGACTTAATATCATTGCCAATCATGATTTAATATAAATGGTTTGGCTTAAACAAACTTGATGACATTTTTCTCATTTTTGCATAAAGTATTCTTTCTTCACGATATGGATTATCCACCATTTTTTGGTTTACATATGGATTTGTACAAAAGTCTGCATGTAAATATAGCTCAAGAGAAACAGCAGCTCGTAGTAAATGGCAAAGATCTTCACTGCCAACAATTAATACAGAAGCAGAATTGTATGAACGATTCCCATTTATAGTCGATCTACAGGTACAAAAACAGATGAGCGCTTAGATCTCATTTTTTTCACTTAAAAATACCTTGATATAATGAATTCATTTTCTTATACATTAAAAAAAACATTGAGATTTCAGTAATATTCTTTTAGCTAGCTTTTACCATTTTCGTTAGTATCACAGTTTTTCACAGAAATTAAAAAGTAATACTCAACATGAAACTGAAAAAAAAAAAACAATCCAAAACAATGGAAATACATAGTAAGAAATTAAGTATATAAAATGTTTATACCTTAAACAGTTTCTTAAGCAAATTTTTCAATACGAGCTTTCAACAACATTTGAGAAATCCAATCCAATTTGCACTTCTTTAGTCTTCCACCTACTTCTGTTGTTTCTACGATGCAATCATGAATCTCTCTTAATTTCTTCATTCAGTTTCGAAAGTAACAACATTTGATCATCAGATTTCAACAAATCTCCAATACGATTAAAAATATCCATCCTAAAAATAAATCCAAAAAGGCGCAGTATCTGTCCACAAACCTTGAAAAAATAACCGAAAAGATTAAGGAAATAACGAAAGCGAAAGCACTTTTATCGAAGTAATAATTTAATGAAAAACGATTATCGTCACACAGCTTTTTACACCACTTCCTTCTATAAGCACAAGCAAGGTGACCCACCTGAATATATACGGTTCTGCATCGTTTCCGCCGGAATTGAGATACGCCAGGAAAATAAAACAGATAAATGTTAGCGAAATTAATAATTTAATTTAATAATTTAATTTAATTAACCAGTTGATCTGGTGTAAATAGTAAAACCGGTACCGAGACGATAATATTCAAATTTTTGCGCGTGAGCTAGCAAATGTTCATGAAAATGTACAAAAGAAAGACCACCAGCCTCCAAAAACGGGCGTTTAGTCTATAGAAAGCGAACCCGCAATCCGAACGAAGTTCGGATGAAAGAATGACCCCTTAGAGATACACCTAATTTTTCTCGCTGGAAATTGGTGCTGTATTTACACCAGTTCGCCACCACTACATCTGCTCCTGATATCTATATAATTTTTGAGGTGTTTCTTTAAATAACAGGTAATGTTCGGCAGTTGCAAATAGGAAATAAAGCGACAACTGTAAAAAACTGCTGCCGCCATACAAATTATTTACTGTAAATTTCATCATATTGAATAATGCGAAAGTATATTGTCATTTCAAGAGAACCGAAAGCAACTAAGTCCACTTACAGGGATGGAACAATTCATGAAGTATATAAAATAAATGAATCAACGGACACCTGTGTTATCTCTGATCCTGAATATTGAGTGATGTATTGAGTGATGTATTGTGAAATGTAAAATGGTTTCTGAAGCCCACGTTTATTTAGATATTAAATATTTTGAGTACTTTGTATATACAAAGAATATATGATGACTTACATGATGTTGACTTTGAGGGTCGCTTTTGAAATAACGAGAGCGTTTACAGTTGTTATTTTGAGGCGACAACATCCACGCTACATTACGGAGAAATACCATATATAACAGTAACTGTAACAGACTGACCTACAAATCTATCCGTTGTCGCATCTGAGAAGCAGCCAATTTCTAAAAACGAAAATTGAAATACAATTATCTTATCAAGTTTGCATTTATAACTACTTTAATATCTGCAAAATTTTGGAAAACAGAAAATAACCATCAATAAACAGCATCAATAATTGAACACATATGGTATAACAAAAAACATGGTAAAACATAAATCAAGAACTATTATTGTAGTCGCTAGTGAATTGATCACAAATGTAGCCTAAAATGGAGTTTTGTTGGGTAAGGTTATTAACCGATGGGAGAATATATTACCTGGCAAAGGTTAAAGCTGAGAAGAATGGTCAAGAGTTCACTTACAGCAATTTTAAGGTTGCAGTAGCAACAGATGTATTGCGTCCTGTTGTAGTGATTGTGGTGGTACCGCCGCAGCATTCCTCGACTATAAATAAATAAATTAATAAATTGAATTGAATTGAATTGAATTGAATTAATTAAATTGAGCTGTTGGAGTTGTTGGTGTTGCTGGTTCTTCAGGTATCGTCGCCATTGTTTTAGCCGTTGAAGTTGTTGTTGTTGTTGTTGTTGAAGCACCTGTCGTTCGGACGGTTGTTGTTGCTGAAATAGTTGTTACTGTTGCAACAGTTTTTTGTCGATGTTCTTGCTGTTTGTGGACTTGCCGTCGTTGATGATGATTCCGTTGCTGTAGTTGCCAGTGTTCTTGGTGCAGCTGCAGCGTTTATTCCTGCTTTTGTTGTAATGTTGCAGGACATTATGCTAAAGCAGCCTGTGGCAGTGGTAGGGCAACTGCCGGGGTCGCAGCTACCGGTGGTGGTAGTGGTGGAGGTGCCGGTTCTGCAGCTGCCAATGGTGCAGCTGCCATCGCAGTGTCTAAAATGCCCTGAATAACAAAATAGATTTTATTAGGTTGATTTTATTTATGGGTCAGTCAAGCTTAGTTATTTCAAAATGAAGAATGAAGTATTGATGCATCTTCTTTAACTTAATTTTCCAAAGTTTCATTGCCCTAGCATGAGTAGAATATATTGGGCCTACTAGATTGATGTGTATGTAACTAAAAATAAGGAAGAATATTTCAAACGATAAATGTAATGACTTTGATGTCAATTCGAACAATAATGAACATTTGCAGCAATCAGACGTAAGCAAAAACAGCGAGCGTAAGCGAGATGCTTTGGATCTGGGGCTCATTCGGCAAGATAAAATATATATATTATCTGATGGAAATTTCTATATACAAGGAGCAGTTTTTGAAAAGGTCCGATTTTTTAGGCAAATTCGCGCGGCTGTCCCAAATACGAGGCAAACTGACTGTCTCATTGCTTCCATTATCCCAGACCCTGATGTAACTTCGTGCTGTTTTTGAAGATTTTCGTCGAGTCACGAAAATGTTTCTTGTCTTGTTTGCTGATTGAAATTTTTGTGCAAAGTTGAAAATGTAAACACTGTTTAATCACTATATTAAGGTTTGCGAATAGAACATGAAGCAAAAAGAAAAACGAAAATGATTTTGATAAGTACCCATAATTTTTCAAGAAATAGTATTATGTCAGTTACAGGAACAGAAATATTCATTATGATATTGAAGAAAATTTTAAAAATATAATTAAAAACTTAAAAAATATACTTACACTTCAAAAATTTGCTTTAAACGAATGGGAAATATACAAATGCATGTATCCAATTTATATCGACACACAGTTCTTATTATAGATCACGTGGGACAAGTCAAACAATAGAGTAATTCAAAAATTAATGCGTTTTCACGTGAACAAACCACAGTTTGTATGATATTGACCATGCCTAATACATTGTTATTGTGTTAACATTACGCTTAAAGGCTGAAATACACGATTAAATGATCAAAACTATGGTAAAGCTTTTTTGCTCAGGAGTGGGTTTACCTGAAACATAGAAAAGCAGAGGCGTAGCTAGTTCTCAGTTAAAATTTGTGGAGGAGAGTTTAGCCATTTAATGTAGAAAGGAAAACGTGCAAGTGATCTAATTGACATTTTTAAGACTGAAAAGAAATATTATAACGTTGGACTCCTCCACTTCGTTGACTGACCCTGAATACGCCTATGAAAGCGAAGGCGAAGTATTATGAAACAGTTTTAGTGAACAAGACATCACCTGACTTAGTAAGCCCACAGAATTCTATCAAATTCGATATCTCCGGAACCGTTAAAGGGGAACTACCCTCAAGTATCAAAAATTATCAAAATTGCATTTTTCTAAGATTCCATTGATGTAACTTGACAAGTTCTGTCAAAATATGATGGGGAAGAATGTTTTCGGCATCTCATAAATAATTCATGAGCTCAAAACTATGAAATGTGTACCAAAAGGTCGTAATCGCCCTGGAACGTTTCAAGGACGTTGCTTTGGAAGTAAATAAAGCATAAGAGACCGATGTGTGGGATGATCGACGAAAATTGGCACAAAAATTCAATGTAAGTATTTTATGACCATTAAACTTCGGATTTTCTGAAATTAGTCACTTTTGGACAGATTAGACATTCTACTGTGCGACTGGATAATCGAGACAAAAATATCTTTGCTCATTCCGTGGAGGCAAGCGGTAATAACATTTCTGCGAAATGTCAACTTTATTGTATCGAAATTTCATAAGATATCTGTTCCAGGAATTCAGAAATCCAACTTTTGATAAGCGTTAGTTTAAAAATTATCTAATTATAAACGTTTTTCAGAGCTGGAAGCACGTCCACACCTTTTGAAACAAAAAATCTGATTCTAAAATCTCACCTCTCACATTTTTGACATTTTAGAGGGGTGTTCCCCCTTAATGGTATTAAGTTCACATTTCATGGCTTTTCCTAAAATTTAGTACGGATTAGAATTTTAATAAAACAAATTTTTTTCCCTTATCTACACCCTTTTCACCAAAACGTCTTCTTGGAAATCTGTGGCACGTTTGTACCAATTATAACCCTTATAAGCATCTAGGGATATGTAAAAGCGTAACGCGAAAATATTAATTCATTTTCCTTTGTTTTACGATGACAAAGAAGGTTTTATGTGTGTTGTTAAAAATAGCAGCGAAGCGGCACGAAGCGATCAAAATGATGCATCGAAAAAGGCTCCCTTTTTACTTGAAAAAACGCTACTCCATACTTTCCCCTTATCCCTTCGAGATTTCCGCAATTAATTCGAGATTTCAGCAATTCAGCAATTAATTTGCAGTATAAATCTTATTTAATCCCTACACGTGTCGAGCCTCCTTCACGCGGTTTGTATATATGCAAAGCATTTCTTGCTGTGTTTCATATTAATAATTTCATTAGAAATATTACCGTTTTCCTTTTTTTGAGCTGTGTTTTCTCAACAACAAAAAATTTTTTAAGTTCCCGGTACATAACTTTGAACTGCTTATCCCTTTTACTTGAAATTTTCTGGAAAGTTTTTTAAAGATAAGGATAAGGGGACTATTTTCTGAGATAACTTAGCTTTGTAAACAATTTTTTAATTGTATCTTGCCTTTTAAAGGTGTTGACATATGGCAGCATATGTAGCCTCCACAAGAGCAAAATCTGTTGACGTTATATCAATGAAAGGAAGACCTTCCTGATTGACTGACGGTAACTTCTTGTGCGTCACGTGATTGTAATCTGAACTGCAAGAACACCTAAAATAAAATCATAGAGATTTTCTTTTCGAAACAATAGAAAACTCGGTACGAATATCTGCTGTGTACAAAAATCATATCGATATTATCATGATGGTTGGATGTGTTGTTTTTACTATAATCTTTATTTATTTGTCATATAATTTTCAGATGATGTATATATGCAAGCACGGATGCTGACGAGAATAGCCCTACCCCTTAATAAACAAAATTCATGAAAATTTAGAAGAGAAGGTCTGATTATATATTATTTATGAGCATTTAAATTACGCTATAATGTTGAAACATTCAGTAATTTTCGAGTGAAGGACACAAAGAATTTTAAAAAATACCTCACTTGAAATGTCATCTATAAGCTGTTGTGTTTTAAGTTTCATTTGTTTTATTTTTTAGATTGTATGAAATTTTCAAAATACCCACAAGGATTGTCTTGAAAAATTGTGCAGTCTCTGTCGTGATAAAGATACAAACTAACCAATTCTTGCCGTACTTATAATAGAGAGGAAATCAAATCTTTGTTTGATTATAATGATTGATGAAGATGATCCTGAAGTACGTACACTGATACTTTAGAAACATACTCAACAATTTAAACAACAATTCACAGTATATACCAATTGTCCTGTATTAACCAATGACAAGACAAGGTGCAACAAATGCATTTATTCGACATTAATGGTGAACAAGTTTACTAAAGAGGAAAAACGCTGACTTTTGATGTTTTATTCTTTGATTATGGTTAAATACTTTTATTTACTTTATTTGACCAGGACTTCAGTCTTGATGTGCTTCGATCAAGCTCAAAAAATGCAAATTTGGCTACTCTTGTCACTGTCGATCACCTATGTTGAATTTTAAAACTTGGGAAGTTTTATCTTGAAGTGTGCTTGCATTTTTTTGTAAATTTTACATTTGTTGCATATCTGATAGATATGGTTTAAAATATTTATGGCAATTAAAATTTTATTACCTAACCCTTTTCTCCAGATAAGAATATTAGGAATTTGTTGATGTGAACCGCTCTTCTGATTATATGCGAGGCGTCCACGTTAATCATGTCTGATCGAATATTGTATCGCTGGAATAAAGTACAAGCGAAAACAGAATTATGCACGATTTTTTTTTCTCGTCTTCTCATTGGTTGACAATACATTTTAAGCAATTTCATTGACCAAAGAAAAAGAATCAAATACATTCCCGAAATTCCTGACAAAACATATAGAACATAGCAAAATCATAGCAAAATCATAGCAAAGCAAAATCTTCTTGCTGCATCCAGCTACGCTTTTAAATATCCCTGGTGCATTTAAACTCTCCAGGATATTATTCTATACATGCCCAGCAATATTTTCTGTAACTATGACGTCATTAGAAGCAGTTTTGACTATTTGCTCAAATCTGGTCCGCAGAATGGCTAGAAATATTCGGCCGAATATTTTCACAAACTTATTCACTCAAATGTTCGGCCGACAGGTTTGATACACGGTACGACATGAAGACTTCTGTGTAAGGACTCTATTTTGTATTTTGGTTCTATATTATTAGATATATTTTGTTTCCAAATTCAAATTTTGGTACCCAGTTACAAATGTGCTGACGTCAGCAAATTTAATGGTAAGTGTTATGATGAAGTTGCATCATTTGAATTCAGTCGCTGGATAACTCGGATATCAAAAAGTCGAATCATTTTCTTGTTGTCCAACTGATCTCTTCTTAGACTTCAGCTGGGATTTCGTTATGACTATTTTTTTTCTCAAAAGTCAACTGGCATCGAGGTCGCTTTTCTGCATACGTAATAGAACACTTCGCACCAAACCATCTTTTCTTGATGTTGTTGAAAGTTTTACCGATATGATCAACCTTTTGACCTCTGTCGTTAAACCATCAAGCAGGCAACACGCACTGACATAGCACATGTCGGTCACATGGACTTCGTTTACTCACGCACCCACAGTGAATTCCTGGAAATGTTTACAAGATCCAGTCAGCAACATCAAATATTTCATTTCTTGCATTGTACGTCGTTTTTTTACACATGTTATGTTAAGGAAATTGCGAAGAAAACAAAAATTTACTTATAACAATGACATTTCTTTTGGTTACGTATTTGATTTCAAGACTTCTTGTTTCAAAACTTCTTTAAATGCTTAGGTTCACTAACCCAGACAAATTTAACAAGGCTTACACTACTACTTAGCTGGTTAGAAATCGGTAGATGTACCATAGTTACCAAAGTTATAATACTGTTAGAGTAAAAATATGTTAATTACCTGAATACCTCCTCATGCAGCAGTTGGTAAATTATACGACGAAGAACATAAGTACGAGGCCAAATCTATTTTCGTTTTTCATACGGTTTCTCTTTTCTTCTTTTAAATTCATCCTGTTCTTCTTCTTGTTCATTATTTTTTCTTGATACTTGATCTTCGATTTTCTTACGCATGGCTTCACGATGTTTTCATTCAGTCTTTCCTCTTCCGCTTGTTTTTTCCTTTCTTCTTCATCTTGCTTCCTCCACCCTTTATTTTATATGTATTCTATTTACTTTTCTGCATCCCGTTTTTCGTTCTTCCTTCCCACGACCAAGAAGTTCTTCCAACTCTCTTTCAGCAGCCTGCTTTCTTTTTTCTTCTTCCTTACGTTCTTCCAGTCACGAAAAGGCAATAAATGATTATACAAGCAGAGACTGCCAGTACACTCTGCTAGCTCATCAGCCACTGTCAAGGCAGCTACATTCACAACGGTTACATTTTCTTCTTTATTAGGAAGCTTGTTGTCAAGTCAACGTTTTTTGAGATACTTACATTCATTTACTTACTTTAAATATATTGGAGACGAATTTCTGACATGTCGTATATAAAGAATATAACAATATATTGGAAACACATTGGAAGTTGCAAAAGTAATGCAAATATTCCCAAACATTAGGAAATTAATCGAAAAGGAAAACTTATGTATTCGATGGAATATTAGAAATGTAGCAAATTTGGTGAAGAAATTTCATAAAACGGAATTTGATTATTAGGAAGTATATTAGAAACTCTCAAATTACCCCATTATAGGTTTCATAAGTGTAAAGAAAAGAAAAAAATAGTAGATATGTCATTTCTAAAACATAAAATTGTTATCTCACTCATCGTTCTGCTTCACTTACACCACTTAATTTAAAACATAGCTTATGAGACCACGAGTTTTATAGACATTCCCATTCATCCTAAATGACATGACCCCTCCCCAATCTCGAAACCAATGCCTAAAAAACATTATTTACTTTCGTTTATCGTTAACTGGAAGACGACAGCATCGCGGTCAGGAAAAGATAGATAGTACATGACTGTATAAAGCGTTTTGGAATTTACAAATGACCCTTTGCTATATACATGGTGTATCAAGCATCCACCTGATATATACCGGGCCTTTTAGGGGACTCCACAGTACCAGGGGGTGGGGGAACATTCCCCACAATTATTAACAAAAGCTTAATAAACAACCTAATGGAAAAATTGTGCTGGCATCATCAATTAAGATAAAAAGCTACAGACAATAGAACAATAAAAGTAATAATGGATTTATTACTGCTTAGAATCGAAATAATATTTACTGCCCAACAAAATGAAAACTTTCAGTGTGCGTTCTCTCAGATGAGAAAAAATAAGATTTCGGAAAGCTATTGAAAAATTACTACCATCCTATAGAGCTCGAAATTTTGATCAAAAAAATGTATGGGATCGTCTGTCTACGACGAAGTGTTACGGAAATATTGTCGATAAAAGAGATATAAACATCCCTAGATTTTGTCCAACTTTTTGTCACTCCATCGCCAATGTCACGGACCGCAAAATATATCAGCAATTCCCATATGTGATCAAGATATCTCCCATTAAATGTTGCGTTCTATTTAGTACGCAATGCAATGGTGTCACTGACGCTGTGCGCAACAAATCGCCTTGCAGAACTTTGTTTGGACTTAATTTGTGCACCACCGTTCTCTCACAGCTGCAGCTACCAATTTCCATGACAGATAAACAAACAGACAGGCATAGAATTGGATATTAAGATATAGGATAAAAGCCAAGGTGGCGTCGCTCGCCACCGGTGAGTGTTTGGTATTCAATGGTGGTCTGTTTTCCCAGTGTCGTAGGAGACATTTTCTCCTAGTGACTAACATGTTTCAACGAAAACGTATCTTTTGATATAAGAATTAGGATAGCATAATGGCTGATTTATTAAATTTTAACCTCGAGAGCGATTAGCATTTATCATTTCTGCAGGGATGGCATTACATAGTCGAATAAATAAGAAATAATGGACATAACAAAAATATCAACAACAATAATCGAGTGATTTCAGCTTTTGTAAAGAGATCTTAAATATATGTATTAATATTTTCTTTTTTTTCTTTTAAGCATCCCAATTACACTTCCTATAATCGTTGAGAAATTTTATGTATAACCTCATAATACAGATCATCATCAATTGAAGTTATTTGTTATAAGACTTATTTCAAAAGGTTTTAATGGCATAAAGTCATGCATGACCTTAATGACTTTAATATATTCAATGTCTTGCAATTGCAAAGTCAAAGGTATTGTCTCAACTTATTTGTATATTTAACCATCGACAAAATAAGAAGTGTAAACTAACTTAGTTTCCTATCATAAACATATTGGAAGAAAGGATGTAACAAATACTTGCATTAATGAAAGCGGTGGTTAGTGCAACAGAATATATGAAAATACACAATCAAAAAAGTATTCCCCTTAAAGAATAGGAATCTCAGTATTGTAAAAATGTGTTTATAGTTGCTTTGTGGCGAAAGAATTTTCCATTTATCAGTCTAGCTAAATCGAGTAATATCTGAAGAAACTTTTCCACTTGTGTAAGACCAAAGCTTTTCATAAGCTTCTAGAACGCTTGCTTAAGGTATACCAAGAAGTAGATGTTATATTTGTATAAAATTGATGAAAGTATATCGCTTTTACATTTTGAAGAAGCAGAAAATTGAATCAAATTTTACTATTAATATCGTTTTTCTATGTACTGGAATGGCATTTGGTTGAGAGCCAAAATGCAGGAATGTAAAAAAAATGGAACTATTAGTTGTTCCTTTTTATAATTCTTTCAAACGGTATGAGGATGAAAATATAAATAATTGGAAAAATATCAAAACACATCGACTTTAAAGAAATCCTTGTTCCTCTGTAAAATACAGATAGGCCCGAATTCCGTTGCTTGAGAACGTTCAATAACATTTTGAATTGTGGATCTTGATCAATTACAATATCCTGAATTTACAACAGTTTACAATAAAGTAAAATAATTCCTTTCTCTCCACCCCACAACCAAAACAAACAACACAAAAACTTATCAATCGAGCATTTAAACATACCAAATGTGATTAATTTTTCATGTAGATTCTGGTAATTGGGGTGACTGGACAGGGGGATGTCAAGTAACATGCGGAGCAAATTCTGAATTTGCTTCTATCTCAAGATCATGTGACGATCCTACACCTGGTTTTGGACATCATGTGTGGGAGATGGAAATCCTGATCATTTTGATGAAATGCTTTTTTCATGTAATACAGTTCCTTGCATACGTAAGATGTTTACCAATTTTTTTGTTTGCCACTTCTTCCGTAATTATAAAGAGCCAGTTTTCAAAGCAGTTCATCCAAAGCAAGTTTAATGCGCAAGTTTAATGTGAAATGGCAACTTCAAATGTAAACAAAACAATATAACAATATTAATTTCCAGTAATCCGATGTTCAAACTTCAATTTTAAGAAAGTTCGAATATTATAATCTTTCTCCTAAAATGATTGAACATATTGGATGAATACAAAATCGAATTTCTGAGGTAATTAGTAATTTATTGTATTGAATGTCGAATTTTAAACGCCTGGTTATTTTAACTGAACTGTATGTATGAAAATATCAACAATAAATATTTCAAACTGCTCGGAATATGGTAGTATTGACAGGTAACAAACTGTTTAATTTATTTTTGAACCATTTATTCTATTTTATTCAAATTGCAAACATACGTAATTACGCCGACGATAACACCTTCTCAGCGTTTTCAAATTCCATTCCAAACAAATAAAGCCTTTCTTTGGATCAATCAGAATCACATGATTGTTAATCCTAAAAGGTTTCAATCAATAATCAATCAAAAGAATAGGACGGATACTGCTGGGTACATCCTAAACATTAATAAAAAACAAATCAAGTCTGAGTCTCGGGCAAAGTTGTTAGATGTTAAGGATTGTCAACAGGCTAAAATTCGACATTCATGTAAATGATTTATGTACAACTACATGCCATTGTAAGGTTAGATCTATTTTTGACTTTTCAAGCAAAACAAATCTTAAGACAAAGTTTCATATAGGCCATTTTTAATTATTGCCCAAATAGTATGGCACTTTTTGGCATCTTTTTTATTTTATTTTTTTATTATTTAATCTTTATTTAAAGTTGGAAAGACATATACATAGCTTGTGTGACAAACTAATTAAATCCAACTACATAATTCGTAAAAATATAAAATACCGAAATGTAAAATAAAAAAAGAAATGCTAAAATAGAATGAATAAGAATTGCACGTGATCCGGGCTCGAGAATTAAATTAAAACAAAATCCACGCACTAATTCATATGCAATCTAGATAGAGCAACTGTGGCATTGGCAGTAGCAATTGTTGAGTGTTTGGATTCGAGACTTGAGTAGATTTAATTTTGGGCAATGCTTTAGATCAGCTGGAGGGTTATTCCAGAGAAGCACTGCTCTAAAAACGAAAGAGTTGTTGGTGCACTCTGAGCGCTTAAGTAGCTGCAACAGAGTTCCATGACGCATGTTATAAATAACAGACTTAAAAACAAAAACAGCCCACATAAAACTAGGATTTAGTCGGAAAATCGACTTATACACTTCAGTGGCAAGCAACAACTAATTTGATTTGTGTATTGACACAGCGTTATATGTCTCCAGGACCTTCTCCTTGGGTGTAACAAAATCTAGCTTTACTGTTCTCAAAGCTTGGATGTGCGTGGATTCAATTTTTGCCGAATCCCTCTTTGAGCAGAACATCCAAACTAGAGGACAGTATCTAAAGCAGAATAGAACATATGCATTGCATAGCATTGTTGCCTTTGGCAATTTTAAGTAAGAGCGAATACGTAATAAGGTACTTATTTTATGATTCGCTTTTGTGCATACGTCTAATATGTTAGGTGAAAAACTCAAACTCTCGTCGATAGTCACACCCAGCAGTATAACACATTTAGTAGAAGGAATAGTGTGACTGTCAACAACAAGTTCGCTTTGATTTTCGTCATGACAACCAAGAAGTAAAAACTGAAATTTATCTGGGTTGACAACATCTGGTTGATCCTAAACCAGTTTGTGATAATAGGAATATCTCGGGACTATTTAGATAACACCTCACTGAGAGAGGGATCACATGCATATAATGTATTGTCATCAGCAAAGTTGGCAATCCCAGATAAAATTTCACAGAAAAAGAGATCAATGAGGAAGATATTGAATAACAATGGCCCTAATATAGAGCCTTGTGGCACACCTACAACTACCTCTAGCCATTCACTAAAAAAGGATTCGATTTGCACACGCATCTTTCTATCCTGCAAGTAACTATATAAAAACTTTAAACTTTAAATATCCCAATCCATAAGCCCAAAGTTAAGCTATTAACAAGTCATGGGAGAGAACATCAAAACCTTTTGAGAGGTCCATTAGAACAACTCCTACCTTTCCAGCACTCGCAAGACATTTTTTCCACGCATGGAGGAGATTTAACAGGCAGTGCTGGGTTGAATAGCCTTTTCGAAAGTCAAAAAGGCATTTTGAGAGTTGAGTTATACGACAGGTGTCTGCTTAGTGTTATCGATGATTAATATATTTTTATGCTTTCAAAAATAAGTGTTCCCTGTGTAATTTAAAATAAAGCAAAAGGTAAGAATATACAGAAGAGAAGATTGTGAGATTTATAACAAAAATCTGAGTTTATCATATGTTCCAAACAAGTTTTCTGTATTACGACTTTATCATTGATAAGGTTTATATTTTAATAAAGCATGTAGAAAACCTTTTGTTTTTCTCAAACCCTAAGTTATGCTTCCCATTTTCATGTGGAGATGCTGCATGAACATATGAATGAACAAGTGACCTTAAGCGGTCTTGTGACCTTACCTCTTCCTCGTTTCTGTGTTGAAAAGTAACGAAGTTATTGCTAATGAGCAAAATATATAACTAAATAATTACGTGAAAGTAAAACAATGAAACACATCAAAACGAGGTCCGTATGGACAACCGAGTCAGGTTGCAACATTATAAAGATGAATTCGGGAATGACTTATAATTTGCGACTGTAGTCAAGCACTTCCCTAACAAAGCATTTCCGCTTTCCAATTTGAGACAAAAGAATTCAAGTACAAACAAACATTTAAAGTCAAAACATTTCTCTAATATAATAATTTGAGTCAAAGTGGTAAAACGATACACTAACTTAAAACGAATAACTTGTAACTTTTTTTTTCTCAACTTCATTTTTTCGCTCGTCGAAAAAACAACAACATTTCGTCGAAAAATATCAATTATTACAGAGCATGCCCAGTAATTAAAAGTAAGGTAACTTGAAAGATTAACTTTATCAAATGTTTAACATAAAGTTTGTCCGCCAATTTTAGACCATAAAAAGTTAATGGTGTAAACTTTGTGAAATCGGTTTGGATAAGTGGGCATCAGTGAGAATAATGTTTTTTTTTGGCTAATAAAGCTTGGTTCACATTGATGAGAGAGATATTAGTAATTCTTACTATGTGATTTGTGTTACTTGTGAAGTTAACTCCTCCTCAATAACAGATTCTAGAAAATACTAAACTGCTATTCGACGAGATAAGAGCAGATATTGGAATTTATTGCATGGAGACGAAGCAATATTCGATGACGCATAGCGAAGTCTCGTAATTTACCTTGATGTTTTATCATGCACTTATATATTTTACTTGTGTGTTTTTGGTTATTGCCCAAACATTTTCCCACACAGTTTTGTGAACTGTGAAATCGAACATTCAGTCAAACGTATTGGAATTCGAATGCAATCTGTTTTAAAGTTAGGTTTAAAGAATGATTGGTTGGAGATAGCCATTGCTTTTGCATGGAAAGAGTACTGAGAATTCATGAGAATTTTGGGAAGAAATGTGTTGCACTAGTATTCAACATGGTGAAATTACATAACTGTTCGTACAGAAAGCCTTTTATAGCATAATGTCGACCACATGTTTGGGAGTTTACTGAATAACATTAATTAATTTCAGTTATGCAGGAATTGAAAAGTAGCACAAGGCACAACTTCTTTTGTTGGTTGTAAGATGACTAGATATGCTTTTTTGTGATTTAGTTGATGGTGGGTATGGTGATTGGAGTGAATAAGGTGGATTTAGTGAAATGTGTGGAAGCAGTGGCATGTCATTTAAGTACAGATCTGTCGATAATCCTACTCCAGATGGTGGTGAACCATGCGATGGTCCTGATACAGAATTTCAGACTTGTTTTAAGGTTGTTTGCCCAAGTAAGCTGGGATTGTGTATAATTTTTTAATGTGCATTCACAATTATAATTTAGTTTTGTGAAATTTGGCACTTTTGTTTTAGTTAATGGTGGTTGGGATGAATTGGTGTTTACTTTGGGAGACGAACATTGCACAAAGTCTTGTTTTCTATATGAAGATGAAGTTAGGACTATTTCAAAACATAGTAGTTGTGACGATCCAATTCTCGAAGGAACAGGCGGCAGCTGTGAATTTCATGACTTTAGTGGGATTGGTTTATATGACATTTTTGAAGAGACATGCGCGTCTATAGCGTGTCCAGGTAAACTGAACTTAACAAGTTTTATAAAGACAATGTACCAAAGGATGAAAACCTAAAATGATGCTGATTATTTTTTAGTGGATGGTGGTTGGAGTGATTGAATAAGTCTTGAATGTTCGGCAACATGTAATGCAGCTGCCCCATACGTCACTTTGACGAGGGCTTGTTATGATCCAGAGCCTATGGCAGGTGGTCTTGAATGTGAAGTGTTTGAACATTTTAATTTACCATATAACGAAGATGACTGTCCAGGTACAAATTTCAATACGTACTTCTATCGAAATTTAGTTGTTGTTATCTGTTTATTATTTGCCTTCTTTTTCAACCATTTGTTTCGTTCATTACCATCTTGGTACATCACTCGTGTTTATATTTTCGGCATTCCCGAAAATCGCAAGAATCATTAAAAAGATTAAAACTCTGATAATGCTGGGGTTTTTGTTGTTTTTTTGTTGTTTTTTTCGGGTTCTTGGGGGCGAACGACGAAAGATCTTATTGTTATGACGAGAGTGAGTATTTATCCTCTTCAATCGTGCCTCCTTCAACTGGGTTATTGGATGTCACCTGTGGAAGTGGTGTTTATGAGGCGGGACGTTCTTGTGACAAGATGGTAATTTTATTGAGGGAGAAATTGAGTACCAATCAGGTTCATCATGTGAAATTAAAATTGTTTGTCCTGGTAGGTACAGTAAAAAAAATGGAGCAAAACATTTGTTCTGTTGGCAATCAGTTAAACCATTTGCTAATATATTATCAGCCACGTAAGATCACACAAAGTGTCTACATTTGATGCGCTACGTCAGTGAAGCCATGGCATCGCGTACTAATTAGAACGCGACATTTAAGGTCAAATATCTCGGTAAACAATGGGTATAATTGTCGTCTTTTGGGGACGGGGAAACCATGACGTCATTAATATCTTTGATCTAAAATATTTCCGTAACACTTCGTCGTAGTGAATTTTCCATTATCGCCCGAACCTACACATTGTTAGAAGCAGATACGTTCTTGCCATTAGTCCAGACCAATTGCAATGAAATTTACAAATGACGAAATCATTTGTAAATTGGAAGGATCGTTTCATCGAACTTCTTCCCCAAAATTTAAGTTGGGCGAGTGTTCTATCATTAAAGAATGCATTCCGATTTTCAGTCTTATTATCATTAGAGAAATAGCGAAAGGATATATATTGTTTACCTTATGTAATATACTATCTTTTTGTTCCTCTTTATATCCTTCCTTTTTCACTTTGTATGTTTTATTTAATAACTCAAGTTTTGTTGGATCCGCTTGAAGATGAACGTCCGCGCCACGTTCGTACGCTTTCCAAGCGAAAGCTGAAACACAAGAACCATTAATGGTTATAGATTCGAACATTGCACTCGACACAGGTGGGCGAAACTCAATGCGAAATAATAACTAACATGTGTTTATATAAGTGACCTCATTTCATACACACCTTGCGCTTGGGCCACGTTGAAATATAAGATATGGCAACATGTAGTGCGTTAACCGTAAGTCCTAGATCAAGATGGCATGTACGAAACGCACAGACTTTAACGACTGAAACTGGACCAGGTGCAGCGGTAGTATATCTTGCCGGTTATCACATGATATTTGATTCATCTGGGACTAATAATGATAGCGTACCATATGATTTAGCAGAAGGGAGTTTTTCCATTGCGTATTCACCAATGACCTATCTACTAATGACCCACCAACTTGTTTACAATTTTATTATCATTTTTATACGTCGGAGTCGGTCGCTGATGTCGGTGATTTTAAGGTCACATTAATAGATGGTGCTGGCAATGAAAACGTCATCCTCGATTTGAACCAACAAGCAGACGATGACGATGATGAATGGAAACAATTTAGACATCCCATCGACAATGGCAACCTTGCAACGGTATTATGGATTATGATTTGTTACTTTTCACATGAGCACTACCGTAAAATATAAACCAGGTTTATGGTCGACAAACAAAGGATTAAGGTGAGGTTTATGATAGACAATATTTTTCTGTAGGTTTCATTTTATGCTCGACGTACCCTTTGGTGACAAAGCAATTGACCGCATCAATTTCTACCCATTGGAATGTGACAACGTAGTGGATTACAACAGGGTCTCATAAAATGCATATAAGTCCGTTATAAAGTGTGTACCTAAAGAAGGAAGAACAACTGCACATACTACATGTAAACGGCAACAATTTCTTTTGATTTAAGGCTGTTTACTTGGTTTGGTATTGGTTTGGTATACCCAGTGGGTAAAATTTTCAAAAAGTCTCTTTGGGGGAGTGTTTTTTATTGAAACAACAGGCGATATATATTGCCGTTCCTTTAGAAAACACTCCTCCTCATAAACATTTTAATGATTTTGCCTACTGGGAAATTTACTTCCTCGTTCTGTTTTTTTTAACCGACACTACTATTGACGATCTGAAAGGGTAATTTGTGTACTTTGATATGACGTCATATATTGTATTATTTATTCCTAAAGATTATTTTGTTTTTATTTTCTTTCGAGTAACTCTGCCTATTTAAAAATGAGCATGATTCATAAAGTGATTACATGTCGTCTCCATGGAAACATCAGTCTGACTATCTGGGAAAAAAAATTTCCTTATCTCCTCACATTTGCTTTCACGTTTGCTCTACAACCTGTGGTGGAGGAGAGCAAACACAAACTGAATCATTTCTAGATGTCTTCTTTACACCAATTTTTACCTTTTAACAGTTCATTATGAAATATTTAGATACGTTTATTTTTCCTTTTTCTTCACTTTCTTATTTTGAGGAAAATTTATAGTTTATCATTGTATTTTCATTCTATTGAAAAGAAATCTTCTGTTAATGTACTGTTTACTAACATACCCAGAGAATAGCCCTAGAGAATTACCTCCAGGAGAATAACCCCCTCTATCAAATTGCTCCCGGAAAATTGTCCCCCATTATCCCCCAAAAGCACCTTTTTTCCTAAATCGCTACTCAAATGACCTGCAAACTAATAGAAAGCTTTAATTAGAGATCAAAGACTTTTGGACTTGGTGGGAAATTCATATTAAATAACAGGGTTCTCGGCCATCCTTACAATAAAAAAATCAGGGAATCTTTATTATTAAGAAGAAAAGTACCCTTCTTTTGATGTAACTGAAAAGAGGATAATGCTGTCTGGTTATATTCATAAGACGCTATAATAACAATGATAACTATAGGGCAAAGAGGACAATGGTGGAGGGAATCTGATAGGATCTTTTGGTGGCAGAGGGGAGGAGTAAAAAATGTTGGCGATCTCGTGTATCTGTGTGTATCGGGGGTTCGGTTACTGGGTTTTATTTTTGGTGTAGCTTACGATTAATGTAAACAGGTCCCTTCTGATTCAAAACCTGCTGCGCATGCTTGACGACAGTTGTAAATACGAAATTAAGAGGATCTGAAAGGAAAAGAATTTCCTGTCTTATCTTACATTTTATTTCTGTGTTTTGAGGGACACCTATTTTTTTGGCTTGTCACGTCTTCGTGCATTTGCACAGTAGTTCAATAATCAGGGAAGCCCTTCAGCGAAGTCTGGAAATGTATCTATCAAAAATTGATGCAAGAAAAACAACTCGAACACTCAGGTGGTTTTCAATGCTAAAGGTCTGAAAAGATTTATTAACCATGCGACGGAGAACACTGTATAGGTACAAAGAGCAATATGTACTTTTAAATACCCTTTTTACGTTGTTTTTGTTTTGTCCAAAATTTAAACGATTAATATTTCAGTTTAAAATAACTATATTATTGATTTCCTTAGAACCAGAGTTTACATCTTTGACAGGTAAGGAAATGCGTTATTTTCGGAGTCTTGATTTGCGAAAATATCTGATGCAAAAATATCTTCTTACACAAGGTACTTTGTTGCTGTCATGCAAAAAGTAATAGCTATTGAACCAAAACAAATATTCAATATAGAAATATTCAATATGATATGAGCACATGAAAGCAGCAACTGTTGCTATCATATCCAGAGGTCTGAACAGCACAATTTACATCCACCCGACCAACATAACATACACTATATACATCCAAAACTGTAGGTATAGGTAATACCCGTCGAGTGAACCCTTGTAAAAACTACGTACTGTAACTGTTAAGTGAGTAAGAAAGTATTTCATTTGATGGTAACGAGGTTAGAGAATATATCAGCTGAAAAGTTGGATGTGGATCTGATAGCGTATTGTAAATACAGAACTAAACGGAGTTTACTTTTCTGAATAGAATAATAGTAATAAATAATAAAATTACTTCAAATAGTAATAATAAGAATTTCTTCCATTGTTTCCCTGTAGAATATACAATTTAAAATGATCAGATGAAAGAAAGATAAGTATAATAGCTAGCTATTTTGATAATAATTCTGTACGTCTCCTCTCTCATGTTCAACAGTCTGTGTTAACTGTGGTGATCTCCTGCAGTCTACATTCCACCCTTTAAAACTACGGTGTCAGGCTACAACTAGGGACAAATTCGCAATTACAGGCGTACAAATGCTAATGAAAGATCAGCTGCATTACCGGCGCTGACCAAAAATATACCAAATTATCCAAATTTCTAATTTGCGACTTTCTTTCGATACAGAAAAGCGAGAAAAAGAACGTGCGCCAAAAATCTTCACAGAATACAGCGAGTGAAAGTTTTTCAAAATTGCAAAAAATTTGACCTTAGTGTCCAAATAGTAGACAGCTCCTGTTGTGACATATAGTTTTAAGAATTGCTGGGTGTTCGAAAATGAAAAAAAAAGGAAAACATTTATAGCTATCTCCGCAATTTCCTGCTACCTATTTTTTTCTACTGTTGTTGTTGTTGATTCTTAACTGCCGTTTCTGGAGAATTTGAATTTAAAAGGGAACCAATTGTGTGACGAAAAAAGATTATTATATAAAGGTTAAACACAGAAACAACAATCTTTATTAAAATGTTTGTTCATTTAAAAGGGTTTGTCATAAGTTCCAGATTTGTGTGTTGGTGTGATTCTTGCTGAATTCTAAATATACGGTAACCTGCCTGATGCCAGCGATAAGTTGAGAATGTAAGCAAGTGGCTGTAAGCGATGTTATTTGCACAGTCCTTTGATAATGATGGTGGGAGGTTGTCGAGCCGGCCAGTTTTACATCTTTTCAATTGGCACCAATGTTTTTCAATCACAATATTGAGAACGTAATTTAATTTAAAACAACCCGAATTTCTGTGTAAGCGCGGGACGTATTATCAACTTTCGACTCGTTCTTCTTCCTATATATATAAAAAAAGATTTCTCGAAAGTTTCTGACATTTAAGTGCAAAAGCGTATATCTTTTGTAAAAATTGCAAATAGTGGGGAAATATCTTTTAGTTTTATGTAATGACTTTTTAATGACTGTCAATATCATATACTTCGTTTAGCGAATCGGCGTCTTTACAGTTTCGGTAATAAACGTTGTCTGGAATTACGAACTTATTGTAACGTCATGTTTTGATCTTTAAATAGAAGTTAAAAAATCAGTTGAAAAGATAACAATCCGTTAAATAGACGCATTCTTATTTACCTATTTTACTAATACTTCAGTACTATGAATATATCTGTATTTGATATGCTTTATTTAAAAACTCGAAAACTATTATTCGTGAAGAATCAATTTTAATTACGAAATATTGAGGAAATAATGTATGTGATTTTAAAGGGTACTCGGTCCTGGGAAACTCTGGAACTCCTATTGAAAGTAACACGGATTTGAAACTCCCAGTAGGCAAAATCTTAAAAAGGCTATGAGGAGGGGTATTTTTTATAGGGATGGAAAGCAATATCACCTGCTGTTTCAATAAAAAACGCTCCTCCACAGAGCTTTTTGAAGATTTTAACCTCTGGGTAGCTTCCATACCGTGTCCAAACAAATACCGAAATAATATATTTTAGAGAGAAGAACAAATTTATGCTGGATACAATTATTCATAAATATGCATCATGATTTTTCCCTTCAAAAGATTGATGGAGGCTTTTCATCCAGGCCGCTTTCGCATTACTAACGTCAGTGTGGTAACAACTACATATGTACATAATTTACAGCAACCAAAAGAAAGTTACCGTTCTCTTTATCAGTTTGTCTTTCTTTTACCTTTTCTTTTACTTATTTTCAGTTGACGTAATGTTTGTTCAATTTATACATTGATTACACACCCGTAATCCCCGACTTATCGAATTTTTTGATTGATCATTCTAGTTTATGAACGTCATTGATGTCGTCATACTTAAACTGTCGGGCAGATTTATTAAGAAAGACTTTCTCCTTCAAACACACGTTTAGTTGATCCTAAAAAAGGTTTTTACTGTCATTTTCTGTCAAATGGAAGAATCCAATATTTTGTTGTTACATAAAAATCAAAAGAAAAAAAATGCTAGTTGATACAATGTCAGGAAAGTTTTGAGTTTTCTCATGTCACCACTGAGCAAGTTCTGCAGACCATTTTAAATGTAAATGCATCCAAAAAGACAGATGGCAGCATCCAAATTAGCATTCTCCTGACTGCTTCAAAGGAGTCTTTTGATTGAAGTGTTTTTCAAGTTAAGGTGATGTTATCCCAGCTCATAAGAAAAAATAAATCCAAACTTTAAAGCCATAACTCCTCTCTCATCAATCACAAAGATATACGACAGTTCTCTGACTTTGTGCAAACTAAATTTTCGAAATATCTTTGTGGCTTTCGGAAAGGTTACTCGACCCAACCGTGCGTTTTAAACCTCGTTCTTTCCCAGGTAAAAAGCCCTCTCTGGTTCGGGGAAGGTCGTTGCAGTGCTTATGGACTTATCGAGAGCTTTTGATGTCTCCCACACTATTTGTTGGTAGCGAAACTTTGGGCTTATGGACAAAATGCTGCGTTTTCTCTACAGTTGTTTCCCGTTATAATTGGATAGGAAAATGCGTGTACGCATAAACTTAGTTTTCAGTGAGTGTTTTGGGAGTCTTCCCAAAAGGTTCTATACTCGGTTCACTTTTGTTTAATATTTTTCTCAATTATTTCTTCATGTGTGCTTAAGTGTCTTGGACAGTGCAGTGCACTTTAGTAAAAAAAGAAATGAAAATATTTTGAGGACAAAACACCTCCCTTTCTACATTGCTATAACTTTCCTAATATTATTCCATTAAATTCACAGAAAATAATTCGACAATTATTTGTGTTTTCTTTCCAAGCAAAAGTGCTTTTTGTTTTTTTTAGTCATTTTACAGCAATTACTGACTTAAACAGTTGCACTAGTCGCCGCCCCTTTCACATCACGAGATAGAAATTTCGGACATGGGCAGATATCGGGGGTTATCCAACTTTTGTTCTGTAAAGTACACCCGGTTGCATTGATGCTTCATTTCCTGCTGTTCTTAACTTTGCTCTAAAATGGATACACGGTCAAAAACTCCTATTATGTTTTCTCGCTGGAGTTAAACAACAAAAAAAAACCATGACCAATCAAGCCACAATCAACCTTCGATGGGCAATTTGTGCCATTGGACTCTTTTTCCTTGGCGCACACACACACAAGTTCAACTACACAGACGCTTGCATTCTAGTGCAGCAATAATTTACGTAATCCGCGCGAATCCAAAGGTGTTTATACGATGTTAAAACTCTAATATCTTACAGCAAAATTACATTAGGGTTATTAAGCCCTTGGCATTATTAACATCATAAACAGTCATCGATAATTCCGTGTCCACAAACGTTAGATATCCAAAGGTCTACTTGTAACCTTTTTATCGTATAGTTAGTAGCGTTGTTTCCACTATCGTAGATAACGGAAACAGAGTTTCTTTGCGTATTCTGCATCACTGTTGGATGCTTGGGGGAGCGAGTCAGCGCATGCGCATTCCGACTCGTATATAAGTCGGATCTGGTTCACAACAAGCTCTCTCTCGTCACTTGGTTTGAGTATCTTAAACTGTTAAGATGTCGTCCGAAGAAGCGAATTTAGAAACCAGAATGGTCGACCTCGTGGAGAAAGCCTTGGAACGAAGTCAGGAGCAAACCCTGCTGGCAGCTTCGACGGTCGCTGAAAAGGTTGCTGAGAAGTTCTTGCAGAAACAACATCAACAGGTCGATCGAGCTTTGCAAGAACAGCGATCGTCAGCCAACCTAAAAGGAAAAGGCAGTTTACGACAATTTGAATTCTGCCAAAACGTCATGGACAAGCTCGATGAAGCCTCCTCAAGTTTGTCGCAGAATAACGTTGTAGCTGCAAAGGAAATGTTAGAGGAAGGTAAGAAGCTTGTTCGTAAAAGGATGAAATTGATTAAGTTAGCCGACAGGGAGGATTGGGCAACCGTAAATGAATATTTGAGCGATAACTTAGCTTCTGATTCGGAAGACGAAAAGTTAATAAACAGAACCATTAGATCTGCCGCTGCAAAACGCGAAAAAGCAAGAAAATTAAAACGGACAAATCAACGATCTTTTTCCGAAAAACAAAATTCGTTTGGTTGGTCTTTTCAAAGACACTTTATTCCTAAAAGAGATTTTCGTTTGGACAACAAAGTTTGTTGGGGATGTGGAAGATATGGTCATTTGAATTATCAGTGCCCCAATTCAAGGCTTAATATATCTAGTAATATGCCAAACAACAGCTTAAACGTGAGCGAACTTAAACGCTGAGGCACCTACTTTGCTTATAGTATAATTCTAGTTAACTTTTGTGTTTTTCTTAATTCATTGTTAGAAAGAAACTGGGAGCTCGAGGAAGGTTGCCACAATGGAAACTCTGTAGTAGGAAGCCTCAGACAAAATTTTAATTTTAAATTTTAAATTTTAAATTTTGGGAAAGTGAATTGGACTCCTCACCTTTTGTTTTAACCATGATCAAAAATGGCTATCGTTTGCCTTTTGCGGTTCATCCTCCAAAATTCTGTGCCAAGAATAACGCTTCGAGTCTAAAACATAAGAAGTTTGTTGAAAACAGCATAGAAGAATTATTAGCACAGGGTTGTATCGAAGAAGTGAAACTCATGCCTTACTGTTGTAATCCTCTGACCGTCGCAGAACGCCAAAATAAATTACGGTTGGTTCTAGATCTACGCCATGTCAATAAACATTTGGAATTCCCTAAATTTAAATACGAAGATCTAAAAGTAGCTTCGAAACATTTAGAGAAAGGTGATTTTTTCACAACATTCGACCTTAAAAGTGGATACCATCATATACCAATTCATGACGACGACAGAACATTTTTAGCCTTTTCGTGGACAAATGAAGATGGGACAGTGAGGTTTTTTCAGTTTGTTGTTTTGCCTTTCGGTTTAGCGAGTGCAGGTTATGCATTTACAAAACTAACAAGGCCATTAATAAAACAATGGCGCAAGCAAGGTATTCGTTGCACAATGTATTTAGATGATGGGATATCCAGTGCAAAATGTTTTGAACTGGCACGTAATCATAGCACCATTATTCAAAGTGATCTAAACAACGGAGGTCTTCTAATAAACGTTAAGAAATCTAAGCTCATACCATCACAAGAAGGAAAGTGGTTAGGGTTCAATATCGATACAAGATGTATGAAATTCTTTGTCCCTGACGATAAAATTCATTCTGTTCTTCAATTGCTTGAAGTAGTCTCCAATTCGCATTCGACCAATGCAAAAACCATTTCTAGAATTGCCGGAAAAATTATTTCAATGTCATTAGGAATCGGTCCTTTGACAAGGCTATTTACAAGGCAAATGTATCGTTTTATCGATTTGCGATCATCTTGGTACGAACCGAAACTTATCGACAAGCTATTACAAGAAGAGATTTTATTTTGGCACAGAAACCTAAAGTCTAGAAACGGATTTCAAATAGTAGACGACCATTTTACATCCAAAATTGTTTGTTCAGACGCTAGTGACACAGGATATGGAGGTTACGTAGTGCAAAAGCTTGGAAGTGTTGTAGCTAGAGGTGATTTTACTTCTACTGAACGGAGAGAAAGTTCAACTTACCGCGAGCTCTTAGCTGTAAAACTCATTCTTCAGTCTGTTGCTGAAAAACTCAGAAATGAAAACGTGCTTTGGTACTCTGATAATGCTAATGTTTCGAGAATAATTCAAGTCGGTAGCAGGAGACCTCATTTGCACAAATTATCATTAGAAATTTTCGATCTCTGCTTACAGAATAATATAAGGTTACAACCTTCGTGGCTCTCTAGAGAACATAATGAACCAGCCGGTTCTATTTCTAAAATTAGTGATACTGACAACTGGGGGATTGACATGGAAACGTTTGAGTATATTCAAACACAGTTTGGTATTTTTACTGTTGATCGTTTTGCCGATGATTTAAACAGAAAGGTTTCCTTCTTCAATTCCAAGTTTCATTGCCCCAATTCTTCAGGTGTAGACGCCTTTACGTACGATTGGTCTGAACATTTTAACTGGTTATGCCCCCCAATCGCTTTGATCAGTGACGTTATAAAACATGCAAAAAGATGTAAAGCAACAGCTGTCTTGTTAGTTCCCATGTGGCAATCTTCATACTTTTGGCCGTTATTAACATCAGATGAGAAAACATTTAATAACTTCATTCGCGATTATTTATTATTAGATCCATATTTTTATAATTTTTCAGCCAGAAAATCAGTGTTTAATGGTTTTGCTAAATTTTTGTCCCTAGCTTTGTATATCAACTTTTCTGTCTAACATGGAAACGTTTGGAAATATGACTATTTTTATCAACACTTTGTTTATTACGACACGTTGCTAGTCCTGTCACTACATAAGAGGGTGTTTTCTGCTTTTCTCTCCACGTGAATGTTATTTCACCGTACGGGTGTGTAGACGTCTGGAGTTAATTTTACGCCCGACGGGCTGTTTAATAATACTTTTGGTACGCCATGTTGCTTACTATCTCATTGTAAGGCCTCTTTCTCTTCACTTGAGCGATATCCATACGGGTTTGTAGACATATTGAGCTAAAGTGATGCCTGATTGGTAGATTGGCAGGACTCTTGAATGAGTCATCGCCGGACGGGCGTATGGATAGTACTCTTGAATGAGTCATCGCCGGACGGGCGGATGGGCAGGGGTTGTGAGTGCGTAATCGCAGAACGGGCGTGAAAATATTAGGTAATAATAAATAATAGGATTTTCTAAAATCTCTCTAATAGATCATATCAATATCGGCCTCTGGAATAAGTTGGATTCTATTCGCGACAGTTCCCTTAAAAGTAAGGCTGCCAATTTACCAAAACTATTTCAAGCCGCTTTCGCACCAGATACAATAAGCAAATATAAGAGAGCTTGGCATAAATGGGTTGAGTGGACATCACCATACGAAGAAGTTCAACATTGCCCTGCAGATCCTTTCTTCGTTTGCATATATTTTAACGATCTGGTACAAGAAAAGAACACTTCTAGTGCGATTATATCTGCATTATGTGGAATCCGATGGGGGCACATCAATGCAGGTTTTGATCCTCCCACCGATCATCCTATTATTAAACTAGCTTTTGAAGGTGCTAAAAGGCTCGCAAAAAAAAAAAAAAAAAAAAAAAAAACTGCGGAGCTTATAACAGCTCTCATTTCAAAATTTGGAGCTTCTACTAATCTGATGCATCTTCGATTTATTGTCATTTGCCTTTTAGGATTTTCCGGATTCCTTCGAATAAGTGAACTTTTAAATTTAAAAATCAAAGACCTGAAAGAGAAGTCTGATTCTTTTGAGATATTTTTAGAAAAGTCAAAAACAGATCAACTTCGGGAAGGCCATATTGTTCATATTGCAGCCACTGGAACATTGACTTGTCCAGTACTCTGGCTCAAGAAGTTCTTGAGGATAACTTCCCTCAGCCAAGAGCCTAATTCGTATTTAATCTGTCGATTATCAAAAACTAATAAGGGACACAATGTATTAGGATCTCAAAAAATTTCTTATGATGCTGCACGAAAAACATTTCTGGAGCATTTGGACGCAGTCGAACCCGGCGCAAAAGAAACGTTTGGTCTCCATTCTTTGCGCTCTGGTGGAGCCAGCGCGGCAGCAAATAACGATGTTCCAGACCGGCTAATAAGTAAACATGGCAGATGGTCCTCTAGTTCTTCTCGTGATAGGTACATTAAGGATAGTAAGAAGAAAAGGTTGAGTATTTCAAAGTCTTTAGGCATTTAAAAAATAATAATCCTCTTTTGCTCTCTCGTCATGTTATACCAACCAAGACGAAAGAACCAATTCTTCCATAATTGTTGTTTTCTATTATTTCCCTGACTGTTGAGAAGAAGTGGAAAGAAGCGTTGTTTCCACTATCGTAGATAACGGAAACAGAGTTTCTTTGCGTATTCTGCATCACTGTTGGATGCTTGGGGGAGCGAGTCAGCGCATGCGCATTCCGACTCGTATATAAGTCGGATCTGGTTCACAACAAGCTCTCTCTCGTCACTTGGTTTGAGTATCTTAAACTTTTTCGTTTTCTTCGAGCTAAATAGTTTTTTAGCATTAATGTTTATTCATTGATTAAATTGATTATCTTTCATTTTTCTTTTTCATACCGGATCGTCTGCAACACTGGATTGTACAAACTTTCCCACGAGAAAGAAACGCATGTCTTTCCTGACAAAAAGAATACAGAAAGATTGCAGAAATGATGCAGACGATAGTGTTAATGATAATCATAATGTGACAGACAGAATAAGACACCCTTAAACTTCGGGGGTATAGGCGACTAATGCAATTGGTTCGAAGACGATGTTTCCTCTGAGGGGGTTTTTCGCTGCCGGCTAGTCGCCATGCAGGAGATTAAGTGTAAACGATACGTTTTGATTAAGTGTAAATGATACGTCATGTTATACCAACCAAGACGAAAGAACCAATTCTTCCATAATTGTTGTTTTCTATTATTTCCCTGACTGTTGAGAAGAAGTGGAAAGAATGTTACTTTATGCTATTCCTTAGGAATTTAAAACAAAAACGTGTCAAGAAGCCGTTTCTGAATCAGCCAAGGAAATAGAAACATCAAGTATAAGGTTTGGATCAATACGAATTAAATTATATTCAAAGGTTATCTCTTCTCCACTCAGCACGGAACACATAATAGATCATAGATAACGTAAAAAAACAACAATATTGTATTACAAAATAAAGTTCTTTACAAAGTCTGAAAGTGCTTAATCTACTGGTCCAATGGGATACATGAAAGTACAACAAGTGTTATTACGTCCACAAAAAATGCAAATGAAGAACTCGGGAATTACGGTAATAAAAAGAAACAAAATCTGAATGTCAATGTTCGAAATTTTAAATATGAATCAACGGCAACCACGATCAAATTCTGTTGCAAATCTCTTCTTTCACGTTAACATTCTTCTCTGTTCTTAAGATTGTGCATAGGAAAATACGAAATGCTTCCGAACAACACCCAACTTCAAACAATTCACCTGCAGATAAAAAATGAAGAGATATAAAATACCAATCAGTTATAATGTAAAAATATGAATTCAATGTGTCGCACTCAACCTAGCTGTTCCTATAACGTACTAAAACATAAAGGAAATTTCTTCAAGATATTTTTGAGTTCAGTTTAAAAATGATGGAATGAATGTCCAAGTTCAAATAAAAAATTTGAAATTTAACACTGAACAATAATAATGAAGATGCAAAAATCGATTTATACCTATCCCGTTATAGCTGTGTCCACGTCCGCACAAGCCAAAGGATAGAAACTGACGTCATCAACACCACGATCACTCCTTGAATTTAATGCAGTTCCTGAGAATCGAATCTAAACAGAAGAGCATGTAATATAAAAGAACATCTGTTTTATTTTAGTTCGATTGTCATCCGTTTTCCCTTTCACAATGCGTGACAAGATGACGATTTTCCTGTGGCGATCAGGCTGCACATAGGACAGTACAGAATGAGTGCAAAGTATTATAGAAATTTATAAATTAACTTACCTCGTAAGTGCTGGCAGCAGCGTTTATATCCACGTCTTGTTTCACCCAACCGTTGATCAGTTCCTCGGTGTGTGTCAATAAATCTGTTTCAGTGCCTGAAACAACTTGACTGACCTTGAACTCGCCATCTTGTAGATCTGATGTTGAGTTTTCATGCATGTGGAGATAGAATCTCATACACCGACTTCCTGTGAATGCAGCTTGATTAGGCAAACCAAAGAAAGTGGTCGTTTCGGCATACCTAAGACTAGTGACAGGTTGTCTGGAGGACGATTCAAAATAAACATAGTATCCATTATCAGTTTCTAAAGCAAACAATATCATTTTGGTGAAGAAAAGTACCTATAGGACGATAAGTGCATCGAATTTACCATGAGATAAAGTAGGATTGAAGGATAAAATGATGGAAATAAAATGAATAAAATGAAATGAACTTACGAAGGGTGTGGTCACTATATGGTCCAGTATCTCCCGTCTGAGTTCTTCCACTGTTCAATGCCCAACGATTTACATCCGGATCAGTAGAAAGGGGTGGAATGACAAAATTACATAACGTTGAAACAGGAGGATCATCCGTTGTCTCGAAGGTACAATCATTAGCATCTAAAATAACGGAGGACATGTTTCAAATAATTTAAGATGAACTTATAGCAGAAAAGGAAATCATGAAAATCGATTAAAGGAACGTTTTAAAATAAGTCATTGCGTGAAACAAATGGAAGAAAAGCATTCGTTTAAAGGAAAATGTTACGATCCCACCAAACGCATTCATTCTGTGTTGATCTTTGAACAATCGATTTTGAAAGTTTTAATGAAGAAACACGCATGTTTTTCTAATTCGGAAGGCAGTTAAAAAATACCTTAAGGGAAGTAATTTGTGCGAGAAGAAATTTGTGCGAAGAAGCTGAGTCGGCAATTCGTGAAAATTTATTCCGCGAAACACTTTTAATGGCTTTTTGAAGTCTTGTCAGTTTTGGTGAATACTATCAGTCATAAGGAAACAGATGGTTGTGATCTGCTGTCTCTTAAGTAACAAATAAATAAACCACTCTCATTTTTCAATTTCCTAGGTAATAGATGCATGCAAGACATGAGAAAAACACACAATATATATTTTGTAATACATAATATATTATGTGATAAACACACATACATTATGTAAAAAGTCGAACATATTTCATTTTTTATAAAATATATTACTTGTTAAATTATAGGTACCTTTGAGCAACCATAAACAAGTTAGTGAAAATGCATTTTTAGCAATCAATTTTTCAGTTTAAAATAATTAAACTACTATACTCGTCTCATCAAATGATAAATTAAGTTCACGAAATTGAAATTCAATTCGCTATTTCCAAGACCTCGATTTGCGAAAATCTCTTCAACGAAAATATTTTCTCGCACAGATTTCTTTCCTTTAAGGTAATTGCCCCACAGTTGAGTGATTTAAGCAATGACAACCTACATATTTCTATCGTATTCTATTATGAAATAAATTCTTCGCAAAGATATACCTGGGCAATGTGCCATATAACAGTCTTCAGAATCAGGTTCTGTAAGACCAGTACTTCCACTCTCCATTGTACAATCTGCACCACCGCCAGCAGGGGCAGGATCATCGCAAGCTCTCTCACGGGTTCTTGTTCCAGCACCACAAGTCGTTGTGCATGAACCCCAATTCTCCCAATTGGACCAAACACCAACAACTTAATATAAAAAAATAAGGAAACTCGTAACATATAAGAATGACTGCATTAACGAAATATCACCTCCCTCCAGTTATATAAGAAAAAAAGAAAGAGTTCTAATCCATTTATATCTTCAAAAAGTACTTCAGTATTACCTGGACAATCATTAGTGTTGCATTCTAGTGTTTGTGTAGCTGACCCAACGCAATTGGCACCAGTACCTGCTGGTGCAGGATCTGTACATGTTCGAATTTGTGTTTGCTCTCCACCACCACAGGTTGCAGAGCACGAACCATCGTTAGCCCATGTTGTCCAATCACCATTAACTATGATAATAAGACAAATAAGTTACTCAGTACAAGAAAATCGCAAATGTTTTATTTTTGTGGAATGAAAGAACGAATGGATACATGAATGGATGTCATCATACACGATGGATGTTTTGCAGTAAAAGGGCACACAATTTGATTAATGCAACTCATCACAAAGCTCTGTGTGTAAAGCTAAATACATTCGCATATACATTAGATGAGTTGCTACTTATGTCAAATAGCATTCACATTCACACCAAGAATCTTCAGCTCATGATAATTGAGATTTTCAAGTCCCTTAATCAATCAAATCCCGAATTAATGAGGGAACATTTCATCTTAAAGGGGAACATGTATAATCTTAGACAAGGCTCTTCTATTGTTGTTCCCAAAGCACAAACAACAACAGCCCTAAATTCCTTCAAATTTCGTGCATCCTTGGCGTGGAATCACTTACCAGCTAATCTGAAGGAAATAAAAGACCTGTCTAAGTTTAAACATGCCCTCAAGGGACAGAATATCTATTGCAGATGTAAGAACTGTATTTGATTGATAATATTTTCTTTTTTCTTTTTAATTTTTATCTTTTACATATTTTAGCATGTTGGACTGGATTAGTTACATTTGTATACTATTTTTAAATCCAACTGAAAACAAAGAATAAATAAAATAAATAAATAAAATGTGTTTCATTGTTTCACTTTCACGAAACTATTTATTATTTATTTATTTACATATTTTTCTCATTTGCAATAACTTCGTTATTTTTCAACATAGAAACGAGGAAGAGGTGTATTATGGGTCTCCTTACAAAAATTACTAAACTTCAGGTTGATGATCAATCGCTTAAGGTCATTTGGAGAGGTCGTGCAGCATCTCCAAATGAAAATGGGAAGCATGTTTCATCCCGAACAGAAACGGAGGAGAAAATAGTATAAAGGTTGTAATTGAATAAGTAGTAATAAGTAGTAATAACTGTTAACGTGAGGTGACTGAAAAATACTGAGGAAAAGTTAACCATTTTCAATCCTTACTCTTCAAGCATCTCCCCAGATAGTAATTAAAGGTTCGTTAGACTATATTACATAGGATATTTCTTTTAAAGTAAATTATCGTAACTAACCTGGACAGGCAGGATGACCACAATCACGTGTTTCTATTTGATCACCTACACAACCAGCACCACCATTGGAAGGTAAAGGATCGGTACACTGTCTGCCTCGTACCTCAAGGTCGTCACCACAAGTAAGCGTAGTGCAACCCTGCCAGTCAGTCCAACCAGACCATATACCGTCCACTAAAATTTGTGTAAAGGAATAAAAAACGTTATTTAAAGATTTAAGCATAACATAGAGCCTTAAAAACGAAAGGCTTTCTACATGCTTTATTGAAATTTATACCTTATCATGATAAAGTCGTAATGCAGATTACTTCTTTGCAACAGATGATAAACTCAGATTTTTGTTATCAAACTCACAAGATTCAGTTATCATGAATTGGTAAATTTGTAAAATTCAAAGGAAATGAACAAATGAATATATTTTTGGTACTTATATTTGAATGTTTTGTTTCCACTCTTTTTAAAAAAAATAAAACTCAAACACTAAACATGTTCTGTGATTTAAATGGTCAAATTATGGTAAAATCTGAGGCCACGGTGCAACATTTCTGGGCGCATGCATTACATATGCTCGATGACCGGGGCCGTGTGTGAAAGATTTTGTGCAATAATTCCTGCAGTTTTCATTGTCCATAGGTTGAAACAGAATCGGAAACTTATTAGTAGAAATTGGTGTGCTTTTAAACAAAATACTCACTACTTTTCGTAATTAGTTACGCTATCTTTATAAAAATATTCAGAGTATGTTTTTCTTGGTCAGTCAACCTCTCTTCCATCATGTTCCTCCTTTTTTAACCTTCAATTTTTAATTAAACATTCAACACGCTCTCTCTGTGAACATGCTCAAGTTCGTCTGTACAATAATATAGGATCCTGTTTCACAAAATAGTTTCATTCAGTGGCTCTATTGTGAACATGCTAACGTTTCTTTGTACCATTATTAAAAATATTGTATGCAACAAGAAAAAAAAATGAGATTAATTTTTTTTTCTTGATGTATGCAACATTCTTCTAATGGATAGTTACAGATAATTGGAAACTTATAAGTAGAAATTACAGATAACCAGAATAGAAAGCTTAAAGATGATGAATGAAACACTTAAAGATGATGTATCTTCTGAGCCTTTCTAACTCTTTTTGCAATTTATATTCTCCTTTTTCGTTTTTTTTTAAAAAACCTTCCATGATCACTACTGTTGCGTTTGCATTCATTCGAAATGATTTGTATTATTTGCTTGAAAAAAAAATTGTTTTGAACAAGACATTTTGCTATCGAATTCCCCTTCTAAGCCAATTGGTCAGTCTCTGCAAGCCCATCAGAGTGTGAACCCACCCTTGTATAACTGCACAAAATTTGAATTGTAACACCATGGGATTATCAGTGCAGGTTTCAATAAAAATTATTCAAGCTTAAAATACCTTATATAGATAATTATTTTCCACTTAAAGTTTTTAATTTCTCCGAAATATTTAGTGTGGATTAAATTTCGTGGTTTGAAAGATTTTAGAAACGATATTTAAGTTTACATTTTTCTTCTTGTTCTCTCAACGAAGGGCATTCGGTCATTATCAGGGACTTCACGCAACTACGATGGCAACGAGGACGGCGATGTGAGAGTAATCTATGAATATTCGGGAAACAATGAATCACAAAGCAACGAATGTTTTAAGATTTGGTCTGTTATAGCTAAAAGTCTGATCGATGAACTAGGAAAGAAATGCTATCGAAACAGTATTAAAGCAATACAAGATATTACTATTCTTTTTCAGTCCGACTTCAAAACATAATTTTCACGTTGTGTGCAGAACGTGGAAATGTGGTAATGATGTATTTAACCGACAAAGTTTTCAAAATGGTATAGTATGTAATAGAGTTTCTTGCTAAACGAAATCCGCAAGGTAAAAGAATTCTTTGTTTCGCCTACGTCGCCCTCCTCGTTGTCGTCGTATTTACGTAAGGATCCCAGCTATCGTAATGGAGACTCAATGATTTTTATTTTTTTTTGTTGATTTTTTACTTCCGTACACTGTAAAACACAGACAAATAACCCGAGGAAATAAGAACTGACTTCAACATGTATTTATTATGATGGTTCACCGAAATTTAGTGCATTTACTATGGATTAATTTGCGTGTTTTTCCAAAACAAACATGAACCTTTCTCCACACAAACTTTTATCATGTAAGGTAGCTTTAGAAATATATCATCTAGCATTTCGTTGAGTCCTATAGTATAGTTCACAGTGGCGGATCCAGTGATATGTCGAAAATTGCAGAAAAGCACATTAACCGGTCTCTATCACCAATGAATTTATTTGCGTGTTTTTCTTTAATGCTGTGATAGCTATTATTTTTCCTCTGCAAATTTTAAAATACCTCCACATCCGCTGCTGATGCGCCAATCAAAACCTTACTTAAACTGAATAAAATGGTATCACAAATGATGAATAAGGAACAAATACTTGTTCAGGAAATTTAAGTTGTAAAAGATAAATAATATCCAAATCATAAATGAATGAAATATTGAGGCTGGATGGAGGAAGGTGTGTTGTACCTATATCCAGAGCTCTTGCTTTAACACTCCAGTAAAATCATTTTACCTGATAAACGTTATAATCTTCATAAAGAGTTCCTTACTGATTAGATTTTATATTTCCACTTTGAAAACGTTGCCCCTCAATTGAAATAACAAAGAAATTTCTTCGTCACGTTTCTATTAAAACACCATTTAAAACCTTGAAAACTTTTGAATGAAAAGACACAAATACTTTCCTCAAAGAAAAATCTATTTCATCTAAAATGCTCCACTTCACCTCCATGCTTAAAAAAATAATTCCCGGACAAATGTTGCACAATACATTTTTTGACCAATCAAAGGCCGAATTGACGAACAGTAGTGCGGTAGCATTTACGGGCAACTTCCAGAAGAAGAATTTTGCGTGGTAGTGGTCACGCTAGGTTCTGACTGTATGAAAGAAAAAGAACACTGACGAACACAGATGATTGCAATGCCTTTCTTTCCTTCGAAGTAAGCCAAACACTGTATTTCAGCAATATCCTAATGATGATAGATTTGAATAGATCCAATTCTAAGTAATAACTGTAGCTTACCGGGACAAGGGTCAGTTTCACAGACAACAGTCTGTTCAGCGATACCAACACAATCCGCACCAGTACCTGCCTGTGCAGGATCAGAACATTCACGTTGCTGAGTTATCTGACCACCACCGCATGTAACACTGCAAGAACCGACATTCATCCATACAGCCCACATGCCATCAACTATAATTCAAGCACATAAATGATCATAGGGAAGTTCAAGAACAACCGATGATAACTTCAAAACTCCGATATCATGTAAGATTTTATTTTGCACGTCATTTACTTCCTTCGTTAATAAATATTTATAATCCACTCACCCCAAACGCTCGCATAAAAATCGTTAACTTGAAATACGTACCTGGACATACCACGTCTTCGCAAGTAACCGGCTTAGATTCACTTAACCCATTCATCGAATCTTCTCTAGTACATTCTGCACCAGATGCAACTGGAGCCGGGTCATCACATGAACGATCAGCCGTTGCAGTCCCTACACCACATGTTTGTGAGCACGAGCCGATCACCCAACCACTCCATACCCCATTAACTAGAAACAGGAATATTGCGGCAACTTATATCCTCAATATAATGTATATTCAATAACTAGGCTAAAGTTTATAGCAATAAGGGTGAGATTTTTCTCATTTTTCTCAGTTATACAAAATGAACACTTCCATACCTGGACAATCATTCAAACCACAAGCAACTGTCTGCGTAGATGAACCAGCACAATCAGCTCCAGTACCTGCTGGTGCAGGATCATCACATGCACGAACTTGACCTTGCTCACCACCACCACAGGTGACAGAACAATCAGTACCATCATTAGCCCACTCACTCCACACACCATTAACTAAAACATTCAGAAATGAATATAAATTAACACTCCATGAGTTCAGTGTTAAAAAGTGTTTTCAAATTCACATGCATCCATTTCCACAATAAATACTTTCTCAAACTATAATTTATAATATCATTCACTATTAATAATTAGACAAAACTCAATCATTTGTTAGCATTAGGGGTATTTAAAAGAAAGCGATGCCAAAATACATTTTTAGGCCGTTGTTAGTTAATAATTAATAACAGTTAATAGTTTGTTCATCCTCAAATATGACATAAAAGTTTTGGTGCTGTGTGCGCTTTATTTTTATTATTTATAACCACGTTTTTCAAAAAAAGAAAAAAGGTAAAATTATAACAGTTCCATATTATTTTGTGAAAACGACCTGATAATAAACTTTCAAATGATATTATTAGCACTTATCATGACCATGTGTGCGAAATATTAACTTCCATTCGCCTTAGATGTGTTTTAATATTATTATTGTAGGTCAACATTAGTTTATAATTGTCGTTTTGAACCTCCTAAAAATAAAACATGATTGAATTAACTGTCAGTTTATACATCATCATCATCATCTCCGTAGCCGAGGCAGCCGTGGGTGCACCCAGTTCATGACAGCCCTTCTCCAACCTTCCCGATCTTCCGCCATGAGGTTGAAGTTAATTGTCATTCCATGGGTGTTTCAATAGGCAAGAAGTACTCGGTGGTGCCTATCTCCTCTCCGAGTTCGCAGTGACACCACGTGCTGGGTGTGCTCAGCCAATGTCCCGAAGGATCCTTTGCTCAACCACGTGCTCCAGAAGCCGTTGGTCCCTAGAGACTCCTCCGCCAACTGGTACTGCTCGTACGTTGCTGCCAGTACCAGAGGGGTGTTGGGTGCTCGACCTACCCGGATGCAGTTTAACGTCATGCCCAGGACAACTTCCATATATATGTTATAAACATATTACATATATACATATATTATAAATATTATAAATATTATTATAAATTTATATTATTATAAATCCTATTACCATAATGAGAATAAAAAATGAAGTCAAATATATATACCTGGACAAACTAGAACGTCGCATGTAACTTCACCAGTTTCAGTTGTATCCAAATTTCCATCTAGTTTCATACAATCTACACCTGTTCCAGCTGGTGAGGGATCATTACAGTTGCGACTACGATCTTGGAAACCCGGACCACATGACACACTACATTCATCAGTTACCCAATTACTCCATACACCATCAACTAAAAATATGTGGAGAAGGTAGACAAATCAGTAGTACAAATATCTAATAACTGAGAGCAATACAAAAGGAACACTTCCATACCTGGACACACATTCAAACCACAAGCAACAGTCTGCGTAGATGAACCAGCACAGTCAGCTCCAGTACCTGCTGGTGCAGGATCATCACATGCACGAACTTGACCTTGCTCACCACCACCACACGTGACAGAACAATCACCATCATTAACCCATTCACCCCACATGCCATCAACTAAAATATTATACAAATTTAGAAAATAAAAATTCACTTCCATGACGACAGCTGCTTTTACAGCTGTTTACAAAATATCAAAAATGTTCATTCTTAGGGCATTGTTATCATTTAAAGCCCACAGATTTTGATGTTCCACCAAACACTATCATTTATGTTTAATGCGAAGCAGACGGTATATATAACACTGGAGACAGGAAAATCAAATTATAAGGCTGTCAACTGATAACAATGTCCAGGCTAAGAACATACACCACTTTTCCTCATTCACCAACCAATCAATGCACTTTGTTACCTCACCATTTCAAATAGACAGTTATTTAGATTATTATATTGGTTGCACATAACTAAAATACCACCAAATACAAATTTTAAAGACATTTTCAAATTTATAACGTTGCATATAATTTAACATGATGGAATGAAAATGTTTATAATAACTGTTACACCTTCAAATCCTATTACCATAATAACAATAAAAAATGAAGTCAAATATATATACCTGGACAATCTAGAACGTCGCATGTAACTTCACCAGTTTCAGTTGTATCCAAATTTCCATCTAGTTTCATACAATTTGTACCTGTTCCAGCTGGTGAGGGATCATTACAGTTGCGATTACGATCTTGGAAACCCGGACCACATGATGCACTACATTCATCAGTTACCCAATTACCCCATACACCATCAACTAAAAATATGTGGAGAAGGTAGACAAATCAGTAGTACAAATATCTAATAATAAAGAACAATACAAAATAAACACTTCCATACCTGGACAATCATTCAAACCACAAGCAACAGTCTGCGTAGATGAACCAGCACAGTCAGCTCCAGTACCTGCTAGTGCAGGATCATCACATGCACGAACTTGACCTTGCTCACCACCACCACACGTGACAGAACAATCACCATCATTAACCCATTCACCCCACATGCCATCAACTAAAATATTATACAAATTTAGAAAATAAAAATTCACTTCCATGACAGCTGCTTTTACAACTGTTTACAAAATATCAAAAATGTTCATTCTTAGGGCATTGTTATCATTTAAAGCCCACAGATTTTGATGTTCCACCAAACACTATCATTTATGTTTAATGTGAAGCAGACGGTATATATAACACTGGAGACAGGAAAATCAAATTATAAGGCTGTCAACTGATAACAATGTCCAGGCTAAGAACATACACCACTTTTCCTCATTCACAAACCAATCAATGCACTTTGTTACCTCACCATTTCAAATAGACAGTTATTTAGATTATTTTATTGGTTGCACATAACTAAAATACCACCAAATACAAATTTTAAAGACATTTTCAAATTTATAACGTTGCATATAATTTAACATGATGGAATGAAAATGTTTATAATAACTGTTACACCTTCAAATCCTATTACCATAATAACAATAAAAAATGAAGTCAAATATATATACCTGGACAAACTAGAAGGTTGCATGTAACTTCACCAGTTTCAGTTGTATCCAAATTTCCATCTAGTTTCATACAATCTACACCTGTTCCAGCTGGTGAGGGATCATTACAGTTGCGATTACGATCTTGGAAACCCGGACCACATGACGCACTACATTCATCAGTTACCCAATTACCCCATACACCATCAACTAAAAATATGTGGAGAAGGTAGACAAATCAGTAGTACAAATATCTAATAATAAAGAACAATACAAAATAAACACTTCC
Organism: Turritopsis rubra; assembly: GCA_039566895.2. Lineage (NCBI taxonomy): Eukaryota > Metazoa > Cnidaria > Hydrozoa > Anthoathecata > Oceaniidae > Turritopsis > Turritopsis rubra. The sequence continues at coordinate 9,093,263 of CM077631.1, read as the reverse complement.
ATACCTGGACAATCATTCAAACCACAAGCAACAGTCTGCGTAGATGAACCAGCACAGTCAGCTCCAGTACCTGCTAGTGCAGGATCATCACATGCACGAACTTGACCTTGCTCACCACCACCACACGTGACAGAACAATCACCATCATTAACCCATTCACCCCACATGCCATCAACTAAAATATTATACAAATTTCGAAAATAAAAATTCACTTCCATGACAGCTGCTTTTACAACTGTTTACAAAATATCAAAAATGTTCATTCTTAGGGCATTGTTATCATTTAAAGCCCACAGATTTTGATGTTCCACCAAACACTATCATTTATGTTTAATGTGAAGCAGACGGTATATATAACACTGGAGACAGGAAAATCAAATTATAAGGCTGTCAACTGATAACAATGTCCAGGCTAAGAACATACACCACTTTTCCTCATTCACAAACCAGTCAATGCACTTTGTTACCTCACCATTTCAAATAGACAGTTATTTAGATTATTTTATTGGTTGCACATAACTAAAATACCACCAACTACAAATTTTAAAGACATTTTCAAATTTATAACGTTGCATATAATTTAACATGATGGAATGAAAATGTTTATAATAACTGTTACACCTTCAAATCCTATTACCATAATAACAATAAAAAATGAAGTCAAATATATATACCTGGACAAACTAGAAGGTTGCATGTAACTTCACCAGTTTCAGTTGTATCCAAATTTCCATCTAGTTTCATACAATCTACACCTGTTCCAGCTGGTGAGGGATCATTACAGTTGCGATTACGATCTTGGAAACCCGGACCACATGACGCACTACATTCATCAGTTACCCAATTACCCCATACACCATCAACTAAAAATATGTGGAGAAGGTAGAAAAATCAGTAGTACAAATATCTAATAATAAAGAACAATACAAAATGAACACTTCCATACCTGGACAATCATTCAAACCGCAAGCAACAGTCTGCGTAGATGAACCAGCACAGTCAGCTCCAGTACCTGCTGGTGCAGGATCGTCACATGCGCGAACTTGATTTTGCTCACCACCACCACAGGTGACAGAACAATCACTGACATCATTGGCCCACTCACTCCAGATGCCATCAACTTATAAAAAACATATACAAATTTACACTCTACAAATTTAGGCTTAAGCATATCAAAATACTACAAAATACTACACTATATAAGTAGCATATATATAGTGCCTGTTTGACTTTTGACAAATTTCCAAATAGAAAATCAGGCTACGCAGAACATCGCAGCTATAATACATAAACAAAAACTTTCAACAAAGTATGTGTATTATTTGCAGTTCCATATAAGTTCTATTAACACAGTAGTATAACTTGTTTCCATCAAACGAGACTTTATACCTAAGAAAAGATGTAATCTGAGAATGTGGAAACGATGTTCTTTCTTTATAATTGTTTAATGTTCGAACTTTAAATATGTGTAGATGTAAAGAGTGGAGGAGAAAATACAAATTGGATAATCAGGTTTACAAACCAAAAAATGAAAATAAATCTAATGATATTACAAGTTTTTTAATATCAAGGCCCATACAAATAAAGGTATCTGTTTCTTTTAACTGATTAACGGTTTTTAACCTTTTTGTTGGTGGGTTATAGTGTATACTTCCGCCTATAAATATTCCTTATTGACACAAATGATACTAAATTTTAAGGTGTTTAATTTAGAAACATTTATTTGGTAATATAAGAATAAGCAATGACGTAAGCACACAAAATGGGCTGGGCCCTATAACCCACCTGGACCCTAGTTGGGTTTTTGGAGGGTAGAAATTAGTGGATCTTGCCTTACACTCTCTTCACAATCAAAAATGTGTTAAAATCACCATGGAAACAAAATTGGTGTTGATAGGTAACACCCTGCCAATTCCTTAACAACATTTTTCTGAAACTTTTAAGTATATCACTCACTTCTCAAAACCTTATACAGGATAGTCATATATCAGTAGAATGAAAAAAATATTCCTATGCTAATTTAAATATTATTAGATATAAATCTTTGAGAAATGTTCGTTGATGCTTTATATATATTTAAAAGAACTACTACATCTTCAAATCCTCTTTCAATAATAACAATAAAAAATGAAGTCAAATATATATACCTGGACAATCTAGAAGGTTGCATGTAACTTCACCAGTTTCAGTTGTATCCAAATTTCCATCTAGTTTCATACAATTTGCACCTGTTCCAGCTGGTGAGGGATCATTACAGTTGCGATTACGATCTTGGAAACCCGGACCACATGACGCACTACATTCATCAGTTACCCAATTACTCCATACACCATCAACTAAAAATATGTGGAGAAGGTAGACAAATCAGTAGTACAAATATCTAATAATAAAGAACAATACAAAATGAACACTTCCATACCTGGACACTCATTCAAACCACAAGCAACAGTCTTCGTAGATGAACCAACACAGACAGCTCCAGTACCTGCTGGTGCAGGATCGTCACATGTGCGAACTTGATTTTGCTCACCACCACCACAGGTGACAGAACAATCAATGACATCATTGGCCCACTCACTCCAGATGCCATCAACTTATAAAAAACATATACAAATTTACACTCTACAAATTTAGGCTTAAGCATATCAAAATACTACAAAATACTACACTATATAAGTAGCATATATATAGTGCCTGTTTGACTTTTGACAAATTTCCAAATAGAAAATCAGGCTACGCAGAACATGGCAGCTATATTACATAAACAAAAACTTTCAACAAAGTATGTGTATTATTTGCAATTCCAGATAAGTTCTATTAACACAGTAGTATAACTTGTTTCCATCAAATGAGACTTTATACCTAAGAAAAGATGTAATCTGAGAATGTGGAAACGATGTTCTTTCTTTATAATTGTTTAATGTTCGAACTTTGAATGTGTGTAGATGTAAAGAGTGGAGGAGAAAATACAAATTGGATAATCAGGTTTACAAACCAAAAAAGGAAAATAAATCTAATGATATTACTAGTTTTTTAATATCAAGGCCCATACAAATAAAGGTATCTGTTTCTTTTAACTGATTAACGGTTTTTAACCTTTTTGTTGGTGGGTTATAGTGTATACTTCCACCTATAAATATTCCTTATTGACAAAAATGATACTAAATTTTAAGGTGTTTAATTTAGAAACATTTATTTGGTAATATAAGAATAAGCAATGACGTAAGCACACAAAATGGGCTGGGCCCTATAACCCACCTGGACCCTAGTTGGGTTTTTGGAGGGTAGAAATTAGTGGATCTTGCCTTACACTCTCTTCACAATCAAAAATGTGTTAAAATCACCATGGAAACAAAATTGGTGTTGATAGGTAACACCCTGCCAATTCCTTAACAACATTTTTCTGAAACTTTTAAGTATATCATTCACTTCTCAAAACCTTATACAGGATAGTCATATATCAGTATAATGAAAAAAATATTCCTATACTAATTTAAATATTATTAGATATAAATCTTTGAGAAATGTTCGTTGATGCTTTATATATATTTAAAAGAACTACTACATCTTCAAATCCTCTTTCAATAATAACAATAAAAAATGAAGTCAAATATATATACCTGGACAATCTAGAAGGTTGCATGTAACTTCACCAGTTTCAGTTGTATCCAAATTTCCATCTAGTTTCATACAATTTGCACCTGTTCCAGCTGGTGAGGGATCATTACAGTTGCGATTACGATCTTGGAAACCCGGACCACATGACGCACTACATTCATCAGTTACCCAATTACTCCATACACCATCAACTAAAAATATGTGGAGAAGGTAGACAAATCAGTAGTACAAATATCTAATAATAAAGAACAATACAAAATGAACACTTCCATACCTGGACACTCATTCAAACCACAAGCAACAGTCTTCGTAGATGAACCAACACAGACAGCTCCAGTACCTGCTGGTGCAGGATCGTCACATGCGCGAACTTGATTTTGCTCACCACCACCACAGGTGACAGAACAATCAATGACATCATTGGCCCACTCACTCCAGATGCCATCAACTTATAAAAAACATATACAAATTTACACTCTACAAATTTAGGCTTAAGCATATCAAAATACTACAAAATACTACACTATATAAGTAGCATATATATAGTGTCTGTTTGATGTTTGACAAATTTCCAAATAGAAAATCAGGCTACGCAGAACATGGCAGCTATAATACATAAACAAAAACTTTCAACAAAGTATGTGTATTATTTGTAGTTCCAGATAAGTTCTATTAACACAGTAGTATAACTTGTTTCCATCAAACGAGACTTTATACCTAAGAAAAGATGAAATCTGAGAATGTGGAAACGATGTTCTTTCTTTATAATTGTTTAATGTTCGAACTTTGAATGTGTGTAGATGTAAAGAGTGGAGGAGAAAATACAAGATGGATAATCAGGTTTACAAACCAAAAAATGAAAAAAAATCTAATGATATTAAAGGTTTTTTAATATCAAAGTCCATACAAATACAGGTATCTGTTTCTTTTAACTGATTAACGGTTTTTAACCTTTTTGTTGGTGGGTTATAGTGTATACTTCCACCTATAAATATTCCTTATTGACACAAATGATACTAAATTTTAAGGTGTTTAATTTAGAAACATTTATTTGGTAATATAAGAATAAGCAATGACGTAAGCACACAAAATGGGCTGGGCCCTATAACCCACCTGGACCCTAGTCGGGTTTTTGGAGGGTAGAAATTAGTGGATCTTGCCTTACACTCTCTTCACAATCAAAAATGTGTTAAAATCACCATGGAAACAAAATTGGTGTTGATAGGTAACACCCTGCCAATTCCTTAACAACATTTTTCTGAAACTTTTAAGTATATCATTCACTTCTCAAAACCTTACACAGGATAGTCATATATCAGTAGAATGAAAAAAATATTCCTATACTAATTTAAATATTATTAGATATAAATCTTTGAGAAATGTTCGTTGATGCTTTATATATATTTAAAAGAACTACTACATCTTCAAATCCTCTTTCCATAATAACAATAAAAAATGAAGTCAAATATATATACCTGGACAAACTAGAAGGTCGCATGTAACTTCACCAGTTTCAGTTGTATCCAAATTTCCATCTAGTTTCAAACAATTTGCACCTGCTCCAGCTGGTGAGGGATCATCACAGTTACGATTACGATCTTGGAAACCCGGACCACATGACGCACTACATTCATCAGTTACCCAATTACTCCATACACCATCAACTAAAAATATGCGGAGAAGGTAGACAAATCAGTAGTACAAATATCTAATAATAAAGAACAATACAAAATGAACACTTCCATACCTGGTCTTCAACTACAGAGAAATTGATAAACAATTGTAAACGATTCAGATGTAATCTAATGTTAACAAGAAAAACCTACTGACATTTTCACATCTCACACCATACCTGGACATTCATTTGTTCCACATGCAACAGTCTTTGAATCTTCCCCCACACATGTACTTCCTGTACCAGCAGGTGGAGGGTCATCACAGTAACGGGCATAAGATAGCATACCACCACCACATGTAACAGTACATTCTGTACCAACTGGAATTACCCAATCACTCCAGGCACCATTAACTAAATAAGGTAATAACCCAAAGATTGTTAACTATGTTAAGGACTAATGAAGAGATAGTTCCCTATAGTGCAGGGAATTTGATAACAAGGTGTAAAGCATTAAATTTTTCAATGTTATAAATAATTTATTTTGGGGAACAGACACAAAAATCAGTTTACTGCTTAGATAATTTTTTTTGATGATTGAAAAAATGATTGTGTAAACAGAAATGAATTTTAAAGACAATGTGTTGTTATAAATATAGCAAAATCTGACATCATGATGATCGTAGCACATGAGCATGAACAATAACAACAGATGAGAGACAAGAAAAGGAATTGCTGTATTGTTTGATCTTCATGTGAATTACCATTTGCTCATAAAAATAAGCTACTATTTTTGTTGCTTTTAATGATGACTTTCATAGAAGTAACTGAAAGGTCTCCATCGGTAATGATGATGTCAGCATGAGATGGTACCTCTGGCAGCATTTATAACAATGCATTGTCTTTAAGAATAATAATCCACTGACGTTTTAACATATAAATTTGAATTTGCTTCGTAAAGATAAGTCAAGAACAATTATACTTACATTTCGAAATGTTTTGGTTTTGGGTTTTTTGGAGAGAAATTGACAATTATTTAATATCTATTCATGCAACTTAAATTTTGTAAATGTGCATGATGTCACTCCCAACACATTTGTGATAATTAAACATTGAAGAAACTGTAATTTGAAAAGCAGTTTACACCAGCGGCTATAGTGGAAATTATCATTTCATTCAGCTTTCTAAAAATACCCTCTCTAAAAATACACTCCGTTTATAGCGCTGTATAATAATGTGACTAATGACTATATAAAGCTATAACAATATAATATTAATGGACATTATTATACAGGTTTTAGTGAACTGATTGTGTGGTGACAATCCTCACCTGGGCAATCTACCAAAGTATTGCACTCTCGAGTAATTGGTTCACTTAAAGCATAAGTTCCACTAGTGGTCAGACATTGGAGACCGGTTCCACTAGGAGATGGGTCATCACATTCTCTTGAGTTGCTTTGCTCTCCTACACCACATGTTACACTACAAACAGTCCATCCACTCCAACCAGACCACCTGCCATCAACTGAAATTATAGTCATTAAATTAAAGTCAAGCAAAATCCACAATAATAAGCGGAAATATTGTTACCAGGTCTATCCTTTGCATATCTCTAAAAAGTTGGCATTATTTATAAACTACACCTTTTAAAGTAAATGTTGTCATAAATTGACAAAGGAACAGCATGCCTAGAAACCATTATCAATAAAACAAATTTATACTTTAAGTATAGAAACCATCATGACATCCAATCCAACTTCTATGAACTTATAAAAGACTACATGGAAACTTATAAAATGTAGTTAAAGATTGGCTTATAAGTGGCGGTATCATAAACACCAACCATTAAACTTACTGTCACAATCTGCTGTATTACATTCCTGAGATTCAGTATCTTCAAGGCCTGTTCCCCCTAGCAATAAAGTACATTGTGCTCCTCCATTGACTGGTGGAGGGTCATTACATTCACGAAGATGTTCTTGTGTACCACCACCACAACTTGCTGTACATGGAGACCAGTTTGACCATGCCGAAAATTGACCATTTACTGAAATAAATTCAAAAACATTTATTTATTTATTTATTTATTTATTTATTTATTTATTTATTTATTTATTTATTTATTTATTTATTTATTTATTTATTTATTTATTTATTTATTTATTTATTTATTTATTTATTTATTTATTTATTTATTTATTTATTTATTTATTTATTTATTTATTTATTTATTTATTTATTTATTTATTTATTTATTTATTTATTTATTTATTTATTTATTTATTTATTTATTTATTTATTTATTTATTTATTTATTTATTTGCATGTATACCCAGGATATATTAACATCAGTGCCACTAACACTGTCATTAATGTGTTTCCTTCATAAAGAACCTAAAGCTTAATTATTATTATTATTATTATATATATATAAGTAAAAATCATAAAAAGCCACAGTGCCTAGGAATAAACCATATTCGGGGTTTGGCCTTTGGGTGGTAGGCCTTTTCAGACTTCAAGATGTTTGGTTGGTTGCTTAGCAATTTAAAATTTTCTGCCAAACCTCTGGGTGCAGAATGAGCTAACTATGTGTTTTTGATGATTATCGATTCTATTTGTCTGTTTTGGGTAGAAGGGAGTAGGAAGAGAAGGGTTTACAAATCTGAAAATACTTGAGAAGATCCATTTTAGCCCTTATGGTTGCTAAGCAAGTTGTTTGGTTTTACACTAAATTTGATGGTGACCATTAACAAACCAGTTACTTAATGATAATGAAGACAACCACTTACTAGGACAACCATCTAGACTGCACTCTTCTGCTTGCATTCCGTCTTCAGTAGGGCAATCAGCTCCACCATTAGATGCAGGTGGCGAATCACATGGTCGTGTACGAGTTTTTTGGGCAGCACCACATGTTGCATCACAACTACCCCAGTCCTCCCAAGCACCCCAATTGCCATCAACTATTATAAAGGTAAAAGATCATAAATTCTAATAATCAGTGCACAAAAAAAATATTTAATAACATTAAAATGTAACATAATCATCATGACAACAAATAAATTGCTTGTAATACAGTGATGGTTCTCCTGTTTTTATGGAAATTCAATCAGTAAAGAGTTCCTAGTAATCATTTTCTTACTCATCCCTTACACTGACTATTGATTAATCAATTTAAAAATAAACCTTATAGGGCAGTATAAAGGAACTTCAAAAATGTCTGCTCTTGTTGACATTGGTAATTCATTATTAATCTGAAACTACTAGGGTGGTGTAGCAGTCATAGAGGTGACAAAAATAAGACGATGACCTGCTAAATATACACAGCCAAGATTTTACAAATATTGATTATTATTTTTTTGCCTTTGTTATTCAATAACAATTACAACATATTTGAACTACAAACAAAAATGACAGACAGACAATGAAGTTAAAAAACAAAAATGACAGACAATTGAGAACCAGTTTTGACTGAAATTTGAATTAAAGCAATTTGAATGCAAACGACAAATGAGAATAAGCTACTGTATAGCATACCTGGACCAGCACATGCCCCATCAGAAAGAACAATATCATCAATTGCGATGTCAGAATGATAAGACAAACCACGGATAGCTTCAAAAGTAATCTATGGCAAGATGCATTTAATGATGAGTATAAATACCTTACTTATAATGTGAGTTTGTCATTGTGACTAGGAATTGTGAAACACTCGCTCAGACTTCTCATTATAGCGAGTACAAAAGCATGTACGCATGTTAGCAGACTCACATTGGAACAAGCTTTTGTTTAGTTTGTCCACCTAAAAGAACTTCCACGGCAACCGTCGAAATTAATTTTTAATGAAAGGTGCATATATGGCATTACTTCTGTAATAACAGTTACTAGTGGAGTGTAACTTAAAAAGCATTTTAAAAGAAAAAAAGAATTTTACAAAATTGTACACTTTTATTTAAGCCAAAGTTGCTTTTTGACGTTAATTCTCCTTTAACATTTATCGCTGAATGCATGTCACTTATTCTATTTATATAGAATAATTTCCTGTCTTGTCTTACATCAAGAACATTTAGGCCGTCATTACACAATAACAATTTTTGTGATAATTTTCTTCAATGGACTAAAGCAAAGAGGAGCTGGTTCTTACTGCAGCAGCAACAAATATAGAAGAAGAAAAATGACATAATGAAAATTATTTCACTCATGTTTAAAATATCGCCAATTTTCTTAATGCTATTATCTACGTCATTGCAGTTGTTGCAAAATTTCATAAATTTTCATGTTCTTCCCAAAGTGAAATGTTCTGTATTTTTCTGTGCCCTTTCCTCGTCATATGTGAGATGTGAACTTTGGACTTTCACAAAACGTCTCACAGAATATGTGCAGTGATTTATCATCATATAAGTTAAAATTTTAAACATATTTAAAAATTTCAATTAGTTGAACAATTGTATGATCATGCCGCAGTGTGGAACATTTACCTATTACAGGCTTCAACTTGTTCAATTCAACATCCTATCATAGAAATTTTATTTTGTAATGGTGGTTCCTTAGAATTAGTATGGAATCTCTTTTTTCAGTAATGTTTAGAAAGATCGATACTTTTACAAGGAAACGTTTCTGATCATCTGTTAGAACGCTGTTAGATATCTAATTTCGCAGAAATACAATTAGTTGAAATTCTATTTTTCTGACAAGACACAACAGAAAACTGAGTTATATTGGACATAAACCTTTGCAGTCATAGCATTATCTTCTTGAAAATAAAAATATACTAAAGAAGAAAAACAGATAAAAAGCTTGTTTGGAATATTGCTTAAAAGCAAAGAATCAATTCACACACAAAAAAACACTTGGTGAACGATTTCTGCGTCTTTGCAGGTGTTTTCGTGCTTGCAGACAAATATAAATCAAGAAGACTGTAATTCCTGCATTGAACCACAAATTTGATATAAAATCCACAAACACAAAAACAAAATAAGAATACTTCAGGAATAGAATGACAATTGGAGGCCAATTGGACCAGTTTAAAAAAAATGTTAATATACCATTTCGGAAGTTTTAGAATTTTCATGACGTGAAGGTCACAATAAAATTATGAAAAAGTTCGAGCTCTGGATATTTCAAATGCAGGATAATAATATTAACTCACAAAATATGGAGTATTAGCTGTAACTTCCAAATTGATATTGACCATCTGCCAGACATTTTCAGCAGTTTGAACACCTTCTCTGGACCAAACAGGTCGAAAATATGACCCTTCCCAAACTTCAACAAAGAGTGATCCCATGAAATCAGGATATCTTGAGTACATCGACAAAGCAAATGATAAACATTGATTTGACTCGCTTGGTGTTTTATAGGGTGATGCATATCGTGAAATGTGACCTGGGGCCCTCCCTGAGGCCTCATAATAAATGAAGTTTCCACAACCTAAAATATAATAATATAAATTAACATAGACAAACATTTACTAATTTCATAGCATCCGTAAAGTGTAACTTACTTTCTTTGAATGTGTTATCAATATTTATCCCAGTGTTGAAAGAAGGTGTGTGAGTAGATATTAGCCAGCCACCTTCATCATCTACTTGCCATGGACAATCAGTTTCAAAATTACAATCACACGCCCCAGGAGCACCTGCAAAACAGTAAAAGTATAATCACACAATGAACAACTTTAAATATAAGTGCCAATAATATTTTAATTCTAAAATTAAAATTCCTAATAACTCCCAATGCTAAAATTCACAATAAGACTTTTAACCTAAATTCACAATAAGACCTTTTACAATATATGTGCAACGACATTCAATGATATATCACACTCAACCAGCTCTCTGATTGTATGTACTGTTCAATTATATACATTCCATAAATCAACAACCAATAAGTACCTGGACATGTTGCCATCCTGCATGTTCCAGTTGAACATGCTTCAGTCTCGGTGTTTTCATTAGGATCACAATATGGCGGATTTTCACAATATTGTTTCCTTAATCTGGACCCATCTCCACATGATCCAGTGCATTCAGACCATTCTGTCCAGTCTCTGTATGTTCCTGTAGCTGAAAGGAAAGTAAAACTTATACAAAACAGTGCCTATTCATAAATTCACAAGCTTCAACACACATATGTAAAAAAAGTTATATAACATGTCTACGACAGTTATATAAAATAACAATAGAAACTACTGTTAAAAATAATTTGTTAAAAATAATTTGAGAAGCATAAATTGAATGTTTTTGTTCAAATAAGATTTTTAACAATTTCTAAGAAAATTCTTAATTTTAAAACAGTTCCTTTAAACTTTTTTTATTGCCACATTAGGTCACATATATAGAGAGTTTTGATGTCTCAAAACAACTGTGAAGAGCAATAAAAGATAATCAGAAAATAATATATAAGTATCATTTGCAGCCTATACAGCTGATCACATACAGCTTATCCGTCCTCTTGGCTCATGGGTTATACAAATATTATATACAACTAGACGCCAATGTGGTGTCACTCATTGCTCAAAAAAAGCAGATCAGAAAAAATAAAATTTCAGAAGAGCTATTGAAAAGTAGTACCATCTTATATAGAGCTTGAACTGCTGATCAAAAAAGTATGGAATTGGCAATCGTCCAGCCTGCCTGCCCATATAAACAGTCCCTATGAAGGCTACTTAGAAAATATTGGTAAATTATTATTATAGAATTCATAAATTTGCTCATAACAGTGATAAATGTTTCTTCATTTTTAGTTGTAGGTTTCCTTAAAACTCGTTAGGTAAACTACTAAAAACTTATGCACATAACTTACTTAAAATAGCTTAATTTACGGAATTGTTTGTGTATCTTGCCTAAATTATTTAAAAAATTAATCAATTGTCGTCAATGAAGGAAAAAAATTAATTTCTATTATGATAAAAGTTCCAGAGATAAAGTTAAAGTAAAATTGTTAAACCACTTTTGCAGAGAGAACATGGCACGAGTTTAAATCAGCTTGGAAATAAGTATAATTTCACCCTAACTTCCTTCAAACAGTGGGTAAAATCTTTAAAAAGTCTCTGCGAGGGAGTGTTTTTTATATTGAAACAACAGGCAATATTGCTTGCCATTCCTATAGAAGACACTTCTCCTCATAGACTTTTGAAGATTTTGGCCACTGGGCAGAAAACTTCTTCATTTATTACTATACACCACAGACATTACAGACATGAAGGAGATAATAAAATAATTCTATACATTGTTTTATTTAATGTATTATTTTATCTCCTTAATGTCTGCATATAGTAACAAATGAAGAAAGAGTCAAATAAACACAACCACCCTCTTACAATTTACTCGTTCTCATTAAAATAAAAAATGTGTACAAAGCTATTTTGAAAAAAACAATATAGAAAAAGAAGAAGAAATAATGATCCTTACATGGACAAATCGTCCTAAAGCAATTTTGTGTCTCCGATGCTTCTCCATCACAACCAATACTACTGCAAGATCGATATCGTGTTTGAAATCCAGGATTGCATGTAGTTGAACATAAAGACCATGATCCCCAATTGTTCCACTGTGACTGTGCTGAACCTACACACAGAAAAAAAATAATAATGATTTCAGAAAGGACTTTTGAAGTCACTAAGCATGACAACAACTTTTTGCGTAACCTCCCCTATTTCGTTAGTGATACGAGGTTACCGTTTAAATATCAAAACTGACCCTGACTTATATTGCTCGATTAATTCCTTTACACATTTTTTTTATTAGAACCTTGTTTATAAGAACCATGAAGCTGAGCTTTCCTTATCCTTAAAGAAGAAAATAAAGAGAGTTGAGAATTACTAAAGAAACATTTCTTTACAAATAACAACTAGTAAGATTTCTTTCGTTGTTGACACAAAAAAAATTGTTTTGTTTCCTTCCTTTGGGAATACAATACACAGTTTGGGAAACATAATAACTCACTTTAAATTGTAATTGTTGTTAAAATCTTATTCAGCATGTAAATTGGGAAGTAAAAAAAGGAATTAACAAGGCTCTGACCAGAACCAGAAGTGAAAAGAAAAGAAAATTTTTGAAAAGAAAGTTATCAATTCCTTTACATATTATTCAAAGATACTTATTTCTCATAACATATAAAAAGATCTAAGCAAAATTATACATTTCAGGAAATAAAAAATATTTTCACTTTTTCTTGGTCAAACTCTTCTTAACTTGTTCATTTTTTCTTCCCATTTCTAATATACTGAAATGTGTGCTGAAAATCTGAAACTATGAACTGGTGTACCGTATTTCCTCTAATAAACGCCGCGGCGTTTATTACAAATTGCAGAGTTTGGATGCGGCGTTTGATAGAGGGCGGCGTTTATCAGAGGGCGGCGTTTATTACAAAATGAAAAATCAAATAAAAACAGACTTTAAACAACAATGTTTTCTCTTCCTAAAAAACTGTCTAAGCTAATAGCATTTTACATTGAAATTGACGGTAATCACGTGCACGCAATCGTAAATGGTAAAAAAGAAGTACGAGAAAAACAATATTCGTTTTTATCTTTAGTTGTGGAAGAATTTGTTGATAGAAAACAAGTCCAACTCGTGTAAACTATTTTTTGTTGCTTGTTTAGTCTGTTTTCTAATAAACGCCGCTTTTCAAGATGCGGTGTTTATTAGAAGGCGGCGTTTATTAGAGGGCGGCGTTTATTACAAATGCTTGGCTATAAGTGCGGCGTTTAATAGAGGGAGGCGTTTATCAGAGGGCGGCGTTTATTAGAGGAAATACGGTATACAAGAAACTTTCATACATACGCAAACAAGCAAACAAACAGTGTTTTGCAAATTTCTAATAAATAAGTGTTTTACACTTTTCTTGGAAGAACACAAAAAAGAAACTTCGAGGCTGAAAAAGTATGAAAAAATGAGCACAACTGAAACTTAGACGTTCATTTAAAAAAAAAAACGCGTACTTAATTTTCTATTCTTTTCTCCTTTTGTCGACAGAGAAAGTAGTTCAAAAATGAATAGTTTGGAAATGCATGTAATTATCACTATCTGCGAAAGTATACCTCTATTGTATTTGCCAAATCAAAAATCACAATATTTGAAATAAGGTCAAAGTTCGCCAACGTAAACAGAAATCAATGGAAAACAAATCATTGAGCGATCGCAAAAAGTCGTGCGCTCGATTTTTTGCACTGAATAGAAACCCAAAGTAAAGACTTTAAAAATTCTTTATTTTTATTTTTTTTCCAAATTAGATTGATGTTAGCTTGTTTTTGTTTGTTTTTGTTGTTGTTGTTGTTTGTTTGTTTTTTCTTATGTCTAAGTAAAAACACTACTGCTTATATAAGTACCATAATGATATATTTGTAACCAATCTGACGACCAATCTCTAAATTTCCGCGCCAGTAGAACTTTCATAATCTCTCCATTGATGAAAGAGATTTAGAAAAATAGCTTTATCCTCCATAATAACAACCATTCTAATCGCTTCATAGAAATCACAATAAAAGAGTCATAATGAAGTTAGTAATCACTTCATCAGTCGAACAAAGGCCGTTTTTCTTAACCGAAGAAGTATGGGTATGAAGTTGCTCGAGTCTGTGCAGTTCTATGGTTGAGTATGTTCGTCTGACAATTCGTTACCATTACACTACGGTGAAAACACTTACAAAAGTGTTTGAAAGAACGAGGCAAAGCCTGATCCAAACATCAGTGATCCAAACAAAATTTATATGGTTTTCACCATGCAATTGTGATGGTAAGGAATTGTCAGATGAACTACATGGGTTCCGCTATAGGTTAATGTAGTAAGATAATGATCATGTCTAGTTTGCAGCGAAAACCTTGTTATTTCTGTCTGGGTTAAACGAGGTAATGGTTGAGTAATTCCTCGTTCTTTCAAACAAAAAAGAGAGACTTTCAACCAAAAAGTTAAATGATCGCATCTTGTTATAGGTTAACACACTCGGTTCAGTATACTTTTACCGGAGTGTACTTTTTTCATCAGCTAATTTCTTTCCAATGTGACGTATTGCTCCTGGTATTTCGCTTTGTGAAAAAATTACCGTATTGATAAAACAATGTCAGCGAAAACATCATTTATAAATTTTGCAGATTTTACAGATTAGCGAATCAATAAAATAAACGCCCCCTAAAAAACTGAAATTATTTAATAAACGCCCCCTTCTATTAAACGCCCCCCTCGAATGAACGCCCCTCCTAAAAACACTTCCGCACAGGACTTTTGTTGAGTTTCGAAACTGAGTTTCGCAGGAACGACTAAACCAACTTCTCTGTGTCTTTTACCAGTGACAACAAATTTAATAAACGCCTCCCTCTTTTTAACGCCCCCTCGAATAAACGCCCCCTCAACTTTTTCAAAAATTTAATAAACGCCCCAGGCGTTTATTCGATGCATTACGGTAGTCATATTTTCTTCTTAAAACTCCACTGGGAAAATAAAAATAAAAAGTACGCAAACGAGGCAAGGGCTGCACAGAACGAGAGTGGCGTTATATATGAACGTGGTGTAATACATGAAAAGACCTATTACGAATTCGTTTTTGTTTGTTTTTTGTAAAGCGTTTGTTGTAATTTTGTACATTGAGGAAAGAAAAAAACTGAAATAATGTTTTAGAAGACTCTCGTTTCCATTTTGGTTAAATATTTTGAAAAATAGTAATGAAGTATCAAACTTAATACTTCTGAATACAGTAGAACTCTCAGATGCGGATCAAGAACCTAGGCTAAATTTATGGATAAGATTATTAAGAACAGAAAGGAAGAATTTGCAAGTAACCTTATCAACATAAAAGATTGAAAAGAAATTTCATGAAACTGTACTTCTCCACTTTTTTTCTGCCTAACCCTGGATCCGCGGCTGGAACTCATGTAGGTTGAACGAAGTCTCCGGTCCTTCAAATCATCAACTCTTACATAAAAACTGCTGTTATTCGAAAACTCACATAATCCGTATGAATTTTCTTGTTCCCGATTCGGATAAGGTGAGTTCCACTGTATTATATTCTCTTTCGAAGTAAGTTTGATTTTTTAATTTTCCTTCTTCCTGATGTTAAACGAAAAATGATACAGAGAAAAGAAAAAGTTTACCTAAACATAAGCTTAAAACGATAGCCAACATTAGCTTCGCCATCTTGTCTTCTTCCACACGTCGAAGTTAATGCGAACGTTTGTCCTATGCACGTTAATTCTCATTCGATTTGGCCTACACCTATTGTGAAAGAAACTGAACTGCATGACGGGATACGTTTGAGTCATAAATTGAGTCATTTCGTCATGGTAAACAGCAAAATGGGCATTAAAATGCATTGAAATGTCAAAATAAAGGTGCTTTTGCTTTTCGCTTTCAAATATTACTAAAAATATAATATATAAAAGAAATAACATTTATCATGGAAAATCAAATGCTAATCCATTTCAAAATAGCTATTCGTTAATGGTAATTATGCGATTTAATCTGCATTGTATTCGCCCCCTTGAATGGTCATTATAGATAAGATAGATAACTAATGAACTCATATGATAAATTCCAACGGATCATGGAGGTATTCGTTATAGGATTGTGATCAATATAAAGAAAGGCTATTGAAAGAATGAACTTTCTTTGATGCAACTTAACAAGAGCTGTATAAGAGGAGATTTATTGATATTGAGAATTCGAATAACAACCACAAAAGGTATCCTGTGAATTCCACTGTCAGTAATATGAATGACACAACAAAAGAATGAATTTAACTTTGACTGGGAGAAATTCTTTATCCATGAGTTAAAGTCATACAGATCAGCAATATTGTCCGAACTATTTGTTTTTTTATAATTTTCCTCTTAAATTTTTTCCTACATTTAACGGTGCTTTTGAAATTTCCCCTTCCCATTTCTGAAAACACTAAAAATAAGCATATGCCAATATGGCTAGCTAAGGAAAGGATTACATGATCATTGAAAAAATAGTTTGAACAATCCAAAACACTCTCCCCTATGCATTGTTAATGTTGCATTCTAGATTACTGCTGGAGAAATGAGATCTCTTGCATTGCTGTTGAAATTGTTGAATGTCTTAGATCTAAAAGCTGTCTTAATAAAAACTTTACTGATATTTTGATATATTGATACTGATAGTTCATACTACATATATCGTGCACGTCATTTATACATAAAATAACCTTGCTACATTTCAAGATTCCATCAGTCCTACAGAAAGAACTTTTTTCTCAATGTTTTTTCAGCTTAACATTAACCATCACTACAAAAATTCCCTATCGATTAATCAAGTGCGTTTGATCGTTTGAAGAACGGCTTGTTAATTTAATCCCATGGCCGAAACTTGATCGCCTTTATAAAGATCATGAGCTTTATATACACTTTACTTGTGAGACTTTGACCGTAAATCCATCAATCTATCCGTACATGGAGTATCTTTTATGCTATGCCCTCTTTATGGGTGTATGCTTTATAGAGATCCACTGCATAATGTAGCATGTACAAGATGTGAAACAAAACACGAACAAGCAGACGTACGGGCCATCGGAAGCACTGATCCCAAAACCACACTCGCACATTTATCAAAATGAGACAAAAGGGCCCGTAATCTTAAAACTCGCTATGTAACACGTGTAACACTGCGAAACGCTTGACCATAATATTCGAAAAACTAGACCTTGAGATTTCTATGAAAGGGCTGTATTTCATCGCGAGCACTTAAGTTTTTTTACTGGATATTAAAAATTATTCCAACTCATAGCTTTTATAATTCACATTTAAGTATTCGAATTGCATGGGTTTTATCAATAAAAAAATATTTGTAAAAATCTTTTTTCAACACTAACGCATCTATACATATCATACCCTATTTCAGTAAAATAGCCAATTATAAATATTTTGGAACTGAAGTACAATCCGTTATTATTATTATTATTATTATTATTATTATTATTATTATTATTATTATTATTATTATTATTATCATTATTATTATTATTATCATTATTATTATTATTATTATTATTATTATTATTATTATTATCATTATTATTATTATTATTATTATTATTATTATTATTATTATTATTATTATTATTATTATTATTATTATTATTATTATTATTATTATTATTATTATTATTATTATTATTATTATTATTATTATTATTATTATTACAGATGAAATGAGATGAGAAATGATGGGAAACAACGTAAACCTTAATTTTCTATAACTTTATGGCTATAGATGACGTTCCAAGTGATGTCTACAAATAATCATGTTCTTTGCTCGATAATTACAAAATGTCTACCAACATGTGTTTAAAAACTTTCCCTTTATTTCTCTCTCCTGAAGGGTCATAAACCAAAATAAAATAGGAATTTGCTCAATAGATATTAGCACTTTCTCTGTATTTTCATGAATTTGATTTGATTTTTAATTTACACAACAAGTAATTTCTTGTAATTAACCTGATTAACCTAATTAACCTGAACATCTATTTTTATTTAAATACTAACGTGCGGCCGAACATTATTTTGTGCGACCAAACAAAATTTCGTGTTTTCATTTTGGAAAATATTTTGAAGTAAAAAGTGCGACCGCACACTTTAGCCTGTCTGGTGCGAGAATTATACCTTAGATTCCCCGACCGAATGAAATTATGTGCAGCCGAATGAAATTATGTACGGCCGCATAAAGTTTTGTTCGGTCGCATGTTTTAAACGGAATTTTGTTCGGCCGCACAAAATAATGTGCGTTCGCACGTTTATATTTAAATAAAAACCAATTCAGCCACGATGTGTAAAGAGACGAAGAAACACTTTACAATGTTATCTATTCAATAAAAAGGAAACATAAAAAGGAAAAAAATTGAAATGTTTATTTTCCCGTCACCTGGTTTTGTTAATGTTTCCCCAGCCTACGTATGCGTGGTAACTGTATGAGACGTGAGAGAAAGTGCTGATTCATGCATTTTTGATCAACCAATCCTCGAATCGTATTTTTATTTACTTTCGATGCATCATACATAATACTTTCTAGTATATAATTGTTCTATGTTTGTTCAATGTTTATCGAAATGGAAAGCATGGAAACTCTTTTGTATCTATTTTGGTATATTAAGCTCCTGTTTTTAAAGACCTCTTTATGTTATGGTGGGAGTATAGCTGTTGGCCATGTAGGTATCACAAATAGCTTTGTTGTTGTGGTTGACATTGGTGTTTTTATTTGTCGTTCCTATTCATGAGCATAAAGGATTTTTAGTCACTTCTTAATAAATAAAGAAATCAAATGCATCATGCGTTTCCGTGGAAACAAAAAGAAACAGGAATAGTATGGTGAGGTGGTTCTAATATTTTCATAAACGTTTTTAGCTGTACAGTTCAGTTGGAGATTCGGACATATCCGCAGAAGTGAATCTAGAACTTAGGCAAAATTAATGGAGGAAAGTAAGATTATTTAGAGTACAAAAGAAAATGGGCAAGTGATCTAATTAACACACATTGAATAGAAATTTCATGACATTATACTCCTCCAAGACCCTAAATCCACCACTGTTAACTGTTTCCCATTGACCGTAATCAAGGTTCAGACCAATATCAAACCTTTTGTGTAATCAGAGGCTAGCATATGTTTGTGACCATAATATAACCGGGAGTTTACGGTACCTTGTGAAAAAAAAAACGATTTTATACTGACGAAAGTTTGAGATTTGGGTAATAATAATAATAATAGTTGGGGTCATAATTTCTTGTCTATATTTGAAAACACCTTCCATTATTTTGGGAGAAAACCTGTTGATAAATTTGTAAACCTCTTTTGCCAATGAGTTGCCAATGTTTGTCAATAGTCGATAGTTCTGGCCAATAGATAGTCAATAGATTTGGTCAGCATATGTAATGCGGAGGGCTCTTTCATGCAGCCGGTTTATCCTGTCATTAGGAGTTCTCGAGTGGAACATCCATACAAGTGGACAGTAGTTAATTTGAAATTCAAATACTGATTTCATGGCGGTCCTGCGTTTTAGAAAAGATGTAGATAGCTTGTCACATGCTCATCATCAAACGATAGAATTGATTGGATCATAACCCGAAGCAGTTTTTCGCATTTGCTACTTGAGAGAACTGAATTTCCAATGGAGTAATTTCCATATTTTTAGCTTGTAAGTAGGTGAACAGTGGCGGATCTAGCAGTAATTTGACTGTTGTAAGCCAATTTGGAGGAGAACTTTCTATAAACGACATGGCAATTAAATTGCAATTATCCTTTTGAAAACATTCTTCTTCATAATTTTTACACCAGTAAAATTACTTCTCGATCCGCCACTGGTGAAACTTGTCTGGGTTGGCTTTGGTACGATTATTTGTAAACCAATTTGGTATTTTTTTTTCCTATTGAGTTTAAATTTTCAACTACAGTCGATAGGTTTTTGGCACATTCATACGGCGTTGTGTCATCAACAACAGGGAGCTTACGAAAATACGACGACAACAAGAACGGCAACGTGAATTAATAAAAGTTCTGTTTTCCTTGTGGATTTCGGTTAGAAAGGAAGTCTGTTTCATGCTATATCCTTCGGAAAATTTTGTCAAGCAAATTTGCACGTTCTACAGAAACCAGGAACACTTATGTTTTGAAGTCGTACTCAAAGTGAAGACGCAAGAGTAGTAGCAGATTATGTTTCTCTCATATTGCTTTTATCCTTTTAAGAAAGCATTTCTTTCTTTCTTAATTCATCGACCAAACGTTTTGTTATTACGGAAAAGTTCTTCAAACTTCAATTGCTTTGTGATTCGTTCATTTTTGAATAATCATTCTCACGTCACCGTCACCGTCACCGTCCTCGTTGCTGCCTTCGTTTCGTAAGCTCCCTAAAGTGGGATTTACTCTTAAAAAAATAATACGCGTATCAGCACGTACCGTACCATTGAGCATGCGCATTGGTTGTAATTTGGAAATGCGCGTATTAATAATTCTCTTCGCGTACTAAAAAATAAAGTTGAATTGGCTTCAACTTTTTTTTGCAATACGCGTATCACTGAAAAAATTACCCAACCAAACTACTAAAATTTTGCAACATCTGCAGTTTTGCATGAATATTCTGTAAAGAAATACGAACTCATTTTGGAATGGATATTAATACAGGTATTGTATCGAACGTACCGTACCGTATTTTGTGCTGATACGCGTATCAAAAAAAGTGAAAATCCCGCTTTAAACTACGTTCGGGAAGCCACAAAAAGGACGTCAAGAAATACGCATTCATCAGTACTACAGTCTACAATCTTTCTGAATTTATAGTCGAAACACCAAGTCTTCGAACTCTCGGTTGGACGACAAGATGTGGAAAATTGATGTACCTGTCATGTTTGACCTTAACTGTGACGTTCATGAAATCAATTCGTCTAGACGCATTAAATACGTAAATAGCAGCGATTATAAGTAAATCTACCTAGAAAATATGTGAATGATGAACTATGAATCTGGTACAGTAGGTTTATTGGTAAGCTTTCTCCCAAAATATCTATTCTAGCGTTTTTTCAGTATTAGTAATGAAGTTAAGCAAATACGACGCAACCATCTACGACGCGGTTACAGAAATCGTTTTCTTAGTCGCGTCCTCTGAAACCGCGACCTTTAGTTTTCTAGTTACGCAGGAAATTTTTGCGCTGGGAACGCATAAATGGTAGATAAAAACATAAACAGATGTTAAAAAGTTTTATTTGTGAGAAGAATGTCTAGTTTAAAAGAAGCAAGAGAACAATTGTTGAAAGCTGTTAATGAAAATTTGCTTACTGAAGAGGAGTTTCTTCTTATGTATGATGTTATAGTAGTAGCAAATGACGCGACGTGAATATTTTGGCACGGGGGACATTGCACCCCCAATGGAACGCGAGGTTTAGGGACAAATATCTCGAGAACCGATGGGGATAACTGACGTTTTTTGGGGTCTGCGATATTGGCGATGAGTGACGAAAAAAAAATTGGGTCTAAAACATTTTGGGGAGGGGTGTGACGTCATCAAAACCTTTGATCGACGATATCTCGGTAACGGCAAGTACACAGACGATCCCATACATTTTTTTGACCAGCATTTCGAGCTCTATAGCGTGGTACTACCTATCATTTTGGATTGTGTGATTTTATTTTCGGTCACCCCTATATTGATAGAAAAATCACGGGATGGTGGTAACTCATGGGGAAAGTGAACCGGTAAAATGTTTTTACCCGGGATACTAGTCTATATACTAATAGCGAGTGTGCATCCCACTTTTTATTTTGGTCAGTGTGAATAAAAGGACTGGGAACGAAATGTTCATATGGAAAATGTTACAATTGAAATTTTAGATCGTGCATAACTAATTTGTGACTTTAATGGTGATTGGTATTATAGGAGTAGCGCGACGTCAGTGGGCACATTGCATTGCACCCTAAACGTGATTTTTAAAGGCAAATATCTCGAGAACCAATGGGAATAACTGACGTCACGACGTCAACCGTTGGCTCATTATTTAAAATCTGCATAATTATTCGCCAAACGCAGACACAGTTTTTGAGTTCAACATTAAAGGAACAAGACTGCATAATTTATTTTCCGTTACCATGACACTATTTTTCCGGAGGGTATCTCGCTGAAAAATCAAAAATTTTATAATAGAGAAAACGGCTTTCAAAAAAATAAAAAGATAACAGATGTTTGAAGGATTTCTGGTCATAGAAATGATCTCACCTATTGTGAGTAAAATCATTGGATTTTTCTTTTAGGTGTTTTATTGTTCTGTTGTTTCTTTATATATTTATGAGGATGTTTTTGTTATGAATAATTAATTAGCTTCACTTATTATTCAGATTGACAGGTTGACAGACTCGCAGTGTGAAAATTTAAGAGCTATAAAAGAGGAAATTTTATACATTATAGTTATTTTCCAAGTTATGAGAATATATTTCAAAAAAGTAATTATTGCATTTAAGGTGGTTCCAGGGGAAATAAGCTTTTTTTTCTGAAAAATGGGAATTTTTCAAAATGCTTTGGTACAAAGTTGTATACCATCAAAATAGAAAGAAAAAAATATTTTAAAAAAAAAAATACCTATGACGTCACTAATTATGCACATAATTAAAGGTTTTTAGGCCCAAAATAGGCCCTATTTTTCAACAAGGATATCTCTAGAAAGACTCATTCAATCAAGCTGAAACTTTGTGAGTGTGTTCTCATAAGATAGAGGCAGGGTCTGAATGAATTAGTTTTTTTATTTGTTTTCTTATTCACACCGGGTTGGCGGTCAATCTTGAAAAAGCGGAAAAGTAGAATACCTTCGGCTACATAACAATTTCAATACATGAGAAAATAGCTTATTTAGGAAAAGTAATTCATTCAGACCCCGCTACATAGAATGAAGAATCTGTGTTCAAAATTTCATATTAAAATCTCTTTCCAATCAAAAGTTATCTTTGTTGAGAGCTTGAAAATTTGCGAAAATCTAGTTTTGAGATATCAGCAAAAGAAGAAAATAATAAAAGAAAAATTATAAAACAATATAACAATTATAAAATAATTATAAAATAATAAACAATATAATAAACAATTATAAAATAATACGGCTTTTTTTTAAGGGAGATATAGCTATAAATCGGTTGCTAAGGGCCGTTGCTATGCAAACTGGACTTCTGAATGCATTGATTCTTGGGTAAAATTTGCAAAATATTGGAAAAACTTGCAAAAACTAATTATATCAGCTTAAAGCTGAAAGATTAAGCTTTCCAACGGTATATAATACTCAATTTTGAAAAAAAGTCTAAAAATGGCCTTTATTTCCCCTGGAACCACCTTAAAAGATAAAAGGTAATATAATATCATATCCAAAAAATCAAAATTTTCAGGTTTTTTCATGCTTGACCCTTTACAGTAACCTAAAAGGGGAATCAAACCCAAAAATATTTTTTTTGACAAAAACCTCTTGTCAAGCCATAATTTAAATGGGAAGAATAAAAAAAATGATTGACAGCGCATTTTTATTTGTTTTTATACCATTTACATACATATGATAAGTCCCTGTGGTATGTTAAAAGAACTGCACGAAGGAGATTTTGTGACGTAAGTTACGCTCCACTTTTTTTCTGCATTCCATTGTTATATATTATATTAATCCATCGTTATTATCCTGTCGACACGTGAATTGTTTGAATGAAACGAAAATGCTTGCTTGTTAAGCAGTAGGCTTATCCTTCCAAAAATTATTCTTCGCTTTTCTGATTTTAAATTTCAAATTTACTATGTAAATAAAACCAGGTTTTTCCTCTCAACAAAGTTTTCATGTTTTTTCTTCGTTACGGTTGAATTAACACGCCTGGAGCTAGAACGGGGGTCACACAAATTATCTAAATAACACAGCTTATAAAATAATAACACGTTGACACTTTTCATGTATTAGTAAAGAAATTGAAAGTGTCTTGTCTATCTTCCATGAAACTAAAAAACTTCTTTTTTTTAGAAACTTTTTTTTTCTCGATAATCTAATTAGCGCCAACATAGAATCTTCTTCATTTAGAGTATATGTATACAACTTTAAGGAAAGTTCATGTTACCAGCATGTTCTTCCTCTTCACTGCTTATTTCGTGTTCATCATCATCGTCGATTCTTATGTTTTGAATTTTCAACAGTTCTTCTTGGCTGTACTCGGGTTCATTTAGATTACAGCCTACAATCTTACTTTATCTTCCTCGTCAGTAGTATCAGAGAGTTGGAGACATGGGAAGAGAATCTGAGCTGTCTGTTTCACTGCTGCTTGCCATCCTTTATTGCTCCTATATGTTCGAGCGTAACTTGAGCGTAATATACGTCATGTCACGTGATTAACGGCTTCTGTCAAGGACCTCAGCGTTGATGTGTTTACATTCTTTTATGATGTATTACGAAGGGAAGGAAGATTTTTTTTAGTCCCGAACAAATTATATTTTCATTACTATGATTTTCTGAATAAATTTACAAAATATTTTCTGAAGGTTTGATTCTCCTTTAAGTACGGAGTTATGATAAAGATTAGAAACGAGACGATGGATGTCATTATGTAATTATGAGAAGGTCTATAGTTTTGGTTCGAACGGAGAAGCTCTGAAGTGCACTTTACAGCAACGAATGTCGAAGTTTGTGGAGGAGAGTGTTACCTATTAGATTAGAGCCTAAAAGAAAAATGTACAAATAATCCCATTGGTGATACAGGTCTGAATACAGAAATTATGTTAACTGACTTCCTCCACAATTCCCTGCATCCACCGCTCCTTTAAGTTCTACGCCATCAATGAATGAAATTAATGAAATAAACACATTCCTAACGAGATTTGCTGTGGCTTTAATTTAATCTAGAATAATCGTAATGTTAAATTAACTATGGTAAACCATTTAAGTTTACGTATAACTTTTTATTAACCCTGAAGTTATCAGACCCTAGACGGAGGAGTGTTTTTTATTGAAGCAAATATTGAAAGCAGCAGACGATATTGCTTGCGGGTGAGCTCGCACTTTCCAAAAATACATTATATCTTGAAAACAAAAATGAAGAAAATCTAAAATTTCACCCATATGGTCATAAAAGGTGAAGGGGTTTCAGAACCATGATTTTGTCTTTTTGTGAGATTGTTCAAAAATCTATAATATCAGAGGCGGATCTAGAGGGTATGTCGAAATTTACAGACTGAAAACAGAAATTAGGTTTATGTGCTCCTCCACAATTTTTGACAGACTCTAGACGGAGGAGTGTTTTTTTATTGAAGCAAAATATTGAAGCAGCAGACGATATTGCTTGCGGGTGAGCTCGTCACTTTCCAAAAATACATTATTCCACAGCGCATTTTCTTGTGTGTATATGCATTTATCTTATATATTATTTATCTTTTTACTAAAAATAACTTATTCTTGTCGATTATTTTTGTGTGTATGGCGGCCTTAAAAAGAAAATTGTTATTCAATAAGGTATCAGGCTGCATTGTTATTCAATAAGGTATCAAGCTGCATTGTTATTCAATAAGGTATCAGGCTGCATTGCGTGAAACTTGATCAAAAAGTATCGCCGATGAACTTTCTTGTCACCTTTTTTTGGAGACGAACCTTTGACCAATAAAAGGCATATATTTAAATATCAAACGTAAATAACGTAAAATTGGGGGTGTAATAGAATAATGGAAGTCCGACGAATTGGTCCGTATTTTTAAAATTTTAATTAAGTTTGGGCGTTTTTAAAGCATTAAGTATGTGTTTGGGCGTTTTTAAAGTATTCAAAATGGTTTACACAGGACAGTATACGCCGGCTGAAAAAACCTGAAACATTATGCTTAATGTAAGCAGGGTGTAAGCATATCTATGGGTACTTACACATGTGGATAAAATATTTGAAAATAGACCTTCCCGAATTTCTGTTTAGACACCGTATTGTGGCCTAACTGCATGGTAAAGCTCATATCTGTCAGCTTTGTATCGTCTCGTTGCAAGCAAATCTTAAGCATATTTTGAGGCTGAAAAAAGGGGTTTTATTTAACACTATGCTTATAAAAAAAGCCTTTTTCTTTGTTAGGCTTATTTGTTAAGCCTTTTTATTTATTTAGGCTTTCTGTCTATCGACTAA
Source organism: Turritopsis rubra (assembly GCA_039566895.2). Lineage (NCBI taxonomy): Eukaryota > Metazoa > Cnidaria > Hydrozoa > Anthoathecata > Oceaniidae > Turritopsis > Turritopsis rubra. The sequence continues at coordinate 9,066,430 of CM077631.1, read as the reverse complement.
GAGTTGCGCTGCAATTTTTTCTGCCCAATCAGTTATCTGTTTTTAAATGGCGGAAGTCCGTGTCGAGAAGCGTATTTTTTTCCAATAATGTTTCTTATATCTATAGTTTCGATGATGATGTATAAAATTACGTTTAATTTTAAAAAACTTTCAGAAAATCTTAAGAAGTATTTTCTTTGTACATTTGATATGGAGCAGTTGGTCGTCTTCCAACAGCTTTTGAATTGTTTATCATTTAATACGGTAGCAGCGAAAGCGAATAATATTTCCCGACTAATCTTCCCTCTTGCTTACACACATTACATGAAATAGAAAACAACAACATTTCACGGTATGATTTGGTATTTGGATTCGCAACATGTACACAGTGTGAGTAAATTATATCCCATAAGATACCGTACGTGTATATATACATTTATTGAGTGACTAAGCCGGCAGCGAAAAACCCCCTAGAAGGAGGAAACATTGTCTTCGAACCAAATGCGTCAGTCACGGGTACCCTCGAAGTATAAGGGTCTTATTATCTACAATCTATCAAGTAAAAGAAAAGCAAATGGATTTGAATGAAACCATTTCTGCGACACGTTGTTTGATACCAGCAAATCAAATGGCAGGAGTTGGTCTTCATGCCTCCATCACTGTGGATTCCATTGCTCGTCGATGAAGGTGCAAAAAGAAAGAAAGAAAATTATTAACACATTTAAAAAACTGAAGACACTGTGTATGTTGAGAGATCCGAGAGAATAAAAAATATCCACAACGCCCATTTTATGGGCATGCATCCGCGCATGCTCAACCTCGTTCCCAGAAACGTCGGGAAAATATTTACCAGCTATTGGGTTTGCTGGAAAAAACATTTCCCGACTAATCTTCCCTCTTGCTTACACACATTACATGAAATAGAAAACAACAACATTTCATGGTATTATTTGGTATTTGGATTCGCAACATGTAATCCGAGAGAGAGAAAAAGATTGTAGAGATGCAGCCTATGTATTACAGTTTACTCAAAGTACATTACAACCCTAAAGACTTTGAGATGCTTAACCTTTCTTTAATGGAATCTTTTATGTATCCATTTTTGCTTTTCTCTGTACTCCACCTGCCGTGCTTCGATATCAATCTGTCACCAATGTAGTTGGCGGAGGCAGCTGTTGCGCCACCAGATCTCAAACTGTGTAAACCAAAGTCTTTGTAATCTAGATCAAACACTTTTAATTTCTCGATAAAGATCTCGCGTGCTCTAGAGTAACTTATACCTTGGCTTTTAGATGCAACATGTCCATTTCTGGAACTAAATAATCTAGGAATCAAGTAAAAAAATTTGTCAGAAAATTTATCAACATTGCACAAGAAAAGAAATTTTTCGAGCAACTTGACCGGGCAATAATCGGATTCCAATCTTGAAATAAAAACAGTATTGCCTTCTCTATGTTGATCACATTTCGACTTTTCTAATGTTACCTCGATGTGAGTATCGGTAAAAACTGCATGTTTTAATTGAACAGAAAGGAGTTCTTGAATCCTAAAAAATCCAGCAAAACCAAGAAAACACATTACCAGGAATCTGAGATCGTAAAGGTTCACTGGAAAACAATTAAATTTATGAAAAAATGTTTTAAGTAGTTCGGGTGAAATCGGTTCCTTTGGGTGCTTTAATGCAGAAGATGCGAGTCTTAAAGCACCTTCAAAAGCAAGTTTAACAAATGGATTATCGGTAGGCGAAATCAGGCCTGAGATGTTGTGGCCCCAACGAATTCCGTAGAAACTCGAGGTTAAAGCACCTTTGGTCTTATAAGTTGTTAAACGTAATTTAAGAATAAAGCAACATGGAATGGATTTGCTGGAAGTTGGGCGACTTCTTGTTTGTCTTTGCACCAAGTACACCATCGGTTCCAACCGTTGAAGTATTTGGAATTCGTAGAAGATACTAAGCCAGATTCAATTAATCTAGGCAATGAAGTTGACAAAGAAATCAAATCTTGATTATGAAGATTCTGTGTTTCCGTCCATATCCCTATGTTCAGACGCCCTGAAAAAGGAATACTTCCAGAATCGATTTTACAAAACTGTAATTAATTAAAATTAATGAATTAATTAACTTTAATGCACTGCAACTCCATGCTGTTAAGCCTCCATCTAGAGAATACAAACCTGGGCTGTAAAGCCTCCCGTCTAGGGAATACAAATCTTGGCTGTAAAGCCTCCCGTTTAGGGAATACAAATCTTGGCTGTAAGGCCTCCCGTCTAGGGAATACCAATCTTGGCTGTAAAGCCTCCCGTCTAGGGAATACAAATCTGGTGGCTGTGAAGACTCCCGGCTAGGGAATACAAATCTTGTGGCTGTGAAGCCTCCCGTCTAGGAAATACAAACCTACACTGTAAATCCTGGAATCCAGGAATGGAATATCTGGTTCCAAAAGTCTGTTCTATTTAAGTAATTGATAGTAAACATGGTTAATTGACAAAGGAGACAGATTAGTCAGAATGCTTATCTATTAAGAAAAAGATACAAATAATGCTATGGCGTTAAAATTGGTGTACCCAGAGAATACAGTGTTCTCAGAAAATGCAATGTAAAAAGGACTAACAACAGTGAAATGCTTCACAAATGAAGCCAGATGTACGCCGTCTGGATAAATCAGTGGCCAAAAATAAGCGGATTTCCAAGGGACTAAAACTGTACCACTGCATCTACAAAGGCGCATGTGCCTAAAGACAGAACCGATTAGGTTAACTGGAGGACAAATCCAATTGTTTTCATTACGCCAATCTAAAGTAAAAGCGTCAACTCCTGAAGTGCCAGAACAATAAAATTTCGAATTGAATACTTCTACTTTTCTATTCTTGTCGTCAGCAAATCTATCGACCGTGAAAGGGCCATATAATCTATCAAGCGTGTTAAAAGTCGTGTAATCAATTCCCCAATTGTCAGAATCAGTGCATTTACTTAAATTATCAGCAATTACGTTTTCTTCTCTGGGAATCCACTTTGGGATTAATTTGATATCATGCTGTAAGCAAAATTTGAATATATCGACAGCCACATCATGTAAATACTTTTTACAGCTACCAACGGAAAGAATACGTGTCGCGTTAAGACTATCCAAATGAATATTAACAGACTCGGAGGTAAGTTGGTGACGAAAACTAGATAAGACATATTTAACTGATAGAAGCTCCCTGAGTGTAGAACTTGTTGTTTGCTCGGTTAAAGAAAATTTTTCTGCACAAAGTTTTTGACTTAACCTTTCAAAAATAAAACCACCGTAGCGGGTACTACTAGCATCAGTAAAAACAATTTTTCCTGTCACAGGCCTGTTCTCAACCTTCCCACAACAGAATATACATTTTCTGAGGTTTCGTATTCATAATCTCTACTGTCCAGAATTTCGTGGTTTGTTTCTTGGGCAGGAGGCAACAAAATGTCCTCTCTCTCCACATAAGAAACAAGAGGATCTAAAATTTAAAAATTCACTTCTTGCTTTAAACCTTTGGACTGGAGTAACATCAAAAGATTCTCGTCTGGTAAACAAATTTTCATTAGAACGAATGTCCTTATTTAGACGTTTTCTTCTATTGTCAGAATTTTTCTTCTTGTTAGCTGCTGCTTGACGCCTAGACCTATTAATGCGTTTCTCGTCTTCAGAGTTATCAGCAAGGGTATCAGAAGTATAGCATCTCACAACTTCCCAACCATCATCCTCCCTATCCGCTATCTTAATCAATTTTTGCCTGTTCGCAATTAAGGTCTTACCTTCCTCCAACTTTTCCTTCACTTTTTCTCATCCCCATTCTCTAACGCAAGTTCAGCATCAAATAAAACCTGTTCAACCTTATTGTTGTGTTCGTATTGCTGTTTATTGTACGCACGTTTGAAGGTAGGGATTTCAGCAGCTTTCACCTTTTTTGCGATACTTTGCGATTCTTCAGTCAATGATCTCTTCCCAGCGGCGGTTACTTCTCTTACGATATCTTCTTTAATAACGGAAATAGAATCTCTCACAATCTGGTTAATTCTTACTGTTAACTCTTCTAATAATGCAGATGAATCAGTCATGTTAAAGAAAGAAAATTATTAACACATTTAAAAAACTGATGACACTGTGTATGTTGAGAGATCCGAGAGAATAAAAAATATCCACAACGCCCATTTTATGGGCATGCATCCGCGCATGCTCAACCTCGTTCCCAGAAACGTCGGGAAAATATTTACCAGCTATTGGGTTTGCTGGAAAAAACATTTATTTCCTCTGGAGTTAATATTAACATTGATAAAACGAGTATCCTGGGACACTCTGTCTAGGGAAATCTTTTTAATCAACGATGTTGATCTTGTTTTAATCATTAGGAGACATCTTTCCATACTGCGACTTTCTTAACAAGTTTATCCTTTTTTTCAATCAATTTATAAGAATTCTCTATTCATTACGATTATTCTTATTACGTTCTCTTACAAGGCTTTGATTTGACACGCCAAAGAGAAAGCAAACTCTCTCAAAACATACCACCGCATTCAAGGAAAATCCAAGTTAACATAGGTATATATACTACCTGTCCCTGAAAGTCAGACCCCCATCAAAAGTACCTATCTGGACCTCAGAATTAAGCACCAAATTTTGGAGGAACATCCCCAGCATGGTTGATGACGCTTTGGCACAATTACGAATAAATAAGATTGGTTCCTTTGTCTGGTCAGACGGTTATTTAGAACCAGACGCCCAAGTTAACAAAAAAACATTCCTGTTTTTGTCAATTCGTCAAATTTAAATTTATTTTAAATATCTCGAATAATCGCAGAAATCATTTGAACTGACAAAACATTTTGATTCTAAGACCAAGTCAGACCACCGCAAAGGTACCTGCCAGGACCTTTTTTTATTTTTCAGAAAACATTCTCAGCATGATTACAGAGGTTTGGGCACAATAAAACGGTGGTTAAACAGAAATTTATAAAATTCATAAAATTAAATAGGCATTTGATTCATAATTCGTTTTCAGAAAAAAGTAATCTAGTTTTTTCCCCCGATAATTTCAGGACAATTAAAAAAAATAATTAGAAACTTCCGAATTTTTTCACCGTTGTGATATTTTATTTTCTACCATCATTCATTACTCAAGCATTACTCAGGCATTACTCAATTACATTGTAAACAAAAAAAAATTTAATCGCAATCTTAAAACCCTGAGAAGTAAGTTTCTTACTCCACATAATAAAAGGTTTCCTTCATCAAAAAAAAAAAAATAAAATAAAAATAGTATCTCTCTTTAACCGTGATTTTTATTACTAATTTATAAAAGATATCCTCTTTAGTTCTGATAGAATTGTTATCATTAAGAGTCATACGTAGGAGGTCCTGTCCATTTTAAGCATAGCCTTGGGCTACGGAAGCCGCAACTCTACTTTAATTAATTGGACAACCTCCTAAGACGTTAATCCAGATCACAAGCTGAGTGCTAAGCTGAGTGGATCGATTCATACTGTTATAGTCGCTGGCATGACTCGACTGGGATTGAACCATGACCTCCCGCTCCGGAGGTCAGCTTTTCAGTGGCGGAAAGGTTTAGGAAACAAAGAGTGAAGAAGTAAAACCAAACTTCTTTTCAATGTTAAGTGTTGGTTACAGGTTACAGGTTACTTACTCTCAACATAACTTAACTAAGCAATGTCGCCTGCTGTTTCAATAAAAAAAACACTCCTCAACAGAGATTAGACGGGGAAAAACGTTGAAGGAAGGTATTGATATTATGCATCAATCATCAGTTAGAAATTATAAGCAGACAGAAAAATTCAAGTGAAATCTCAAGTGAAACTTAGGACGGTAGTTACCGTGAGTCCTTTTATTAACGCCCGCGCCTTTTTAACGCCTCCTTCTAATAAACGCACCCCTAAAAATCAAAAATATTTTATTAACGCCGAATATTCCGTCTAGTGGAAAACCGGCTTAAGATGAGTGACATATGTGGTGTGTAAGTATCATCTGAGTTGTAGTAAAAGATTAAACCCTCCATATCGTCAGAAAGCATCAGAGAAACATTTCGGCATATCATTCATTATGCAATATCACAACTATGCATGCTCAGCAGCGAAAAAAAAGCTTTGCGCGAATAAAGTTGCCTAGGGGAAAACCGGCTAAAAGGCATGCCGAACTACCCAGGGTCTATTTTTAATTTAGTGGGTTCCACCAAATTTAAATTTAAGCAAGAGAATACCCAAACAGAAAGTACAAACCTATTTTCACCATAACTTTAGTATTTAAGTGTAAATTTTCTTCTTAAACTTTACAATAATGTTTATACTGTACAATAAAGGCTGTTATGTCTAACCATTAAGCAGAAAAATATGATTTTCAAGAGTGTCTGTGAGGATAGTTAAAACAAAAGATAGATAGAACCAAGAAAAGATTTGAAGAATTACAAAATAACATAACTAGAAATATTAAAGAATACATTTTTATTATCTCCGTTGCACGAAACTGTGTCTGTGCATCGAATATTGCCAACAAAAGTTGATCGTGATTCTTGTTTTCCTCTCCATGTTGTTTTCCTTTAAAAACCATGAAGAATTGGCAGAATAATATACAGACCAGCTAACTAACACGGTCAGTAAATTAATGTAGGCGCGAGTAATAAATAATTATAAGTTCAAAATAATAACAATAAAAGAAATTCTGGTCCGCATAATTCAAAAGCATATAACACGCAGTGACTTTCCTTGAGTGTTTGAACTCAAAATAAGTGATATCCTGGGTAGTTCGGTATGCCTTTAAAGATCACTGTATTCCATCTTAGGAGGAGGATCATCGCACTTGTACTGTTTGTTTTCTTTTAAGCAGAGTAACTATTAAGGTTCTGCTAGATGGTAAACTATTAGATAAACTATGCTCAAAACTTGAAAATAGTTTTTCTTACCTTAAATTATTCCAAAAATTAATCAATTGACGTCAATAAAGGAAAAAAACAATTTCTATTATGGAAACAATTTCTACTTTGAGCATAATTTATTTCATAGATTAGCACTTTAAGTGCCTCTTCTTCCCCTCCCTCTCACCCTCGCCCCCTTCGCATATATATACCCCTGTCAAAAATTCTAATTAAACAAAATGTAAAGGAACAGAAGCAATTATTATTCACAAATCAAATGGACCAAGCGGAGCGGCAGATGTTGTAGTGAACTGTCTATATCAATCCCTTCTCTCTAACACCCACTCAAAAAAAAAAGCATTTTACCGTGTACAGTCGGACAAATTAACAAAAATCGGAATAGAACTATTTTTCTTCCGTTCAATGCATTGCGTCAATATTATTACAACAATTTCTTCCCAAACCACAATAATCAAGTATCTATTTCAACCTTTTCAAGAAGCCAAACAAACAAACAAACAAACAAACAAACAAACAAACAAACAAACAAACAAACAAACAAACAAACAAACAAACAAACAAACAAACAAACAAACCTCGATGCACAAATCCTATATCTGTGATTAACATTTTGACCGTCTTTTTTATTTATTCTTGAGCCACGTACACATAATTGTATTTGATAGAAGGTGTAATTACCTCCTGTTAGTGGTTCTAGACTGGGTTCGCATTCAACATCTTTACATACTTTTGCGGCAACATCTCTTATGATGTCTTGTGATGAATCCACCCTTTTGTCAACATAGGGCATGTCGTATGAGGACCACTGTGCATCTTTCGGAGGAGTCAAGATAGAGGAAGATCTTAACGCAGTCTTAGAACGTCCCAGAAAGAACTTTGTTTTTCGATAGAAAGGGCACTTTTTTCTAAGTAAAAAAATATTTTTTTCATTACTACGCAAAAATAGGCAAAAAACGAAATTAACATTTTTTTCACGACCATACAATACAAAAAGAAACTACCCGCTTAAGCAAATGGCTATATGTAATCAAACTCGCCTTCAGCATGTAAGCAAATATTGATTTCCCATTGCATTGTTAAAAAGGATGGCATTGCATCGTTTTCTTTTTTCTGATGTTTTTGAATAATGTTGTTAGTTTAAAACGTGTTGGAAATGAGAAGTGTGGAGCACAGAAAAAAGATGAGTTCAATGAAGTGAGCAACGAGTGAAAACAACCAGAAGTCGATAACTCAGTTTTTTAAATCAAATCAAAAAGTGCTGGAGCATCAATCGTTGGAACAGAAATCACCAAATTCACAAGAACCCGCGCATAATATCAAAATAAATGATGATAAGCCGTCCATCCTCTAGTAGACTACGTTTTTCCGAAATCGAAGAGTGGAGATAAGCTACGCTCGTGCCCAGCACATTGGTTTACAAAGTTTCCATGGCTTCATTATGATGAAAAGTATGTTTTTCGTATTGTGTATCATTTCCTTCAAGGGATAATTTTGCAGCGTTTATTTAGTTATTTTTGAGTAAGTTAAGAATTTTTATTCTTTTGATTTAGGAACGACTGCGTATTATGCTTTTATTGGCATTCACAAGAAATGCACGGCAACTTGAAAGACCGGAAAACAAGGAAGTAACATATATATGCAAAGGTTTTTCGGCTTGGGAAAAGGCACCCAAATCTTTTCACAACCATCAAGATTCGGCTAGCAAAATAGAGGCAATTTCACCACCAGAACTTACAAGAAAGCGAAGAAAACCCAACTACTCAATACTTCATTACGTCACGGGAAACAAAGAGGCAACAGAGGCGGCGTATTATCCGGAAAATCCCTACGGCCATTACCAATCGATTTGCTACGAAGCCCTTGATTGTATAGTCAACTCCGTTAAGGACAGATTCGATCAACCAATATTTAAGCTATTTGCCCAAGTAGAGCAGTTGTTTTTGAAAGCGATAGCAAAGCAGGATGTTACAGATGAGTTTAAAGTACTGGAGACCCATTTCAATGTTTGTATACATTTTGTTTTTAAACTCATGTTATTTCTTAGTCTTTTAATCATTCTAAAAGACATTAGTTACAAAAGTATGTATCGCAATGTTGTTTTTATTATTACTCTGTATAAGTAAGGCATAAAAGTTAGGTTTTAAAATAGCAGTTTTAGGCCATTCAGAGAGCTATGATGCGCGAAATTTTCTCCGTCGCCCAACCATGGTGGGTGACATGTTCCAGAAATTTCCTTAATAGAGAGCACTCTACCTTTGCAGACTTGCTTAAAAGATGCAAAGCTTCATTAACCTTCCCATTTCTCATAAAGAAGGAGAAGGTCTTCGTCACATATTCATCATCACTGTTATATTTATTGTGTATCTTGTTTTTAAACGGTGTTGGATGGTTTGTGATTCCTGTAACAATTCAGTGTATTCTCCTTTGTCCCATAATATCCCATAATGTTTTTTCTAGATGCTTCTTATTTTCCTTGCCCGTAGACTTCAAAGTAGTTTTCTGCAGCAATAATACTGGCATCATAGACATACTTTCATCCTGCATATCTGAGCACCAGGCATTGATTTGTGTCGTCATAATAAATAATAAATATTGATGATAACAGATTTCTTCATCAGTGACAAATACATTTGTATATTTCGATGCAACCTTTATTGGTGATGGTGTTGCTGATAGTTTCGTATTGGACTGATCTAAAACCTCGAACCCAGGGTTTCTTTTCTTCTCCGCCGGTCCGTATATCGAAAAGGCAAGTGCCCCTGGGTTCGAGGTTGGACTGATTTATTATTAATTTGTTTGATTTGTCTTTCACCGCCTTTTCTGTACGTGACTTCAAGATGCTTTCTTGAAGTTTCGTTGACGTCATTATTTTTCAATGAAGTAACTTTCGAGAAGTGGAGTTTGATAAATGAATTACCGTTTTGCTTTTTTCGCAGTGCATGCTTTTGATATTTCCTTTTACTGTATTTCGTTGTGAATTCTCTTTAGCAGATAGCGCATATAAATAGCTGTCCGTATTTTTATGACAATAATGGTTGCTACCGACTTTGGTGGAAGTTTAAAACTATTCGGTAAGATTTTTTCCGAAAAGCCATGATCGCAATCTGGATTTATTTTTGGAAAAATGATTGTCCATCTGTTACATTTTTTTCATTTAATGTACTTGCTTCTTTTCTCCTCCTCATATTTATATTCTTTGTTGTTCTTTTCCTCCTGCTGTCAAAGGTAATTGTTTGCCGAAGGAGGAGAAGGGTGTAGCTTGTGTGGTGTCTGGAACATTTCAGATATTGGGAGAGGGTCTACCGGGGTTGGTTACCCGATCCCAAAAATCCCAGAATAAAAAGGAAAGAAGGTAAACGAAAAAAAATAAAAATAAAATAAAAAGATATACACAGACCAAGAGTCACCTGTCTGGTAGTAGTAAAACAAAGGGTTTATGCTGTTAACTAATCGGAAGGACTAATCGGAATATAGAATCGGATAACCCTTAACCCCATTTCGTGCTTAACCTACACGAGAACAGCATTAATAAACAAAAAAATTAAATGGCGGCAGAAATTCGAAAAATTTGTGTTAAAAGTCATCATCTGATGAGATAGTGATGAGTACAAAGGAGTTGGCCAGGTTTGTTAATATTCTATAGTCGAATCTTGGGTACTGTATGTTATGTTTGTAGATAACATTTTTGTTTGGTTGGGGCATTATCTCCGAAATCCTGTATATTGATTGTGTAAAGCCAATTATATACTAATGACTTTAATCTGCATTTAGTGTTTTATTTAATATATTTTAGTAGGTCCACGTCAGTGTCTCACACTGACTTGTAAATTACAGCAGTTTTTTTGTGTCTGGCAGTAGTGTATCATGTTTTATATCCTTTCAATATTACACTGATTCATTATCATATGTGAAGGAGGGTTCACTATATATTTCTCTAATACCATATCTTTATATTCTACTATCGTGTGAAACCATTGTAATAATCTAAATACATGGATCGCTTTTCTGAAAGTCAGTAATCAATACTGCTTATCTGAAAGTTAAGAATCAATACTGCTTTTCTGAAAGTTAGGAATCAATAAGGTAGTTTCATATATTTCATAAAAAGGAAGCTTAGAGTAAGTACTTTTGGCGCTATTGCACTTTCGTACCCCCCTGATCAATAATCACATAAGAACTTGGGTCTCAAAATCAACACAACAGAAGTTATTGGCCTTTAAAGGTCTCTAAAATGTACGATCAACATCACCACTTGCGCCCACCATGTTGGAAGATAACTCGCTACCACTCGATCACTTCGCAGCTCATCTCTGCTGTGTCTGAAGACCTGGTTTCGCAACACTGTTTATTGCATCTGGATCTTTTCAATCCTTCTCTTCATCGTAGATACTTTACCGGTCAACGGTACTTAATTTATTTGTATCATTTTTATTCTTTGAAGATAATCATTTCAGTTCATATAAAAACTGCTATCAACACGAGTCCGTTATGAAACAGAAAATGAGATATATATATATAAAAAAAGAAATGTTTTTTGGTAATTTTTCATTTACTTTTAATATTCGTCTGCTACGGAGCTCTGTGCCGAGTTTTTCTTAAGAAACAGAATACATTTCTAGTCTGTGCATTACTTAGCTGCGTCAATTTCTATTCAAATTGCTTTCTATGGACCTTTTCATTTCTTACACATGTTTCTATTTTGGTAGAAAAAGAAATGATGTTTCATTTGGCCATTTTTCATTTCATTCATTTTTACTTTCATTCACTATGGCTGCTGCACGCGTTCCTGATCAAATTGTGTTTGATGGTATATCTTTGGTACGAATTGGTTCCCATTTCATGGACGATCATCAGGAGTGTATAAGATGGTGTTGACAGTATGGTTTGCTTACTATTTAGATGATTTGTCCTACATGTAATCGTCAGTGCAGAGAGCAAAATTTAGATTGTGCTGTTGATGGGGTTACTTGGCGTTAAGACATGCAAGAATAGAATAAGCATAAGGCAAGGGAGCTTTTTTGAGAAGTCCCATTTGCAGCTTTGGCAAATTCTTGGTTTAACGTACTTGTGGTGTCAGAGTGCTGGAAAATGAAGAGGAATGTCCGTGGCAGACGTTCAGCACGAGCTTCAAATTGGGAGCGATAATAGTGTGGTTGACTGGAATCAGTTTTGCAGGGATATAGCTGTAACGTATTTCTTGAATAATCCTGTCCAAATAGGTGGTCCCGGTCATGTTGTAGAAATCGACGAGTCATTATTTTCACGAAGAAAATATAATCGCGGGAGGATCGTGCCTGAGCAGTGGATTTTTGGTGATTTTTGATATGACCCTCAAACCAAGGAGGGCTTTTTGGTCCCGGTTCCACGTCGGAATGCTGCTACGTTGATGCCCATTATTATACAATGGATTAGACCAGGTACGGAAATATAGAGCGACATGTGGGCGGCTTACAATGGCATCGCTGCACAAGGCTTTCAACATGGCGTTGTTAACCATCAGTATAACTTCGTTGATCCTAATACTGGAGTGACGACGAACCATGTGGAGGCAATGTGGCAAATCTATGTTTGGCCCAACAAATCGTGACATGATTCCCGATTCCCTGGCTGAATTTATGTGGGACCAACGGTTTAAAGATCATTCCTACTTTCACTTTTAGTCTCAAGTAGCCCAGCTGTACCCCATGTGATGAAAACACGTGATTGATCAAAAACGGCTTTTTTTAAAGCCACAAACATTAAAAAAACATGTTTTGGAAGACTTATTATTTTCCCATTCTATTCATTGTTTCCCTCCTCCCCTTATTACATGTATTTTTTTTAAAAGAAACCCGTTTATAAGAAACTAGAGGCTGGAGCTTTCAAAAATTAAGAAACTTTCAGTACTGGATTTTTTAGGCTTCAAAAAATTAAGAAACTAATAAAGTAATTTTCCATGAAATATTTTTTCATGAACTTTTTGTACATACGCTTGTGTGATGGAATAACGTACAGAGACAAGACCATGTCAATTTCATTCGATATAACGTTCGATTGTCAATTTCAATGGAATGTTGTTTTTGTTTTAACTTTTATTTGTGACACATAGAATGGACGTTCTTTTCTTAACTTTGTGACGACAGCGAGTAAGCGCAAACAAACAACCCTTTTTAAATACAATTTTAAAAAGAATATTCAACATAAAGTTATTTTCACTTGATAGTTATGTACTTTTAACAAAGTTATATATGAAAAGACATTACGTTTTCAAACTGTATAATCGCATGTTTTTCCAATCCTTGTTTCTATCCAATAGAACAATTGTAAATACATGTCAGAACAGCTTTTAGGTTATCTGAATGCAATCTGAGTTTAAGAAACCAAATAAGAAACTTTCAGTACTAAAATTTCCAAAAAATTAAGGAACTGCCAGTACTAGAGCCTTTCACTGGTTTCTTTTTAAAAAAATACGTGTAATAAGCTGTCTCTCTCGCAGCATCAGCCTCGTACCCAGGTCTTTTTCTCCTTTTGATATGAGGACGAAGAGACAAAAAGTTGTCTCAGTAATAAACTTGTTAATGAGAACCAGGTCTTCGCATTGCGAGTTATCTTCCAACATGGTGGGTGCGAGTGGTGATGTTGATCGTACATTTTAGAGATCTTTAAAGGCCAATAACTTCTGTTGTGTTGATTTTGAGACCCAAGTTCTTATGTGATTATTAATCAGCATGAAATTCTGTATCAGAATCATCAATAATATTAGGGGGTACGAAAGTGCAATAGCGCCCTACTTTTGACTTAATAGTTTAAATTTGAAATATCGCTTAATTATTGAGGGTAGATTCAAGACTTTCAAATCCCCGTTTTGAAAGCAGATTTCCATATAGGTGGGGGGTGTCCCTTCCCGGTGCGATTGTTATGTCTCGCAAAATGCTTAATTACCAATAATAAAATTGTATTTTATATCTTACATCCTTTTGAACGTAAATAAGGTTTCCTTTTTAATTTATTGGATACTAAAGTTGTTGTGTCAAGCATATATATAACAACTTTACAACACTTTTGAAGACTTCTCGAGCCAAAAGATATTTGCTATCTCCACAAATGCTCCGAAGTGTAACACATTTTTTGATCATATCCTGATCTCATTTATTTATAAATGCATTCAAAAATTGAAACAGGTTCTATTTAAAAGTTGTACTTTAAATCAGACTGCAGTCCTTGAAGTTCTATGGTATAACACTTCTGTCCCTTTTGGTTAATTGACGTTAATTGACGTCATATGGTCTGTCAATATTTTCCCGAAGAGATTGGCTCCATTAAAAAGTAAACAGAAGAGAAATAACCTGAAGAAGCCATATTGCAGGGCTATAAAATTGGGATAATAAATACATTTAGTTTGATTTGGTATGACATTCTCCCGAATGGACCTAAAAAATACTAGTCACTTTTAATTATTGATGTTTTTCAGGAAACTTGGACTATTAAAACGTAGATCAGCAACCATAGTTAAAACATCAAATGATCATCCCATAAAGTGTCACAGAAAAGGTTTGTTCTTCTATTAATCAGTAACCCAGATTGAAGAGTTTTTGAAAATTCACACAAGAATGTCCATTCCTACTTTATCACAGTTGTAACCCCAAACACACACACACACCTTACACACACATACACCCTTTTGGAAGGGGTTTGACCTTCCCAGAAATGACCAAATTGGGAGGGGACTGAATTTTCATAGCAAAATTAGGTGGAGGGGGGGGGGGGGGTCAAGAAAAATTTAAATATATATAAATGGAGGGGTTAACATAAATGTGTGTGTGTGTTTGTTGTGTGTGTGTGTGTGTTGGGAGGGGTTTCATTGAAAAAAAACGGGGTGTAATAAACCCTTTGTCAACTGTGTTTATCTCCTGTTCATCATCAATCTTTTGGTAAAGAAGTTTTGATTTGCAAAATTCACCTTTTGTTTAGATCAAATATTCTCTTACCTTCTTGTCTTGGATTTCGAATCTACTTGTTGGAAAGATAGAAAGAACTCTTATTGGCCTGAGATTAGTAAGTGTAGGTTTCGTGTTTTCACCTTCCCTGTTCCATTCATTTGTAAACTCAGGCTATCATTTACATATCAAAGCATCACAACCTCTTGTCAATTGTTCTGGTGCATTTTGCCTAGTTGCCAACAATCGTAAAAATCCCAGATCATCTGTGGTTAATGATCATCATGCCTCATCCTTGACAATATCTTCGATCGTATTTATTAAAAATCCCAAGTATGTAACCCTGATTGCACGCAGATGATTCTGGATTAGTATGCTTACACTTTTTTTATAAGAATCAGCAAGTTTTGATTCAGTCTGATTGTTCTTATTTTTTTGTAAACTTTAAGCCTCTGTTTATTTTTACTTTGTTCTTTGTGTTTGCTTGTTCTTATTTTTTGCACCAAACTTGCCTTGAATGTAACCTGCTCCCATGTAAACAAAAAAAAAAGCTTACACTAGCATAGATCAAGTTCTCAACTTTCATTTAAAGCTTCTTTCTGGTGTTGATAGTTCATTGTTTGGCAGAGTTTGTTGTTTATTCTATACTCAGTATTCAGCCAGGAATTGTTCTTAAGTTCAGTCTCATTTTTAAATTGTTCTTATTTTTGGCAAAACGTGAGCCTGGTTTTTCTTATGAAGTTGTTCTTAAAACGAAGTGTGTATATGAGAACCAGGAGGATATAAGTTGTGTTGTGCTTGTTACTTCTCATGTCATGTAAACATATATTGCATTGCATTCATGAGATGTTGTACCATTGATTTCTTAGTCGAATTCCCTGCTGTCCTCTTAAATCTGTCTAATGGTGAAATTGAAAATACCTTTCATTGCTATGTACAACCTACTGAGCATCCAAGACTTTCTTCGTTTTGCACAGAGTTGACTGGCATACTTCAAGTATGTGTTCTGTTTATTCTCGGCTGTAAATGTTTATTATTATTATTGTCAACATTTTAGTCCCAAACAAGAATTGACCTTCTGGTACAAAATGACAGGTTTTTTCATCGGCCTTCTAAATGATTTTTTTTTCAGGAGAAGGTAGACAATGGTATTCCTATTGGAGCTTGCATTAAGCTATTCAAAGATTGGATGAATGATTTAGTATCTAACAGAAATCTCATCTTTCCAGCTCAATGTAATATGATGAAAAATCGATGCATATTCGCTACTTGGTCAGGTTAGAATTACATTTCCTTTAATACTGTTTTAATAAGAACTTAATGTGGTTATGCTGCATGCGTACTTTTCATGGTGGCTACATCCTCCACCTAGATGTCATTTTTGTTTGTTCTCTGTTCCCATTCGATTAAGTTGTTACAAGATCCCCTGTTAAACTGAGTAATGATTCTAATTTCCAGTCTTTCACTTTTTCTCAATTTCTAGGCTTCCGTAGAAAGGCGAAAGGACTAAGAAAAACAAAAAACCTTATGGTTTGTTGACGGTTGTTTGTTTTTTTAGATTGGGACTTGAATGTTTGTTTACGTTATGAATGCAAACGTAAACAAATCAATTATCCATCTTACTTGAAAAGTTGGATCGACTTGAAACAAACATACAGGGTATTTCTTCATCGTTATTGTGTCTCGTTTCAAACAGAATAAAGAAAATTTGTCGCGAAGCATCCTCATTTTTTCATTGTAGTTGTTCTACAAACGCAGCCCGAAAGGATTAAATAGCGCACTCGAAGATTTAGGCATGAGCTTTGTTGGGCGAGAACATTCCGGTACGTGCCCTCAAAAGATATCCACTGTATGTTCATTCGAAGATATATGATTTCCCTTCTCTAGTTATCGATGGTGATTCCCCTTCTCTAGTTATCGATGGTGATTTCCCTTCTCTAGTAATCGATGGTGATTCCTCTTTAGGTATTGATGACGCTATAAATACCGCTAAACTAGCTTGGAGAATGGTTGTGGATGGGTGTATTTTGAAGGCTACAAAGTCGTTATTGTTGGTTCGTGAGATTTTCTTATCGTATCATTTGTAATGCTATTAACATACAAGTTACACCTTTTATCACTTTTCCGTGATATTTCCATCTTTATTTTGGTTTGTTTTTTCCCTTGTTGGGCAACTCCAGTTGAATCTGGGCTGTCAGTTGTGTTGAGAGTTCGGGGTTCAAAACCTGGCCGAGTCATGCAGACGTCCATAACAATGTGAATCAGTTCATACTAATGTATATTTTTTGACGCTTCCTTTCTTCAGTTTTTTCTCCTTTTGTTTATAGAACGTGAATGTTATCAATGATGGTTTCCCTGTTGAAGGTATGATGTGCACGTAACGTAACGAAATCAAATGTAAGTGGAGGCTACGATACACGATATACACGATATCAACCAGTCACCCAGAACGACCCTTTTTTCAGCAAGCTGGAATGCTTTTATTTGTGCGACAAATCCACCAGCAAATCTAAACAAACTCATCTTATATTTCCTTTCTTGCTTGTTGACAGGAAAGATGGTGAAGTTCTCGAGGATTTTTAATTGTTTGTAAATATTTGTCGGAATTTTATCGACCTCTCCCAAAACTTGTTTAAACACCGTATTGTGGCCTAGTCAATTTTAATAGAAATTCCGGAGAGGTGTATATATACGGCTTCTCCTTGCCGCTTCCTTTGAATTATATTTCTATGATAATTTATCGATCTGTTATATGAGTCCATTTCAGGAAATAGTCGCCTCTCAAAATAAGTGTCGAGTGCGCATGCTCTGTCAATTTCTTTAACAATCTCTAAAATTTATGTTTCCAAAGTCAGAACATCAAGAGCATCAACCAGTCACAGATATTTGTCTCATTTTGCCCTCGTCAGAAAATAAAGACTATCAGATATATATTGTATTTAGTGCATCCTCCCCCATTTATCTACAGTTAACTCATTCTGTAGATTTCTGTATGATTTCGATCGCGTCTTGGATATTGCTTTCTCTGCTCGATAATGGGTCTTTGGTCTGCTATTTCGTTAGGAATGTTCTCTTGTGGAAATATCTATTTCTCCACAGCGTACGATATGGTCGGTTTTACTTCTTTCACGCCTACTTGCACCATATAAGTTCTGTCTGTTATTCTTTTTTATGTCTCCTACTTTTTCTCCGACCGAAAAGTTCCTAACCTCTTGCCGGTCTTTTTGTTGTTGTCGCTCATATTTTCTACGTACTTCTGCATTTTGTCCTCCAGATTTTACACGTCAATGTTCCGTGTAACACGTACGTTTTTTGGTCTGGTCATGTCTAATTGCGTTGGGTACGTCTTCCGATAAGTAATTCGCTCGGGGCTAAAGCAGTTGGCGTCGCGCGGTAGTGTTGCAAAAATATCTATAATTTTGCATTTCCCCATAATTTGCATTCCCTTTCTTTTTGCCTGCTGTTGTCAGTCCTCTCTTTATTGTTTGAAGGAATCTTTCGGCACCACAATTCGAACTGTGATGATAAGCTGGTGATCTGGTGTGTTTTATACTGTCTGTCTTGTAAAAATCGTGGAATGCTGTAGAAGAAGTAAATTGTGGCCCGTTATCGGAAACTATTTGTAAAGAGAATACAAATTAAGCGAAATATTTTTGTAGTGTTTCAATGGTTTCCTGTGCGTTGGTGCTTGTCATGATCTTTCACTTACTGTGACTCTCCACAAGAACTAAACATTTCATATTACGAAACGGTTGGATGAAGTCGATTTGTACCCGGTCGAAAGGATTGGACAGTTCCAAAAATGGTGAATATGCGCTTTACTAGGGTTGCGTTTGATTGTGCACATTTTGAGCAGTTCCTACTTCTTGTTCGGTTTGTTTGTCAATACTAGGGAAACAAACGTGAATTCGGCTCAGTCGCTTCATCCTTACTATCCCTGGGTGTGCACTATGTAGTTCATCCATTATGTGCTGCTGATGTTCTGTCGGGATTATCACACGTAAACCACATAATACTACCCCGTTCTCTATTGACAGTTCATCTCGACGATTGAAATATGGCTTTAGTTCCGGTGTAATGTTTTCTTTCGTTGGGCAAGAGTCTTGTTGGCAGAACTCATGCACTTGTTTGAGAATTCGGACAGTTTGTGTGGCTTCTCTGATTCGCTCGGCGCGCACCGGGCGGGAGGAAATTAATATGTATGACATTTATGGCGTTGACACAGGCGGTTGATGTTTCAGAGGGAGCGGAAGTCTGGATAACATGTCTGCGTTCGCATTTTCCTTGATAGTGGAACAGAACTCAATGTCGTAATGATATGCACATAACATAAGTGACCAGCGGATTAGCCGGGCAGCTGCAAGGGTTGGGATAGCAGTTTTGTGGTCGAAAATACGGGATAGTGCCTTATTGTCGGTTATTAATGTGAAGTGTCGGCCGTACAAATATTGGTGAAACTTCTTAATCCAAAAAATGATAGCAGCTCCTTGGTCTAGTTGGAAGTAACGTGTTTGGTCCTTGTTTAGTGTTCTGCTTGCATATGCAATTGGACGTTCCGTGTTGTCCGAAAATAGGCGTGATAATACTGCTCCGACTCTCCGTAAGCTGATGCATCACAGGTTAATTTGACGGGTTTTTACGAGCTTTTAACGAGTTTCTCCTTTAGGTCCTCAAATGCATTTTGTTGTGGTTCTGTTCATTGCCACGAGGGGTTTTTACGTAGTAAGTTAAATAATGGAGCGGTAATTGTGGACATGTCCTTTATGAATTTGCTGTAGTAGTTGATTCACCAAAGAAGGCTTTGTAATTCTGCGAGATTGGTGACGAGATTGGTGACGAGATTGGTGGGTGTTGGTGTGTGTTGGTGTGTGATGGTGTGTGTTGGTGGGTGTTGGTGTGTGTTGGTGGGTGTTGGTGTGTGTTGGTGGGTGTTGGTGTGTGTTGGTGGGTGTTGGTGGTGTTGGTGCTTCAACTATTGCTTTAATCTTGTCATTGTTTGTGCGGAATCTGCGTTTCTCAAGAACGAAACCAAGATATTCTACCTCACGTTTGTTAAATCTGCATTTTTCCTTGTTGAATGTTAGTCCAAGGTTAGAGAGTACATTGAAAACTGCTTGAAGGTTCTTTAGGTGATACTCTTCGTTGATCCCGATGTGAAGATGTCGTCAATTTTGACAACTGCCATTGGAATGCTTGTTAGTTCTTGCTCTAATTTTCTCTGGAAGATTGCACTGGCTGGAGTTACTCCCGTAGGGCATACTCGCGAATTCTTTCAACACTTTAATAGTATTGATGAGTAGGTATTGACGGAAATCATGGTGTAGTTCATCATGAAAGTATGCTGAACTTAAGTCTAATTTTGTGAACGTTTCCTCCTTTTATGTTAGTAAAGGAGATCCTCCGCTGTAGGTAATGGGTAGTGATCTGCTTGTATATGAGGATTTATCGTGTTTTTATAGTCGGCACAAATACGAATGTTTCTGTGTGGTTTCGGAACAACTACTATTGGGCATGCCCATTCTGAATATGAAATAGGTCTCAGAATTCCTTCATTTTCAAGTCGGTTAAGTTCATTGATTACACTATCCTGCAGGGTCGTTTCTTTCCTGGCAGAACTTCGGTATTGTTCCACTTTATCCTCTTCTCTTGAAAATCCTTAATTTTGCCTAGCCTAGTTTTTCAGGAAATAGAGATGAGTACTGTGATAGTAATGTATTTAACAGATCAGTATTAACTTTGTTTACAAAATTGTTGCACCAATCTAGCTTCATTGTCATTAAAATATCTCTACCAAGAAGCGAGCTTCCATTACCCTTGACAACATAATTTCGTTCGATAATTTCTTTAATCGGGGTATTGGCTGGGTTTTTTTGGGTACTAACAGATTTCGGAGTAATTCATAAGTTTCTGAACTGATCACAGTTAGGAACACAGCAACTTGTTTCTTATCATCAATTTCATCTGCTAGAAAATACATTTCTAAACGTTCAACGTACTCTTTCCAGTTGCTTTCCGACGACTTGGGGTCGAACGACTCGTACTACACAGTATATACGTCAACAACTTGTTGTTCTGTGGTGATCAACGAACACAATAATAACACAGATGATATCTTCGTTAAGATGATCAAAGTTTGTTTTTTTTGGTTTTTATCTCGTCGCTAAGTATTCAGTGCGGAATAGGGAACAGAATAACAATGTATATTTGTGTTACTTCAAAATCTTTCGTCTGCCATACCATTATACATTCTATCGCATGGTCTCCCCTACCCGCCGATATGCCGGTATCCGACATTTATAACATATTGATTGGTTGATGTATTCTCAAATAAAATCTTGAATTGACCAATCAATAAGCCTTATTGGTTGTTTTTTGTTTGTATTTGTTGGGTTTTGTTGGGTTTTTTTCATAGATGCTGTAAATTGCTATTGTCACGGTCATAAAATTGGTTCAAATCCATTTTCGAAGCCCAAAAATTAATATAAAGCTGAAAATTGGTTAGAAATGACGTCAGCCACAGAAACAAAAGCCCCATCGATAGGACCTTGGCAACTCGAGATTTTGGTCAAAATCCGTAATGGCTGTGGCCATTATGCTTAAAATTGAAAATCGTCAAAATAAATTGATCTATACATCAAATCGAACCGAATCAATTTTTACTTAAGAACCATATGCTGGAAATCAATATTTTAGAAGATATTCACTTAGAGCCATATCAAATTGATTGTTTTCGATGAGACTCATAGTGAGGACTGTTAGGTTTTAAAAAATAGCAAGATTGTACTTTTGCTCGAATCGTATCGGAAATGATCTCGAAAACCTGGTCGCAGCAAAACATCCTCATCTTTAACGTAGACAAAACTAAAACAATCCTATTTGCAAGCACACAGATGCTCAGAAAACACAAGGTGCGAGAGAAAATGTCTTCTCAGTCAAGATCAATGGCAAATCGCTTGAAAGAATTAATGAAACAAAACTGCTTGGTGTAACTTTTCAAGACGACCTGAACTGGAATTGTCATATCCAAAACATTTTATCGTCTGGATACAGTACACTCAAATCGTTACGATCCATCAAACGCTTTACACCGTACAACATACGAAAAAGCCTGGCAACAACCCTCGTCATGTCAAAAAATGAAACAGCTTGGAAAAAGAAGTGCGTGTTAAATTCTTTAGTTGTTGGTTGCTTGAAATGATTGAAATTGTCGAAGATGATTTGAAACGCACATGAACGTTTAAGTTGATGACGTCACAGGGATTTTAAAAATCGCTGTAACTTAAAGGGTTTAGGTTCATTGTGTATGGCCTGATAGTATTTTTTCTCTTGTTTTTTAATGGTCTCAAAGATGGGGTACATTTTTTTCAAAATTCCAATTTTTAACTTTTGGGGCCCCTTATGACGTCATTATCGGGGGCTGAGGGCCAAAAAAGGGGGAATGACATAGTTGCCAGATGGACAACCAAGCTATTTTGATTCAACTCATAAAATTGA
The DNA here is from genome assembly GCA_039566895.2 of Turritopsis rubra. Taxonomy (NCBI): domain Eukaryota; kingdom Metazoa; phylum Cnidaria; class Hydrozoa; order Anthoathecata; family Oceaniidae; genus Turritopsis; species Turritopsis rubra. The sequence goes on along the minus strand of CM077631.1, from coordinate 9,044,135 downwards.
GATGATTTCAACAAAAAAATGGTGGACCTCCTTGGCTAGCTACAAAACCTATTTTTAAGTAGTTTTGTACTGACAGCTGACGGCCTAATTAGCGTGGAAATTATATTTTGAAGACTACTAATGTGAGTACTGGTTTCAGTTTTTGTTGAAGAATTTTGCAATTTTGCAATATCTATCATGAAACAAATTAACAAAATGGCCAAGTATAGTTATAGTATAAATATAACATCAATACAATTATGCTAACATACGTATTCTTACCGTCTCCAAATTACATGGATATTTACCTAGCCTGCGATAGTAATGCTAAGAGCGTCGGACAAAACCCCAAAACTCGCCGCGCTTTTCTCCCCACGAATATTTGAAACACGATTCCCACTAACGTTGCAATCGTGAATTAAAGTTCGAAAAAGGGAGAGAAAAAACCGTTGGGGACCAAAATATTTGTTGGTGACAGGGAGAAGTTCGAGGTAGAGGATGTTCGAGACAGAAAGAGTCCACTGAACTATACTCGACAAAATTTAAGAAACTTTTGGAAACTAATGCCAAATTTCCAAATAAGCATTTTTTTTTTGGCAAACCACAACTCTGATGACAATAAAAAGCTGGAGGAATACTTATAAATTAGAAGATTACTTTACTTGGGTTTGATGTAATTCTGAAAGATTGAAATGTTTAGTTAATCTACAGTTATAAGATACTGCATGAAACACATTCTTAAGCGGGAAATAAGCGATCAAATTCTTAATTATCATACATAATTTGACTGTGTAAAAAAACGGTGAGCGCCGACAAAGCCTACAATGTTTGTGTAATGTCTATTTCGAGGATTATTGCAAATTCCTCACATGACATGTTGTATCGTTAGAGATATTCAAGAGTTCTTTCAAGCTTATATGGTAGTTGTTGTGTATACGTGTTATTGACAGGTGAAGAGCTTCAACAAAGAACAGTGAAGCGACAAAACAGTGCAAGGCCCAATATCAGTGTTAACAATTTCTGGATCAAATTTGTCTAAATCATTGGTGTCATCTTGGATGAAGAGAAAAATCAACTTTGCTTTGTTGCGATCGATGTTACTGTGCGTACAAGGTTCAAGAAGCATAAATCGTACACATGAGCTCACGACATCAAAATTGCCGCAACGCTGTCAAAATAATAAGAAGTCACTGTTGTTATTGGTAAAAAATCGATCGTAACTTAATTTTATTCAAGGTTAGAAAATAAATGGTATATAAAAGAACAAAGCGAACTCTTTTTGTAAAACTTTTTGTAAACCACTCAAGCGTCGTTAATGTTCAGGGCGAAAACGAGGCGATGGATGTAACGACGTAATTTTAGAAAAGGTCTATTAAGAAACTTTTAGAACTAAACCATTCGCTAGGTTTCTTCTTAAAAAACGCGATGAAGATCTCAATATATCTCCATAAAGGGATGTGTAAACAATGAACAGTGCTACTTTCAGAATAATATTTCCATAAATTCAAAACTCATTCACAGTAAGAATAGAAAATAGCTATTTTATTCAGCAACCGATCTAGGGTATGTCAAAAATTGTGGAGGAGCATATAAACCTAATTTCTGTTTTCAGTCTGTATCACCAATGGAATACTTGAGCGTTTTTCTTTTACGGTTTAATAGCTAACATTCTCCTCCACAAATTTCGACATACCCTCTAGATCCGCCTTGTTATTTACTCTATTAGACGAGACGCGATCTCTACCTTTTTGGAAAAACGGTAAAAAAAGAATCGCTTGAATTAACAATGAGAAAAATTGGACTTGATTTCGTTGAGTTACCTTTATGATTATGTTCGCAATATTTGTCTGGATAACTAAGTGTAATCTATAATCACAAATTACGAAATATTCGATCACCTGAAAACTACAATCTGCCTGTAATTAATAAGAGTAGAAACAGAAAATAAGTAAGCCAAATATCTTCGTGGATATCCATTAGTTACCTTATTGGCCCAAATTTAGCGCCTGTCTGCCCTTTTTACGACGGACTATATTGGCGTAAATTTTGAAAAAGTCCATGCTCATTTTTTAACGCCAAGTCATGACAATAGACGCCATTAAGGAGCGTTTCCGCTTAGGGCTGGCGTAAAAAGAGGAAATAAGGTAATAACAAATGAAAGAAGCTTTTTGTCAAATGTATTGGGTGAAAATAATGAGGCTATTTCGTTAAGCAAAAGTTCTTTTTAGTCAAACATTTTCCAATTTATAGAAATTTTGAGAAACAGGGTTGACGCTTTAGGGTCCTGTTAGATGGTAAATTATGCTCAAAACCTCTTAAAATAGATTAGTTTACGGAATAGGTTATCGTGTATCTTACCTAAGTTATTCAAAAAATTAATCAATCGTCGTCAATGTACAAAAACATCAAATTTCTATAATGAAAAGTTTCTTTTTTGAGTATAATTTACCTAATAGTTTACCGTCTAACAGGAGCTTCATACAGCTTTTTCAAATATTGAAAACTCTAATCTATTAACTATTTCATATTTTCCGTTAATTCCAAACATATCGGGTGACAGAACGGAACATGGGAGGCCGATTTCTCCATTGCAAAACAGATACTCAAGAGACCCAGCTTTGAATCTTTGGGAATAAAAGCGCCTACAAGACTGTTACTTATTCTCACTTTCTAAGAATTTCTTAACACATAGGGTCAGAACTTTAATTCAATGAAAATGAAAGACAATGACAATGACAGAGACAATGAAAGCACGGTCAGAATTATTTTCACAGAACGGCTGATATTTAAAATACTAAGTCTTCAAGGAAACCTCATTTGCCCAGTTCATATTGCCTTTACTACGCTATTGCAAGATCGACATTTGTACATCACGTGACTGGTAATTGATCAATGCTGGCGTTTTCCGCATACACTACGCCATTGATACTATAAGTTATTTTGAAACGAAGTCGTACGTTTTCCTAAAAGAGAATATAATACTCAAATTTGATGGCAGTTCATTTCGTACAGATACAGTTTTGGTGATAAATGTCAAACGCGGAGATATCTAGTCAAAACATCAGGGAGCAGTAAGATATAATACCAGCAACCCAGCGGGCAAAATCTCCAAAATGTCTATGAGGAGGAGCGTTTTCTATAGGAATGGCAAATAATATAGCCTGCTGTTTCAATAAAACACTTCTCCACAGAGACTTTTTGAAGATTTTGCCCAGCAGCAAGTTCATACTGTATATCGTCGAGGAGAATAATACAAGTCTAAAGGCAATCTCCATTTAGCGAGATCCGGCTTCAAGGCGATATCCATAAACAACGTGAACAACTGTAGCATCGACCCAGTCCACTTGAAGCATTATTATTCGACACCAAAATAAGTGTATTGGTAATCACTTATTACAAACAATACTGGTCCGACAAAAACTTTTCCAACTGAAACAGTACCCATACAAGTTTCACGTCTTTGTCATCAGACATCAGAGGCATTTTGATATTTTTAAGGTGGACCAGTCACTGACGATTAAATACAACTTGATATACCTACCTTTGTAGGGTTGGCAATCAGCATAATTTGCGTTACTGAAGATGGCGGTAGGATAGGATTAAATGCTGTGAGCGTGTTTGATGTGGCTGGTTGTAACTTCACTCGCATTGCCTGAAACAAATTCGAAACGATAGAAATCGGAATGCATTATCACTATTAACAAGCGAAAAAAACATTAAAAATGTCCTTACACCAACAAATCTCATATTCTCACTGAGTAATTAAAGCATTCCACTGTGGTAGTAATACATATAGTACAGAGATAAAATACGCTTTTTTATAAGCAACAAATTTTTTTGGCTCAATGTTGCTTAGGTTGACTACTGAAAGTTGACTATCTACGTGAGAAGACAAGATTTGTATTAGTTATCGCATAGTCCCGAGTGCAATATAGCAAATATTTTTCGGGTTTTCCAAGCCTTGCATTGCGTCAAATGTACACAAATCATTTATTTGCACTGGATTTATTTTTTATTTTCACTGATAAACCAACTGACTAACAAATCAGATTGCAGATATTTTTTTGAACTAATGATAAATTTGCTTATTTACTTAGACCAAAGCGTTTCAATTAAACCAATAGAACTTTTTCTAACATGTTTCTCACCAGGAAGCAAAAAAATAGATGTCCCATTTTGCTTATTTTATTTTAGAGTTAGGTCTTGTTCTCAGTTTGTTTGTTTTTTGAATCAGAGGCGTAGCCAGAGATCAGTCAAAATTTGTGGAGGAGAGTTTAGTCATTTAAAGTAGAAAAGGAAAACGTGCAAGTAACATAATCGACACTTAAGACTGAAAAGAATTATCATAACGTTGGGCTCCTCCACTTTTTTGGACTGACCTTGAATACGCCTATGGGAATGTTGCTTGTAAAAAAAAGCGTGTTCATATTTGTAGCTGTTTTTCTTTTTATTTACTTTTCAGTTTCAGCTTTCAGTTAATAGAGATGAACACATTGTTCATAATGGAACCGAAATACATGTTTATAATACCAATTATAAATAACTCTTCAAATCTTCAAAAGTCTATGAGGAGGAGTGTTTTCTATAGGAATAGGAAGCAATATCACCTGTTACAATAAAAAACACTCCTCCACAGAGGGCATTATAGGAACAGTAAATTTATAAAAATAAAAAAACGATATAGATGAATTCCAATATGGACGTATATGTCTCAACGATCAGTTATCAAATATCAAATGTTCCATGTTAAAGTATTCTATTATGAAGGCCAATTTGTTCTTCACGCTATCCTGCCAATGTAAACTTGTATATACACCATACAAATAGGGCAATCAGTTTGTAATAAAAAAAATTAAATACAGAACAATCTCTGAGGGTGGTTAGCAAAGATTTTATGGTGTAAAATGGTTTAAAAGCAAACGTAAACATGAGACTTATAGAAAGAAACTGACTTTTGGTACAGCCACTTGAATGGTGAACTCCTGTATTGACACAGTATTGGTTGAGATTGTGGATAGGATGGTGGCAATAACATTGGGGTTAGCACCTTCTCTTGTATCCTGGAATAAAAGTTAAAAACACAGTTAAAACTCAGTTAGAAATTTATCCAACGAATATCCGAATTCAAAAATTCATATATACATTAACCAGAGACATTTTCGTGAATTTTACTTTTATAAAAATTTCATAAATTTTGATTTATATCATTAAAGGAAACTGTAAACCCATTTTTTCCCAAATTTCGAAGAAAAATTTTTTTTGGTTAACTAGTCTTGATCTTTCTAAAAGTTAGTTTTTTCCCAAAAAAAAACATTACCCCTATTTGATCATTAATTACTTAGCACATATAAACAGCTCATTTTCTGTACATATACTAAAATTTGAATTTCTAACATTTTCCTAATTTTTTTTATATCAGCCGATAGAGAATATTAAGATCTTCCAGTGGAGAGATAATCAAAGAATTTTTCCAAATGTAGGAAAGTTACAGGGATTATAAAAATCCATGCTCAAAGACTTAACAGTCGCCTTAACCCATTTCGGTCAATTTATTTATTTTTATGGTCCATGAGTCGCTCCAAATTGACAAAACAACGTGTGTATACATTGCAATGAAATTACAATCCCTTTTTTATATTTCGCATAGATTTATTTTCGCAATAATCTTCCGGCCAAAATTGGCGAAAATCATGGAATGCGTACCTCAGATTTTTAGGTGACAACCCGCACATACTGACTGATTGTGGTGTTATTATTGATTATATCATTTAACAAGTTCACATCTTATATTTTATTAATTCCGGTGCCTGGATTTGAATCACTATCAACTATCACCCTTGCACTACGAGTCCACCACCTTACCATGTGAGCTGTACACCCCTTAAGTTCAGAAATTTAAATTTCTCACTGATGTGAACATGATTTAATTTCACACTGGAATTTTCTCACTTATTTTCTCGCAAGAAAATTATAAATAGAATAGACCAAAGAGTTCTTGCACAGTATTCGTAAACGTCATAAACACTTCTTTAATTCAAATTATAATTTTTTCGTTCCCCTCCAAGGATTCAGATTACGCTAGTGCTACTGTTACTAAGTGGATTTGTATTCAAAAGAAAGAACTCGTACCGTTGCAATATTGAGAAATGTTTTGATAGAATACTTGTCGTGAACGACAATCGGATCATAAGTACCTAAGATAAATATAAACAAAAACAATCAAATTAAGATAAACACACAAACAAAAGAACTTCAAAAGGTTTAAGTTAGGAGTTTTAGGAGTTTGATAAGAAAGTAGCAAAAAAAGTGGAGAAAGAGAGAAGAACAGAGTTAGATGCTGCCATTTTTTTTATTATTATTGGATCTGAGAAAATAATATGCTTGGAGATCAGAAACTCATAGTAGAATGAAAGTTATAGTGGTTTGACTTTTTCACCTATTTTTAATGCTTCCAGAGGCACCAAATAATTTTCTTGCGTTTGAGTGGTGCGCAAGCTGTCTACTGATTGAAACAAACTGTGAGCAGGCTGAGTGGTATTGATTGGTGTTTCCGAGAAAGTTGTGTTATTCGGTTGTGCCGATATAGGGACCAGAGAGGGTTCTACAAAGATAAACAGTAAAATATGTCCAGTTACGACATAATAAGTGTTTCACAAAATCTCCTCGCATGGTGGTGGGAGAATGCTGACAACCATATTTCATTGTCATACTTTACTCACAAATAACATTTTCTTAAGGGTCCTTACATGTCAAGTTAGAAGACAAAAACAATGATTCCAGAGGTGGAGAGTAAGGTCATTAAGATTATAAAAGAAAAGCGTGCAAATAACCTAATCAGCACTTAAGTTTTAACAGAAAATTTATGACCCTGCACTTTTTTTGGATCTCGTTCACTACCTCATCTCTTTATTATCTTGTTCATGATAACATTTCTTAGTAGACTGTGCAAAACAAAAACAAAAACAAAAAATGCCATACTTGTATAAGGCTTACTATACTATAAACAGTTTTACCTACCATCAGTACTGATGTCAATTAGATGATCGATGATCGATTGGCTGGCTCCATCAGTATTATCTTTAATTTCATGATCATTCGTTGTTACATCGGTAGAAATCTGCCCCTTTTGGTTTTCAGGATGCCTAAAATCACTAAAAACATCAAAATCTAACACGTCTTTTCTTTGTGGAATCGCTGCCTTTCCAGAGGATTTATTGGTAGTCATTCTTGGAAGCACCGAGGCACCAGTTGCGGATGGAAGTACGGAGGCTGCACCAGTTGCGGACAGAACTGGACGCATGCTGCCAATGGGTTGGCTATTAGTTGGTGCGCCATAACTAACTGTCGATTGGAGTGACGGCTGGAGAGGAAAGGAAGTGAACTGACTAATATTTGTTTCGTGACCCATTTGCATAGGTACCCGTTGTTGAATGGGAGGCATTTGTTGTTGGACAGGTTGTTGGGGCATTTGTGGTTGAGTGAATGATTGAAACTGGTCAAACAATTGTTGCGGTGGCTATAAAAACAAAAACAATCATGAGACTAAGATAATTATGATGGCATGAAGATTATTATGATGATGTGAAAATTATGAGTCAATAACAATATAACAATACACCACATCAAATTACCTGTGTTGGAACATTCTCAACAATATCTAGACCTAAAAAAAATGATGGTATCATATGAGGTATCAAACATTTTCAGGCTATCATTAATACACTGTAGCTTACACTAAATTCCTAATCGCATCTGTATGAAAATCATACTGTTTTCTTAAAGGGATAATATTGAAATTCCCAACCACAAGTCGTCATACCTAGTAATTTAAACTGCTCATCCAGTAGAGAATTGCCATGGGACGTCACTTCTTTCGATTCCATCGTACTCTGAACAGGAGCATTGAAATCCAAATCCAGAAGGGAACTACTGTTGATATCTGATTGACCTGTATCATTATGAAACAATACAAAGGATTCACAATGAATTTTTACGAGGACAAAACAGATGCTTCGTTCACTACTTTACCTTCTGAGATATGAAAAGGTTTTTGATGGCTGACTTTCTTCATCAACACTATCTCCTTGTATAAATCAATGACACGAGTTAGTTCATCACTTGCACACAAGATTTCGGCTGAAACAAAGTAAGGTTTTACTAGTTGACTTTACAGGCAAAAGGATTTCTGCAATGTCAACACTGATCAAACGCAGAATTAAGAAGAGCTTCTTTTTAAGACATTATAGACCTCGCTTGACCTGTTTTTTCATTGATACAACATTAACTAATAAATAACTGACTATTGAGTCATGCGATTAATTACCTTCAACCAACATTCAAATGATTTAAAAAACTCCTTGGCAAAGAAATGAAAACATTCACTATATATCTTTAGAATTTTTTCTTTTATTGAAATTATAATTTAAAATGATTCAAAAGATACCGTAACCAAATTTTAAAACACAGTTAAAACACAGATAAAACATAACAAGAAACAAGCCTAAATGAAACCGAATTTAATGTGCATTTTAACTGAAAAGATGAAAAGACTATTTGGTCTATTGTCACCCTACATCACTTTCAACACCATTTCATCAGGCATGACTATAACCTTGCTACTTTTTATAACAATCATAGAAACACAAAAAACTCATTCCATCTGTAGAATTAAACTTGAATTTTGTGACTTTTAGTGGACTCACCCATTGAATCGTCTTGATCCTCTGCACTTCTGCTCGCAAGACGAAACAATTCAGGTCTCATTTTCAAACAGCTCTCATATAAATCCTATGTAACAGAAGAAAAACAACATGAACTTGGGATTTTTTATGACGAGCACCTCGTCTGCCACCACTGCCACTATTACCCTCAGTTACCAAACAAAAGCAAAAATAATGCTCCCGCTACCCCTCAGCAAAAAGGTTTTTGTGAATTTCGCATAATTAGGATATGTCCACTATGCACTGCAATGTCTTCAATATTTCTCCCTTGCTCACAAACTTTTAGTTAATCTGCTTACATTTCTCTTCATAATTAATGACACTGCAGGTGCCACACAAATGTACACACAAATATGTAAACAACTCACATTCATTACTTCCATTGAAGTTGTTGGAGAATCAGGAGTGTACGTGGCAAGCATTTCATCAAGTACTCTAACATTGTTCGAAACGGTTTCAAGCTCTTGTATACGTTTTGAAACACGTTCCAAGCGCTGCTCTTCCTGTGAAACAATTTCAATGCTCAACTTTATTACACATTGATACATTATAGATACAATATAACAAGGACATAATAGAAAAATCAAATTAACCTCTTTCACCATAGTTTTAATTAACTTATTGGCAGATTGTAAGTCGTCAGGATTGTTGCTTGTTAGGAGAGTTTTCAATAGCTAAACAAGTAAACATAATAACGGTCAATATTTCAGGGGGCACAGAATGACAGAAGAAAACATGTAACTTTTGCTTAATTTTGTTGCTCACCATTGTCAGAGTCAAAGAAAAACGTAAATTTTTTTATTATTATTATTATTATTATTATTATTATTATTAAATTCTCTTAAACCACCTTACCAAACCACTCTGATATACATGACAATTCAAAGGCTGAAAACACTTTTCAATCCATATTCAGATTTGACTTATACTTTATAACTTAATAATCCGGTGCTTCTTCATCTATATCCTTAACTCTTCAAATGCCAGACAAATTTTCGACGAGTGTCCAACAACAAATAGCCACAACGTTTTTTTTAATGTTTCGAGTTAAACAACTCAATAATATGTCATACTTTCACCCTCCAACCGATTGAAGCATTTTCAACCCTGCAACCACAATATTTTGTAGATATACAAGAGATTTGAATTGTAAGAAGTTTCCTCACTCTAAACAGACAATCCTAAGCCTAATCATCATTGAGTTTAAACAAGACGTTTTATACAATTTTTTCCCTTTATAAAAAGCAACCCTCACATTTAACATAGATATAGAATTCTTGACAGTTTATCAACTGGTGGCCTCATGGTAGAGTGCTCACCTCCAGTGCAGGAAGCCAGAGTTAAAAATCATGCCGGCAATTATAACAGTGTGAATCGATCCACCTCAGCTTAGAATTTTCCATATCAAATAAAGCCCTGCTACGCGGGTAATAATCCCATTTACAAACGCAATGTTTAAGGTGTATCATTCAAAAGTTTGATTGATGTTGAAAGACAATTTAAAACATTCAATGGTCCGATGTTTAAAACCCTAATTTTAACTTATCAACGTTTTAAGTCCCATTTAAGCAAAGATTTTTGCTCAGGCAAAATGTAAAAAAGTACATAGCGAAAGTCCCACTTATCCAGAGAAGAAGTGCAGGAAGTTCAGGAGAAACAAAAAATCATTCCGACCAATCAAGTCCCAGTTATACATTATCGTTGACCATTCAGATGAAACAAATAAGTATATTCACGTCATCCTTCCAGATAAATATATGGGTCGTACGGAACATAATGACAAAGACCTAAAACCTCCTTGGTTGTTGATTTCAAAATCAAATATTATGATGGCTCAGTTATGACTTGGAGGACATATACCCAGTGGACAAAATCTTCCAAAAGTCTATGAGGAGTGTTTTCTATAGGAATGGCAAGCAATATCACCTGTTGTTTCAATAAAAAAACACTCCTCCACAGAGACTTTTGGAAGATTTTGCCCACTGGGTATTGTGTTATTGGAATTCAAAGGGTTACCGATTTCTTAATACTTTGAAAGTAGAAATGGGGGAGGCAAAACAAGACGAGTTTGGAACTATAGATCAATGCTTCCCTTGACTTCTGATCATACACTAAAACAGGTACCTCAGATTTGCCTTCGTCTTCAAAAGCTGTGTTCTGTGGTTCTCGTGATGGCATAGGTACATTCTGAAAAAAATTAAAAGAAAATTGAATGTTTTTAGATCAAAAAGTCATGATCAATAAAGCCAAAAATTCATATAATTTATCAAAGTGCAAAACTAGCCTTTGATGCAAACTTATTAAAATCTACTTTCAAATGGGCTACAGCTTCTGTAAAGGCTTACATTCTGAGAAATAAACCAACAAAGTCAGAACATCAAAACTGGCTTCTCATGACAAGTATACTGTTGAAATAGTCTTAATTTCACAAAATTTGATGGTAGTGGAATACCTGTGCTTCGGGATCAACAGGGTCACGTTTGATTATCCCTTGCTGCTTCAGCATCTGGTACGCTTCACCAATCTTCTTCTCCAACGGCAGTCCCACATACCATGCAAAGAGCAATCCAATGATTCGGTCTTTTACACCTTGAGGCGTGATAGCACCATCATACTATGGCAAATCAGAAGTCTCAATCAACAAAACAAAATGTTGAAATAATTTTACATTATTTTTGACAATAAACCTTTTTCACCAGCTCGAAAGAAGATAGGCATAAGATTATACAAAACAAGTGTTAGAGAAACTGTTATAGTGTTCATTTTATGACCTAAATCTCTAAAAGGACTTCCTTAGTTAAATCTATTTTTATCTATAATTTTTGAAACTCCAGAGTGTGTAGTGTTTTTTTAACAGTAACTTCACCATAAATGCAAGATTGCAAAGAGTTTCGTTCAGTAACGCTAGTATAATTTACCTTGGGAGACAACAATTTAATTAATTCGTTAATGAATTTGTATTTGCCAATCTCATTATGGAATTTCACACCACAGTTTTTGACACAACATTCAACAACCTAAAAAATAAACATTTTGCATTGCATTTGTTGTCAATGGACCAAAAACTTGATAAATAGCAAAACAAGTTACACAAAAAGATAACGTTTTTCAAACATGAAAAAGAAATGATTTTACAGAAATTATGTACATTCTCACTTTACCTTTTTTTATACAACAGAAAAGAATCATTACTTACATTCAGAGCTTGTAAAGTCACCACTTCCTGTCTCATTTGCAATCGCTGAATGATCAGTTTGACGACACTACTTGGCCTTAAAAACAAACAAAAAATGTGAGTCACTCATATATCAATATACATTTATATTACAAATCAAAAGTCTTTCATCTATCCCTTTCAATTTCACTTTAAAGTAGAGCATAAAAAGTCCTTTTTCCAGCCTTAGTTCATGCAGTCAAACCTTTCTTAACTACCACCTTCAAAGCGACCACCTGTCTTATATGACCATGCTGTTGTGCTCCTCCCCAGCTTTTTTAGGTCAAACCTTTCTCTGTATAAGGACCAACTGTCCATAACACCCACAGATTTTGCATCCTGCAGGTGGTTGTTATAGACCGGTTTGACTGTATAATGTCTTCATTTTGAGCAGTTTGTTTTGATTCAGCAATACAGCATTTTTTATCAGAATAAAGCCCTTATCGATCACAAAAACCAACAATCCTAACTGTCATACACCAGCAGAAAATGGTGTTTATTTTCTGTTTCTTTTTTCCAATTTACTTACCCTCCGATTTCCCGGTTGACCTGATTGGCAACGGCCAGGGCTTCAGCATCGTTGCTTTTATAATTGCTTATGTCTGTTGCTCTGGCTGAAAGTAAAAGTAAGAATCGCATTTAAGTTGTTTATGAGATGTTTTTAAAGCTTATTCTTAATAAAAAAAAGTTGTTACAATTCTTACAAGAAGCAACAGAGTTAAATCTTTGGTAGTAGTTCCCTGCTAAATGATTTTAAAAACTTTTATGAGTGTATAAATGAATACCGTTGAATACGTTGAATACCAATGAGCAGCGTGAAGAATCACTTATGCGGTAATAATGGCCTACACCATTTTTTTTTATACCTCTGAATATATACTCGTCAAACGTAATAACATGGCAGAGCTCGTAAAGTTATGTGCGAGTCTCAAGGGGACAGTCCAAATTTTGTGTTCATTACGTTTTGGATTGAGTTTAACAACACAGTATGCATTATTATTGATGTGATTTGTATTTTATGGACTGTATTTTTTGTGTTCAGAATAATTAGGAATGCTGTTCGGAGTTAGGTAGTCTGACACACACACAGTGTAGGGTAGAGCAGCAAAAAGAGGAACATCACCCTGATGATATGTTTGTCACGGCTGTTTTGACACTGTAATGTCATTTCATGAACATTGACGTTTATCAGAAAAAAATCGAAAAATTTCGAATTTTCCTGATTTTTAAAAAATCATAACTTTTTTATATTGTATTCATTTTTTATGAAATAAAAACGATATCAAACCTGAGGCTTTTGTCGTTTATTTGATATGTATCACCTTCTTGTTGGCATCGGGTATGTATAAGATATTAATTTTCAAAAAAGTTCACTTTTCGCAATTTTCGAACGTTCCGCTGAAAATGGCGATTTACCTACGTTCACTTGACCGAAGCCTGCAAAGCTAATCTTTGAACTCTGTGTCTGAAATTTTAGCACGTGATAGCTGGAATCCAGGCCTATCGAACGTTATCTGTACCGCGTTAGATTTCATACTAGAAGGTCCCTAATTTCACGATCAAAGACTTCAGAAGGACCTGTATTTCAGTTGGTGAAAAAATTCGACAGGGTGCAGCTCGTATGAGTTAATCTAGACATTCTGCTAGCGAAATATCATATTTACAGCACTAGGCGATGTGAATTAGCTTTGCAGGGGCCTTTCAAAGTGATGGTACTTTTAAGCTTTATTTTAAACATTTTTTTGTTTTGATGATCAATTTTGATTGACATTCGAATTCTTGATTGTTCATTCGGTAAGTGTTCGAATTTCGGGCTGCGGGTTGGCAGAATTTTTGAATTATAAAGACAAGTACAATGTAAATAAATGTCCGCACAATTTCGACAAGGGCCTTTTCGCTCAGAAGCTTGAAAGGATAAAGCTAAGTGATTTCGTTATATTTAACTGAATTCATCAATCTTCCGCGAAAATAGTATTTTATTGTAACGTTTGTTTGTTCCGTGCTGTTATATTTTATAACAATTAGTTGTTTTGAATATAGATAAAGGTGTTTTAATTTGTACTTTTTGTACACTTTTTCTCTTTGCATTGTTTTTTCGTGTGTTGGGTATGGGATCTAAACAAAAGGACGACGATTTCAAGAAGGCCATCGGGTGGAAAGAATCTTGGGCCAAGGAAGAGAATTTTTCTTTTGTTCTGAGGGTGGTGGATCCAAAGAAGATTACATTTGGGGTAATGTTCTTTCTTCTAAACTAATTTCTTGGGAGTTATGTAATGTTACATAAGTTCTTGGGTCACATGCTCCCAGTAGATTTTGATATACCAGATGTGTCTAAAATAAAGGCACAATTAGTAAATTTCAGGAAGAGAAAACGTTGTTATCAAGATAACAACACAGGAGAGCCTTTTTTCCAGCATACAACTGCCAGCGTTGGAGAGCCACGTCCTAAGAAACAGAAAACAGATGCAGACCCGTTTAAGGCCGCGAGAGAAAATTATGAGGCTCAGCTCCACAGCTATATGCGTAAGGACCAGGAATTGAGGAATCAAATTGATTCTTTGATTTCTGAGAAAGGCCAGTTAGTGGTTCTCAATGCAAATTTGAATGTGCAGATCAAGGCGCTGGAAGCTGAGAACCTCTCTTTACGCACTAGGAATGAGGATCTTGAGTCGAACTTGTCGTCACTTGATTCTCAGATAGGTCAGTATAATGGCACCATAAAAGATTTGGAACAACAGCTTAAGGCAGCACAAAAAAAGTTTGCATCTGTTAAGGGAAAAATTTCTCGAGGTCAAAATGCGGCGAAGAAACTTGCAAATAAGTATATTTATATACTGAACTCCATTTGATTATTATAGGTACACTTAAAAAGAATATTTGCAGAACAATATAATACAAAGTTGGATTCCAATACAACTATACCGAGTTTAAGTCGAAATCACGCGATGTGGATGAGACTTCGCAACATGACCTCGTTTTCAATATCGTATAAAAGTAACACAATCGATAACACAATGAAATTCATCAAGACGAGTTTCAGTTTTGAGAACTGACGCTGTTTTGAAAGGAATTCCGGAGATGATTGTTAATAGTGCAAAGCTAAACCTCTTTATAGCGGACCAAATGTCAGCAGGATCGGCTTCCCAGGTATTTTGTACCCTTGGTAACTGTTCCAGATTGGGTAACTGTAACCATAAATTCCATATAGTCAATATTCGGAGATAGTGACTAAAACACACATTTTGCGTTTTATCACATTTTTGATCTTTTATGCTAAGAAATGGTACCAGGGGTAGCCTCCAAGATGAGGTAAGGTAAGCCTCCTTAGTCCTCTCTTATTTTCGCGATTTGGGGACTCAGTCTCTGCATGACTTCCTTAACTTTTTGTCTACCTAGGTTTCAGACGACAAGATTGAAACAAGATCCTCATCCTTATCAAATGGACGAAAACTGCAGCCTTAAACAGTTGTTAATTTATTTGATGTAAATACAATATTTAATACAAACCTCTTGTTATTTTTCTGTCTCCTTGTTCTGCCAAGCTCATATGAAAATTCAGTTAACTTCCCAATCAATCTGAAAATTTTGATCACGGTGCGTGGTGCGTTGTCTTTATCAGCCATGCGCCTCGAAAGAGGCGCCTAATAATTGGCATACTTACCCCGGTTTGGAGAGAACTATTAAGAAATATTTGTGAGAAAAAGGATCTAATTGCCCTCACATTTTTATTGAATCAGAAAGTACCCCATTTTCTTTCATATATTTGATTTGCAATAAAAAGATTGACGTTAAATGACGTCAAATTATTGATTTTTCGATGTTCTCTAACCCCCGGAATTGCTGTGCGTTTGTAGCGGGAGAACCATTCTTTTCAATAATAAGTATTTCCAAACTCATCGAGACGTTGTATCACTTACCTGTGTGAATTATTTTCACAAGAACAACAACCTATCTGTAAGGGAAATTTCCAATTTTTTTCGAAAAAAACTTAACTTTTCCAGCTCGAAATAAATCGGGGAAATCATGTTTTCAGCCAGAAACTTTGATGTTTCTATTCAGAGGGGGTCTGGAACTTACCAATAACGATGAATTAACGTAGTATACATGAGCCATCGAGGCAAACTTTTGATAAAATCGAGGCCGCTCGGGAAAATTTTCTTTTTTTTTTTTTGTTTCACCCGAATTCGCCCGATATCGGGATAACCAGGATACCCGGTTCTGTGTTCCCGATATAGCTCCAACATTTCTCCTTCACATCCATTTTACAGAATTAAAAAATCTGTATTAGTTTTCGAGATATTGAGGTAAGAAGTGGCATCGTTGGGGAAAATTTAATGCGGAGCGGTATGAAAGAAGTGAAACACGCGTGTTGTGATAGCAGTATTTATTACCAATCTTATTCTGATTGTTTACTCTTGCTGATTTGAAATCTAGAATGACCGATCGTTCCGCTAAATCCAATTAGTTGTGTTTTTCTCTCGTTCGCAACTAAGAATTTTGCAGCAGCGAAATTAAAGTTGGCCGTGGAGAGGGGAGCAGGCATTCTGGTCCTCGTTCTTTCAGGTGATATTAAAAACCTTTTAACCAAGAAGTTTTGCTGGTTAGAAATATGTAACTCCATAGAATGTATTTCATTCTGCCTGCGCACTCTCTCCCCTCCTCCTCCTCTCTCTTCTCTTCTTGAGACATTCATTTTTCTCATCATCCAGCAAAATCACCTTTTCGCGAAGAAAAAATAAAAAACTGTACTAATGATCCATACAAACATAGCTCTCAAAGATTTATCAAAGCCACTAAAAAAATGCAAAAGAAAAAACTTCAGTTGGAACCTGTTAAAAAAAAATAGGTACTGACCTATTAGTTCGTCCAAAGTCAACAGCTCTGCTGCCATTTTGAAATTCGAAGTATTTATTGGCGCATGCGTAGTGTATGTCTGTTTATAAGAACGAAAAGTCCCAGAGCATAAAGTTGACTTTGACGCCTACCAATATTTTACAGACTGTAAAATTGCTGAGATTGCGAAAGCTTCCCAAAGGGCGATCAAAACAATATTTCGTTATTTCGGATTGGGTACATATTCAGGCTGGTCTGTTTTTTCTAATGTTGACAAATCCTCTTCATCTGGCAGTTTAAGTTATCTTTTTTCGATCATCATGGCGATGATATGCTGTAAAAGTGAAGAAGAATATGAACAGTTTCAAAGATCGAGGAAAATTGATAAGCAGATTGCAAAGGAAAAAGTGCATTTTAGACGTAGAGTTAAAATATTATTGTTAGGCGCAGGTGAAAGTGGGAAAACAACATTTTTAAAACAGATGAGAATAATCCATGGCAAGGACTATGATACAGAGGCACTCCTAGAATTTAAACCAATCATATATTCAAATATTTTAAAGGGTATGAAAGTACTTGTTGATGCTAGAAGAAAACTAAGAATAGCGTGGGGCGACCCAGAGAGTCAAGCATATGGAGATATGATATTAAATTTTCAACAACCCACTGGTGGTACATTAGATTTAGTAACGTTTTTGGAACTTATTGTATATGTCAAGAAATTATGGAATGATTCTGGTGTTCAAGTAGCATACAAAAGAAGGAATGAGTTCCAACTGGTATGGAGAAATATTATATACTTTATGTTTGTTTCATTTTTTACTATATTATAAAAATAATATAGCCAAAAGTTAGCTAGGAATTATTTCCAGATCATGTTTGTTTGTTTGTTGAAAATGCATGTTTAATATTGCTGTCATCCTGTACTTTTCTCAACATATCTATGCACATTAAAGAACTTTAATTTTGAGACCACTCATTTAAAATAGATGTATATTCAGGGTGTAAGCTAGGATCTGCTGAGAGATGACATATAGATAGATGGGTAGAAATGTTTACTTTTTTACTGAAAAGTAGACCGATTTGGCAGTCTAAAGTAACTAATTCTATTCGTTTAACTGCCAACCAGATAGTCACTTCAGTAAAAACATGAACATTTTCTACTCGCCAGTAACATCGATTTCCCAGTTGTTTGGATGATGCTTAACTTAATTTTAAATTCACAAAACTTTGCCAACTTGGATGAAATGAAAACATTACCAAAAGTGAGGAAGTTCTTTGAGTTTTTAGGAGTGTTGAGTGTTTTCCTGTTTATAACTAATGATCCATGAGTAACTTAGAGTTACACAAATCATTTCCCGTGGATTTTACGAGGATTTAATTTCGTGAAAATTTGTCTAGAAAATAATTTCTCTCTTTAAGGTACTCACTAACCCTCATTTTCACAAAAAGGCTAACTAACACTATATGGTATATATATAACTAACTAATGGTATATATATATTTCATGTTAAAAGCGTTTTGGCTGAAGGAAAATAACTTTTGTTACAGAACCAATATAGAATTCATTATGTTAGAACCCGGAAAAGAATTATACTGAGATATTTTGTAAAAATTCCAATTCTGCACTGCAATTTGTTTTGCAGGTAGCAGGGTCCTAAATCCATATCATTTACTTTCACTCTAGCTGATTCAGTCCTCTAAGTTCAGTTAAATCTACGGCAGCTAAACTTTGCCGCCATTACGACGAAATTATGGATTTCGTTCATTTAAAATTCAACCGGTGAGAGAGTCTATATAGAATATGCTGAACATTTGTTATTAGAAATTTGAAGATCAACGGTTTAAATAACATGAATTTGAAGCAATTTTTGTTTTACAAAATAATATTGCAATCTGATAACTTTCTTGAAAAACTCTAAAAGATTGTTTACTGTAGATTAAAAATGTATGACAGCACTTTTCTGTCATTAAGATCTTTCTGCATTTTTATGATGGAAAAGCTGAATCCCGCTATAAATTCATAGGGCTGCTGATAAATGTAATACCATGAATTGACTGAAACAAAAATGTGACAAATTGACATTTCGTTAATGGATTCTTTTTCATTCTATGCAGACTTTACCTCTAATAGTAATAATTTCTTTCTTTTTCATGATAACACTAAATAAAAATTTTCAAAATAATAAATTTTATGGTCCCCATTATTTCATATGTAAAAAAAAACAAAAAAACAACCAATGTATTAAAAATATTTTATTTTTTGCGAAGCTTTTCGTACTTCAAGTACATCATCAGGCAATCAATATTGGTGTTATTATTTTTTAAATTTCACAAGTTTGGAAAAAACTTTTCGGGAGGATTTAATTTTGCAGATTGAGGTCGCTGTTAGTTAATACAGGTCATTCAACCAAGGGCTAACACAGGTCAAATATCGTAGAGCAATGCGCTATTGGGGACGTCCAAATTCAAATATTATTGTCCACCTACTCAACCGCATCTGTGTTTGTTCATTTGTTAGGATAACGATAAAGTCAATCGAATTAGGGTTTAAAATGAGCATCTCTAGTTCCTTTCTCGGTTATGGTTGCCACCCTTTTACAGGCTTGGTGATGAATGGTGTGTGCACCTTGCAACATGCAAAGAAAGTTTATGGCATACTTCCATTCGCATGCTATAGATATCGTGGGGGGGAATTTTGTTGAGCATTTCCAACATTTTTTTGTATTGATTGTATCTTTTTTACGTTAATAAATTTCAGAATGATATGCCATCTTAAATCATTAAGAATTAAAAAATTTTTTTGAAGATGGAGAATTGAATACTTGTAGTTTATAATCGTTTTTGTTTTTTTTTCTTCTAATTTTCTTTTGTTCTATTTTTAATCTATCACCAATGAAAAATGTCCAAGTAATATTTAAAAACAATTGATAAATAACTTATAAGTCAATTAAACTCACATAAAAATGTGAATAAGCTTGTGAAGGAAGCAAACAATTAAATTGTTAGCCAATAACCCCTGTCATCCTCAAACACGTGCACTTTATTTGTATTCTTTATTATTTTTATTGTAACTTGCTTTTTAAGAAAGGACTTTTTAAACAACTTGGGTTGGATATTTCAGTTTGATTAGCATCATAAGCATGTTTTTCAAAAAGTGTTGCTGTAATTAACAGGTGAAATTAACACTTATATTTATTTGAAAAAAGTCTTGATAATAAACTTTCTTGCGTTATTATGAGCACTTAGTGTGACCATGCCTGCGTTTCAGAATGATTGAACTATTAACTAACATCGGCCTGAAAACACTTTTTACGGCCATAGATTTCGCAATTGAAAATTTATCATAATAAGTAGCAGCATCTGCAAATTCCTAGTTGGAACAATTACTTATTAATAAATCTTCCTCACATATTTTACATACTTTACAATAAATATTTGTCTGTATACCGTATTTTCTTTAGCAAATGCCGTCCTCTCTTAAAAGCTGTCCTTCAATAAATGCCTCACATTAAAGTGAATACCGTATTTCCTCTAATAAACGCCGCGGCGTTTATTACAAATTGCAGATTTTGGATGCGGCGTTTAATAGAGGGCGGCGTTTATTACAAAATGAAAAATTAAATAAAAACAAACTTTAAACAACAATGTTTTCTCTTCCTAAAAAACTGTCTAAGCTAATAGTATTTTACATTGAAATTGACGGTAATCACGTGCACGCAATCGTAAATGGTAAAAGGATACGAGAAGTTGGTTTGAGTGTTCCTGCGCAATTCATATGTTACACAGCAAGTAAAGTTCATGCAAAAATTCTTCATGACGAACTGTTGAAGAGGAAAAAACAATACTCGTTTTTATCTTTAGTTGTGGAAGAATTTGTTGATAGAAAACAAGTCCAACTCGTGTAAACCATTTTTTGTTGCTTGTTTAGTCTGTTTTCTAATAAACGCCGCTTTTCAAGATGCGGCGTTTATTAGAAGGCGGCGTTTATTAGAGGGCGGCGTTTATTACAAATGCTTGGCTATAAGTGTGGCGTTTAATAGAGGGAGGCGTTTATCAGAGGGCGGCGTTTATTAGAGGAAATACGGTAAGTGCAATACATATCCATCTCTCTTAATGCCACACCAGAAATTGAAGCCTGTATAACAACGAAGCAATGAGAAAACATGTAAACAATTATAAACTACAAGTATTCAATGCTCTATCTTCAAAATCAAGCAAGTTATATTCTTAAATCTTTATTCTTCTTGTTTGAAGTTACGATCCAAACCCCAAACTGTAACTATGCAATAAAGACCTGCTTTCTCTTTTAAATGTTGCCCTCCAATAAATGCCACACCTAAAACCTTGAAAACTTTATAAACACTCCAGTGTTAAATGGAGGAAATTTGGTATGTGAGCAATTGATTTGCATTCTATGTTTTCCACTTAAGCAACACTATCAACTATATTAATTATATACAACATCGAAAACCTAAAAATAACCAAAAGGTAACTGTTCTCTTTTATGACAAAAAACATTAGCTTTATAAGAGAGCATTGGAAACAAATTCGAGTTTATAACCTCGAATATTTCATAACATGCATATTTCAATAGAAGGACAATAGATTAATAACTATAGTGTGGATGGATTGATAGAAAAGTTTAGATATTTCAACAAATCTGTTTTGACCTCTTTAACAGTAATGGGGAGTAGTAAAGGAAGAATACTATTTTGTCTTCCATTAACCAATGCTTCATGTTGCAGATGATGATGTTCACAAGAAACACATACACATAATTTGCAGTAATAAAAACTTGACTATGCCAAAACAACAAAATATATTACCTTAACAATATTCGATATTCGTGATTTTCACGAATTTATTCTCTGGGGATTTTTCGAAAGGATTGATTTTCGCGAATTTTACTTTTTATAAATCATTTTATACATTTTCATTTTTGTTCAATTTCTTTATTTTTACCTATTTTAGATATGTTTCACCTAAGTGATTGGGGTGTTTAACTAATGGTCCATGAGTCACGAAACTCTTAGGGTTACTCAAAATATATCGGGAAAATTTGTCTGGCAAATAATTTCTCTCCTTAAGGTATATATCTCAACCTGTGAAAAACAATCTATGCAAAAAATAGATGATTATGTAAAACTTCCTTTTGTTAATGCGGGAAGATGGATTTAATTTGGAATGAATGAATTTAATGATGATTTCAGGTTTTTCATATTTGGTAGTTTGTATTCATGTTGGCAGTTATTTCAAAGGAATTCCGGTTAATTTAACATTCAATTATTAAATGGATACTATGCTCTTATCTCTCAGCATTTATGGACTAGTAGCGCAGTTATTTTTCACATCGGTTATCGGAAAATATTTTCATCTTCTCAAAAATCTCCCCTTCTTTTCACTTCCAAAATTATACTTATTTATCAATTGGTGCACATTTTCATTATTCATTGGACTATATAGCAAAAAAATAATATCAGAGTTATATTGCCATTGGAATTACTGCAAATCGTTATACTACTGTCATCGATATTCTGCTCTAACACTTTCATTAAACATAAAAGACTGTTTGCTTAATATCCACAATTGCATAGTTTTTATAACAAATGGTTTCTTTCAATGTTCTAGAGTGATTCAACCTCCTATTTCCTGAATAACCTTGAAAGAATTGGAAAGAAAGTAAGACTTTATTTATTTTGCTTTGTTTTCATGAATCAATATATCAATTCATCCCCTCTCCCTAGCTGTTTTTGTTTACACTCTCTTTTTCATAAACTTTTTAATGTTTTTTTGTGTGTTTGTTTGTTTGTTTGTTTGTTTTCTTCTTTGAAATATAGATAGATCATCTTCAGATACTAGACATTCCATGTATGTGTTATACATTACACAATACACATTCCATACGTTCTTTGTTTTTGGCTTTCTGCCTTAGCATGAAAGACATTACAACTGTCTGTGTTCTTCTTTTTTATATACTGTCCAAAGCGTGATTATTGAACTTTCCACATTTCCTTGCCATGAAAAAAATGGCAGTGTTGAAAACTAAAAGGCAAAACTTGGATCACATTTTGGATCATACTTTCATGAAAGTTTGCACTTGAACAATTCAAGGGTGCTGGTTTCAAATTTGTGAATCTTTTTTCATATTTTGCCCCCAAAAAAGGCCAATTCGGGCAAAATTTGGACCAAAACTCTGGTTGTTGTTGTTGTTTTTCTTTACATAGTGTTGTATGTACTAGGATTTCATGCCAACAAAGCAAGATATGTTACATTCTCGAAAAGCTACAAAAGGCATCCAAGAATACGAGTTTGAAATAAGGCATATCCCATTTGTTATGGTAGATGTTGGTGGGCAAAGATCCCAAAGAGCGAAATGGTTCCAATGTTTTGATGAAGTCACCTCAATTTTATTCATGGTTTCGTCAAGTGCGTATGACCAAGTCATAATGGAAGACCGACGCACAAATTGCCTGATAGAGTCGTGTATGATCTTTGAAACCATAGTAAATAATAAATGTTTTGCGAATGTTTCTATCATATTATTTCTGAACAAAACAGACTTATTGGAACAGAAGATCAAGAGTAAACACAATAGCATTAAGGATTTCTTTCTACAGTTTCAAGGTGACCCGTACAACCTAAGTGATGTACAAAACTTTATTCTTCAAATGTTCGATAGTCGACGGCGTGAAAGATCGAAAGCACTATTTCACCATTTTACCACAGCCATTGACACGGAAAACATTAAATTTGTGTTTCACGCAGTCAAAGACACAATTTTGCAAGATAATTTGAAATCATTGATGCTGCAATAGAAATCTTGGTCATTGTTCAAGCTGAAGCCACAAGGAAATCTTATCTTAATATGTGTGTCAAAAATGAACCAATTGACGAGACTTGCAATGTTTTGAGTTGTGAATAAAATGTACAAATTCTGATAAGGAATGAATCAAAAGAACAAAGCCGTGCTGATATATAGATATTTATACGTATATGTATTAGACATCAAGAACGACTATTTGCCCACAGAAAGAAATATCATGGGTCATTCCTTAGCACCTTATTGGCTTAATCCGGCTTGAATTGAATTCCAGAGATTTGGAACATGAGGGATGAGTAGCGGATGAGTAGAAATATTTTTTTTTTAATGTATCCAACAGATTTTTGTGTTAAGGTTTGTCTAGGCAACAATTTTTGAATCACTATTATATTGTAAAGTCAATTGTTTAGTAAAAAATAATTTCCAGCACGGTCCTATCTGGATTAACATAATCATATGCAAGGATATGTTGATTATCATTAGTTTTATCAGCGTTACTATTTTTATTATTATTTTTATTATTCGTGTGGTAAAAGTTGTGGGAAATCAATAAAAATAGGCATCGAGACAGACCGAAATGATAACTTTAATAATAAATTAGTTTTTTGTGTTTTTTTTCCCGCATTTTTGTTGTTGTTTTTCGGCTCACTTTTATTTCCAGTTGTTCTAATTTCTAAAGGGTACTCTTTGAATGTCTTTTCTATTTTCGACAAACAAATATATATTTTTATGGAAAATTGTGCAAAGTGTACAGTAGTCGATTCAGAACATACACAACATTGTGTGGAGGAGTGTAAAAGTGATAGTAACAGTAACGGATCCCAAGCGTGGCAAATATCTGAGAAGAAATGCAAAGTCTTTACCATAGCCTTTCTGTTTATTTTCTAATGAATTTCCTATTTCACAAAGTTTGACGTACTTCTAGATCTGCCTGTCAATTGAGCAAAAGATTTTTGATTTTGTATTACTACACCCTCCCACATAGGGGTTGCTTCTATTCTCCTGTTTGATCATTCTATCAGGAAAACGATTTTTGAATGAGACATGGATTTTATATACAGGGGGAAAGGATGTCATTGATAATTTTTTTTTTCCAAATGGCTTTTTTTATATGATTTTAATAACATTTTACAATGAGCATAATGATATGGTGGTCTAAGCCAGTGGGCAAAATCTTCGAAAAATCTCTGTGGAGGAGTGTTTTTATTTTTTATTGAAATAGCAGGCGATATTGCTTGCCATTCCTATAGAAAACACTCCCTCCACACAGACCTTTTGAAGATTTTGCCCACTGGGAAGCATTGATTTCTTTTCTTTCTTTTTTTTGCTTGTGTGTTTTTGTGTCACACTTTGTTAGGATCGTATCCAAGTAACATGAAAGTGAATTCACCTGATTCACTTTCTCCAATTCAATCTTAGATTTTAATATCGTGTTATACTTTTTGAAAGGAGAAATAATGTCGAAATTTATGGAAACATACCAAAAAATCCATTTCTTCATGATGGTTTGCACTCATCCACGCTTTTCGACATATTTACTAATAACACTCCAAAGGTTAAAAATCAAGGTAGCACCTGCGATGGTATGTTTTTTTGGTCTAGTGATTAACCCCATGTTGCACTCTTTCGCAGAGGCTTCTGTTTTTGTTTTAATGTTTGGAGTTGTTATTTTTGCTTCGTGTTCGTTATTATTTTCATTATCTGTTTTATGAAACAATTTGTAGGATACCAACACCATATGAGCACTACACGCACTGCATTACAAAATAGTCCATCTATCTTTTGTGAGATATTTGTTTCGGCAGCCTCGAGCGTATTTATTTCGTTGGGTTTTTTGTTTTTTTTTGGTTTTTCTCGATCATCACAGCTTATCACAATTCCTCCGAGAATTTTGATATACCACAAATGTAACAAGTTTGGCGGACGATAATTTGTATTTTGCATTTGATGAAATTCTATTGTATTCCTCTCGAACGGAACTTTACCACTGCATCCGTGGTCAGGCTTCGTTGAGCAACGACCCATTGATATATACTTTATTAAGCAAGGTACGTGTATGTACCCCTAAACTTTTTTTTGAAATGGGTATTGAAACATAGAAGCCTGTATATCTTTTGTAATTAATTCTGCAGCTAATAAAAGTATGATAAATAGACAACTCCGAACCTCGGTACCTGTCAGTCCCAGGAATTTGATAACCAATCGTTTTAACTTTGGAAGACAGCCTAGGACGAGGTTGTCAAATATGATGCACATTGTTTATATTTTAGTTTATTTTTTCCTTTTTTTTTCGTATAATGTAATTCCTGTTGTTCTGTAGATAAGCAAAAATCTATTTTGTAGATGCAACTTAGTTACCGTTATCATTTTGTTGTTGATGTTGTTAGTAACCATGACAGTAAGGCAATTTCGGTCTATATCCTTCGGACACATCTTGCATATCTTGCATTTTGGAAATAGTAAAAAGTTCTACAATGAAACCTCTGTGTAGCAGCGTACATCCCGCACACAGCGGACACCTTATATATAGCGGAAACTTTTTCCAGGAACGGATGCTTTTCTTTTCATTGAATTCCAAACCTTTACTTAATGGATATTCTGTCTTGCAGTGGATTCAGTAAATCCGATTTTTTTGCGAAATTTTCTTCCCGCGGAAATTTCTTACCTCGTCCAAACTGAATGCTGAAAGATATGTTCCATCGAGCATTTCCCATATTATGGAGCCAACGGGCGCATTTTTCATGTTCTTTTCGAGGATCACGAATTGTGTAATAGTTTTTGGAAAGTTTTCCAGTTTTGTTATTACATCCAAATGCAAGGCAGATGAAGCTCCTGATAAGATCACTTTTGATGAGAATCTTGAGGGAAAAGTCCCACTTAACGAAAGTATACTCTCATTTTGGTCATGGACCAGCGAATGAAGTATGAAACATGAATTTAGACTTTAGGAAGTATAAATCTTGTTACGTCACCGATGGCTTTGAATATGTATAGACCGGAGGAAACCATATGAACATTTCATTCAACGCGTTATGTGAAATGTTGGAACGGTTTTCACAGGCCGTTTATAAGTCAACGTGTATATATACACCCCAATGTTGACTTTCAGAAGGATGCATTTCTGTTAATTTTGTCTGCTCTTTATAAGCAACACAACATTTTAGCTGATGCTCAACAACTTTGGGTTGTCCTCTTTTACAGGCTGATTTGTAGCTTATTCTGTTGCTGGTTGACTCTCTACGCAGGAAGAACGGTTTTAGCAATTATACGATTTTACCTATAGCCTTCCACATATCAGACCAAATTATATCGGATAATGAATGGACCACCATTTACTAGTGAAGCCTTACATCCGAAAGCCAATGGTGTGGCTGAAAGTTTGATGAGGAACCTAAATAAAACACTGAGAACAGCCTTGATCGATCAAGTACCCTGTGTCTCATCATCATACCAGTTCGTTCATCATTACCGCAGTGCAGCTCAATCTACCATGCAAGTTAACCCCCTCGGAAGTGTTATTTAAGCGAAAACTTCAGCTAAACATCCCAAACTTAAATCACGATGCTGAAATGTACAAGCACTACTTGTCAGTCTTCTAAATAACGAACGCCAGTCGATAAACGATACAAAGCGATACAAAGCGATTGAGGAACCTTTTTCTTTTGGAGATTATGTATTAGTATGTCAACAAAAACAAAACTTCTTATCTAATCTTTAATAGCATTTACCTCCCTGACAACATAGGACAATGAAGCAGATCTTATGGAGAATATTTGTATTTGGTCGAGACAGGACGCACATCGTGCTTTGCGTTATAAGCAGGCATATAAAGGGATAATTCTTTCGAGTCTGATCTTGAGATCGCCTTGATAAGTTTAGCGTCAGTCACCAGGAATTTATTCCGTTAGGAATATAACTTCTTTGAAGTCCTTTAGATAGTCCGTGTAATGACGTGAAAATTCGTTATGAATTGTGATGGCAAAAGCGGCACTCCGGATGCGCAAAACTCCCACTTCGGAAGAAACATATTCTTCGACCCGATTGAGGTGCCGTAAATCCCCGAAGGTTGAGGATTGCCATTGCCCGCTAAGTTCCTTTCTCTTTTCGTGCTGTTCATCTAACGCGCGTAATATCATTTTGACGCAATTGATAAGGTTGTTGCTTGTTTTTCGTAGTTCCGGTTAGAATTATCGTTTCGTTCCAATCGGCTCGTAATTTGTATTGATACAAAATAAAAGAATAAAACTTTGATTAGTAGTGAAAGTTTACCGAACGTGTACGCTGAAATGCAGTGAATAAATGAATTGGGCGTAGTCTCTTAACTAGTCCTCTCTCGCTGCGTAAGCACGCATGCGCAGCGCTCTCCCCCACTTCTTGATATCGGAACCGAAAAGAAACTTCCTTCCGAATTTTCTATGAAACGTCGGAAATGTCGCAAACTTACCAGTCGATTTGATCCGAAGCCATAAAAAAACAGAGAAAAAAGAGGCAAACGGCGGCTCTGTTTTTTTTCTAGTCAATCATACTGGCAGAAATAGCAGAAACCCTGGGTATGATGGTTTGCAGAATATACTACTTCACTAGATGTGCTTCCTTTTATTGACGGTTTATTGACGGACTGACGGCGAACTGATAAAATAAACTGACGACCTGATGAATTGACTATGAGTTATGACAATGATTTGAAGGATCGACACAATTTACAATATAATAATTTGATTTCAGTTAGCCCCAATATACTAACCACCCTCTTTCTTAGGGTTCCCACCTCCACATTTCTTCCGTGGTTCTTCCCTATTTCAAGGACCCTCCTAGGAAAGAGCAGACGGGGTATTTCTAGTTTATAACATATTATATTTTAACACATTTTATTTAATCGACTCATTATAAATAAAGAATGATTTGACACATTGAGCCAATGACTTGACGATTTGATTTTGATATTGAATTGACTTTATACTTTTGGTACTTTTCGCAAGGTTTCTTATAAAAATACATGTAGTCATCATTATAAATGATTGATGATGAGTAGCAATGAAATTTTGACCTTGACCTTGGTACGGTGGATCTGTAATTATTCGACTAAGGCGCCGCCCTCAAATTAGCGCCGCGACGGAGAATAGCACTATATTCCTCTCGGTCCGTTTATTATGTGGTACACGTGCCAAATAAGTCTTCGTGTCCAAGATGGTCAGACACTTTCATCTAAGCACCAGATGCCGTGATGTGAAATGAACAATAAACATGGTAGCTGTTTGGGCTCTAGTCACCCATACTAGCTACCCGGGTGTTGATAAAGATTGTCTTTGTTTGTCATACACGTGATTCTTTTCCTTGTGTGTTAAAAAACAGCGCAAAATAATTTTCCAACCTTATTCAAGGCAGATTTATTATTATTTAAGGCTATGTGTTCTGTTGCTTTTCAAGATTTCCGCCAAGATTTCTTGCATACCCACAAAGTTTTCATTCATCGTTAAGCCTAGTTTAGCTCCAGAATTATGAGCTAGGCTAGGTAGGGTTTTGCGGCTAACTCCACTTATTAATATTGTCAATGACTTAAAGGTAATACTAATTGAAAATAATGACTACAACTAGCTAGTTACACAGCAAGTATAAAAGAACGACGAGTTAAAGGGATTCCTGCGTCCAAAATGATATTTTGAGGGATGATGGAACTCAAAAAGTTGTTTGAAAAGTCTTTTTACAGTTTTTAGAAATTCTATTTCCTTGGGCTGATATTTCGATTTAAAAATCACCAAATTATGTAACGCATAATTATGATGTAATAAGATAGTATTTTGTTGATGTGCGTAACTTTTGAACGAGAAAAAATTGTAACTTCGGTCTCCTATCATTCAACTCAGTAGAATTCCTTATTCTCTAATATCTATCTAAAAGATGTAATATTCATTATATCAAAAGTTATAGTGATGATAAATGTTAGCAACTATCTTATTACATCATAATTATGCACTGCATAAATTAAATGTAAGATTTTAAAAATGAAATATCTCAAAAACTATAGAGAATTATATAATACTAAAAAGAGACTTGTTAAACAACTTTTTGAGCTCTATCATATATCGAAAAATCATTTTGGACGCAGGAATCCCTTTAACAAATAAAATAAGGAAACAATAATTAACATGTGAAAAAGTGTAAAATATCTACAGTCTTGAAATTCAAATGTTTACAAATGTATAGATATATATGATTGATAATAAATACGGGGTTAAAATATTTTTGGTCATTTGATCCTTTGATTATAATTTAAATAGTAGTTGTCATTTTGTTCATGAATATAATTTCATCTATCATTTTGAAAGTGACCCTGCCTATATAGAATTTAGATAAAACCAGAGAATTTGTTTGCCCACCACAAAGTAAGAGGCCTCCAACTCAATCCAATACTAATAGACAGATGGCATTGTTGTTATAGATGAGTTCCATTATGAAGTATATTATACTGATTTGATATGCTGGATGATAGTTATCAAATATAATGTTCTATGTTAAAATTCTATTGTCAAGTAAACATGGGATTTATCCATTCGCTGTATCTGTATCACCGACAGTCTCCTTTGTTTTCAAAGCTTTAAATGAAGGCAGTTGACTTGCTTACTCTTTCATTCTTATTCTAAAGATCGACAATAATGAGTGGTACTCTACTGCTGGCCACAAAAAACTGCCGGCCAATGCAAGCACTTTGTTATCAATTCTTCCACCTGTAAATATCTTTTTTATGCTAAATGTTGATTTTTTTCTTCTTTTCATTCTAAGGTACATTATGCTTATCACAAAGAATGGTATGTGTTGATGATGGTTTGTATAAGAAAAAGGCGATCATGTTGTTATGTTCTACTTTTACAATGGTTTTGATGCTCAGTTGGTGCTGTTGGATGTCAATGAGGCAAGTCCATTTGTTGTTTGAATGATTTTTGTCGACGGCATCAGCCTTCAGAATTTAAGGTAAAAAAACAAGTGAGTTCAGCCTGGATAGTTAATATTGAAAATAAAAACTTATATAGTTTTCCTACTTTCAAGCAAGTTCAATAATATATTTCTATTGATTTGATTTAATATTCCTTGGTAAAAATGAAATCCTGTTTCCCAAAAGAAACTTTTACGCGTCCACAAAGGAATTAATTTTTATATGAACACACAAAAGATTTTCATGTAAAGTTTTATCTGTTACAGGTTTTATTTAAATCTCTACGTAAACAAAAACACGAAATGCTTCACAAAGCAACAAATTGTTTATAGTAGATGTAGTTTATATCTTATAAATTCATGCTTGTGTTGTTTTCCAGGATACAGAAAATTTGTCCCAAAATATAAACCAACACATACGGTTAACCTAAAGGGACGGGTTGTGGGTTCAGTTGTCTTTTATTCATCAGTGTTTTCCCAGAGCGTTGCCAGTTAAATTCATTCTCAATAGATTTGTTTTCAGTTTTTAATTCTTAAGTGTCACTTCTGTTGTTAATGTTTATGTTAATTGTATCATCATAGTGATAATGCAATTATAAACAGTCATCTTCTTAAGATTTCAATGTTTTTCTAATGCACGTTCTGTGAATTCCAAGAACTTATGTCTGGAAAGAATCTTGAAAATACTCCAAGAAAACCTTTTATGCCCTGAAAAACTCCTGGAAAATGAGAATCTATTAAGAGTATGCACCCTGTTTATATATAACTGGTATTCTGTATATATCTCTTTCAGTCCGTATCCTATGTTTTCATCTGGCTTGCATAAAGGCTTGTTTCCACCAAATTCTGTTGTGGATATCAGTAATGGATCGATATCAACATTGTTTGCGTACGTTAGACAACATCAAATCACGTTTGTCATCTTCTATGCACCATGGTCTGGCCAGTGTATCAAAGTTGTTTCGGATATTGTTGAAGTTCATAAGAAGATCAAACATCCCATGGTTGGTGACTAATTGTATAGTTTTTGCAATGTCAAGCATTTGTTAAAAATTGCAAGTTTAAAATTCACAACTAGCGTGTAGCACTATAGCTTTTGGGCAATTTTTTTCTGTTTTTACTTTATGTCTAGGTCTGATTTGAAAGTTTTAAAAGTTTTTTCTCCTTCACTAGTTGTAGTTGTTTATTACCTGACTCTTCACTTATATTTTATTTGCTTTTGTTCGAATCCCATCACGTGTCTTTTTACTAGAATCTGTTTTATTTGTTAATTAGTTATTTTTCTGATATAAAACTTACCCTAGAGGATTATCCTGCTTGTCCGAATTTTTATATATGTATATATGTATGTCTGATTTGATCCGTACTAGGTCGCCATAGCAGCTATCAATTGTTGGGTCGGGAAATGTCGGGAAGTGTTTCCCACTTTGTCATTTCCAAGAACTTTTGTTTATCATACAAATCATGATCCTGTGGAATACTTGGATGTAATCAACTCAAATAGAATAGTAAGAATCACTCTTAATGTTTCGCAGTTGGCTAGGTCAGACATTTTTTATTATCTTCCTTTTTCTTTTCATGGTGGTTTTATTTAGTATTAGTTATTTTGCACTAGATGTTTGTTCATTTTATGCTTACTTGCAGGTTCAGTTTCTGAAGTTATCAGTTCGACCATGGGTGTATATTGGTAGCCAAGTGCAGATGAATATCCTCTTTAAGCTATATGATGTAGGAGTCTCGTTAAGTCTTAATTATCTTTGGATAAGCCTGGTAAACTCAAAGCACCTTAAGAAACTTTTTTTTCATTTACAGAACATGGTAATCTGTTACATGAATCCTGCAGATATTGACAAGAATGAGAGATTTAATGTTATATTTGCCACTTCGTTACTGTTGATTAATCAAGGTCAGTGTATTTTTTTCCAACCTGTCACCAAGACAGGTGTATTACTTACTTTCTTTTATTGTTGAGTTTTCATGGGTCTCCAAACAGGGTGCGGAAGATGCAGCTATCTTAAAGCTTCGTTTGTATAGGTGAAATTTTAAATGATATATACACGTTCAAAACAAAAGAAGTAATAAGTTAACAATGATTTTCTCAAAAATTTAAAAAATTTAAAGCATTTTAGTAGTAAAAATTTATAAAGAATTGAATTGTGAGCAAGACTAAACATAAAGGTGAAACCATCACATTGTGTCCCCAAAATTACCAAAATTCAAAGGCAAATATCTCAATAACCAATGGGGAAAACTGACGTAATTTGGGGTTCCACGTTTTGGACACAGGTTCTTATATGTGGCCAAAAATTGGGGACGGGGAACATCATGATGTCAATAAAATCTTTGATCAACGATATCTCCGTAACGGTTCGTTGTCAACATGTGATCTACATTTTTCTGATCAGTTTTTGGAGCTCTATATCTTAGTGATATGCAATTCTGTGATTTTATTTTTCATCAACCTTTTCAAGACGGTAAGCATGGGCTGTGGTGGGGCGGTAAGTCATGGGGAAAATTAACCTTATACGCTATACTAGTAGTAATTAAACAGTAATTAATACTTAAACAACACTAAATGTATGAGGTCTCTTTTATAATATTTTAAATTAGTAAATTAAACAATAACTATAAACAACAATCAATGAATCAATCAATCAATAAATTAATATAAAAAAACAATGAAAATTATAGAGTAGTAGTAGGACTTTATTCGTCTGGACCACTTAAATAATTCAATATTTAAACTAAGGAAGTGGCCACCGAAAATATACAAGACAATAAAAATGAAACAACTAATTATGAAAGATCTAATAATTTATTTTTATTTTTAATTTTACTGAGATATCAATGATATTTATTATTTCAAAGATAATCGTCTGAGAATTGGTATAATCTCAAATGCAAGACTCGCAGATTCGTTAAAACTCACCAGACATGGGCAGCTGATATCAAGGACACTATTTCAAAGTGATTTGGTAAGAACAGTGATTCAAATGTCATTACTATTATAATTGATTTTATGGTAGTACAGGGTTGGCAGTACAGGACCTGGAAAACCACTAATTTTTAGCTAAGGACAGGGAAGACCTAATAGAATCAGGGAATATCTCACAATTTTGGGAAACTCAAGGAAAAGTCAGGGAATTCTGAACTTTGATCATCTTTATCATCAATTTTGTGTTTTACTGAATTTGAAAATGAAATCTAATGAATTTGATTAATGGCAATATGCATCGAAAACGTTGATATATATTATACCTATCGCCATACAAAAGCCAGTAATGAAAGTTACTGGAAGTTTTCGTTAAAAATTAAAGGAATTGTCATGGAAAAGTTCGGGAATTTTATGTTGAGAATTCTGTATGGACCCTGTAAGTATAATGAGTCATTTTGGCTGAACCCTGACCAAAACGTCATTTTTATATAATATTTTTATATAATATATATCATATATATCATATAATAATTATGTAATATAATTATAAAAGGCTGCTTCCTACGAATGTTTGTGTTCTATTATAGTATTATCCGGAATTGTTCGATTACACGTCAGCTAATATCTTGAAGTGGATGGAAAAGAACAACAAGCAAGTAAGGGTTGATGCAAACTTTTTATCAATTGCAAAAATTATGACCTCAATTGACCATCTCCTAACAAAAAGTTGACTTGAATCCTTTGTGTCTTTTTATGAATATTGGCGAAATTATATTTGTTGTAAGGACAAATTTTTGAGAAATGGTTAACGCTCAACACATGAAGAAGTCAATGGAAATTAAATATATCAGAGCAGTAAAAGTTTGTGCAGCTTCTTCCACCGGGGCAGGGAAAATCTTTGAATGATGGAAAAGGGGTGTTTTCAGGTTTAAAGGACTGAACAAATGCGTTTTGGGACCCAATGTTTTGTAAGTTTGGATGTTGTTTGATCAATGATAGGTACTATTAATACCTAAGGCCTCATTGAAAGGGATTTTTTGGGCAATCTTGCTCAAACTCCCCATCAAGATGACTTGTCTGACACTTTTCTTTTTTTTTGTATCACAGAAGACGAAAAAGTGCTTTGAAGCTTAAATCCGAAATGAGACTTACATTTAATACTTGAAGGACTTATAGTGCACTTTTGGTTTTGTTGATGGTTTTTACCCAGTGGGCAAAATGTTCAAAAAGTCTCTGTGGCAGATTGTTTTTTTATTGAAACAGCAGACGATATTGCAGGCCATTCTTATAGAAAACACTCCTCCTTATAGGCTTTTTGAAGATTTTGCCCACTGGAAAACATTTAAAATCGTATATGTGTTAAAGTGAACAAGGTTATTGATCTATTTGCTTTTTCTCCCAAATTTATTCAGCTCGTCAACAAACTGTCGTTAACACCAGCTAATTCTCAATATTACATGAATCAGTTCAAGAAAGGTCCAGTACTGCTCTTGGTATTCTCTTCTGAATTCACATCACAACATGTATTAAAACAAGTAAGTTTTCTCCTTCCGTTTCCTTCTATTCATTTGAACATAATTTGAATCTAATTATCTTAGTACATGAAAATAAACCGCGTACACACTTTTTTGCATAAGCAACACAAAAGTTTGGCTGAGGCTCGATGTTTCTTGTTGCTCTCTTTCACAGGCTCGTTCGTTGCTTACTTGTTGCTTGTTGATTACGTAGCTGGGAAGACCAAAGCTGTGTGTCTAGTTTGTCAGACCAGCACGGGTTTCTTTAAACCAATGGAATTATTACACGTTTTTCATCATCTAGAAAGAAAATATATTTCCCGTTTTTACTCGTTTTGTTTAGTGTTAGGTTTTTTGTTTTTTCCTCGTTGGGGAAATCCAAATGAGCCTGGGCTGTTGCTTAGAAGTTGCTTTGTTTTGTTTTTTGACAGATTTGAGCCTCGTGTCTCTTATAAAATGTTGCTTATAAAGAAATTAAGCCGCACAACGTAGAAGTAGTTTTAATTGTCAGTTCCCCTCATTCAGTTATCTCTTACGAAGATGCGACTTAATTATTCTATTTTTGGCTATTACCAGAATCCTCAATTCCCTTTATTGGAAATTCTATCTTCCAGGTTCTTCAAAATCTTTCAAAGAGGTGCGCCTTTCTCGATTTGAAAGCATTGCGGCTTAACTTAATGTGCGGCTGAATTTTGGCGTTCTCAATTACGTACGCAGTTTATTTTCGTGTAATAAATTAACTTTCTTCTAACCATAAGACATTGCAAATCTTGATTTTTATTTATTACACTGTTTGTTATAGTATCACGAGGCGGCATTAGAATATTACCGATGTGGTTGCCCAACGAGAGCATGTCGGAAGCTTTACTTAAATCAACTATGTTCCACATTTATCGATAGCCGATCCGAATTATGTACTATGTGTCAACATTGTGCTTTCAATAACTGTTTATGTAGTGATAAGACCATCGACTTCATACAAAAATACAAACGCCAATCAGATCGTCGTATTGAACTAGGCGACCAATCAGACATCACATCGGAAGACTGTTCGAATTCTTTTGTTAATAGAAGTATTTGTATTTCATTCACAGCACGAGACTATTACTATCAAGATAGATTTGTAAAGTGTTGTAACGTATCTCGAATACCTTGTAAATCAGGACACACTCACAAAAGATCATCTCGAAAACAACCGAAACTGCTGCGCAGATATATAAATCGTAAACCGAAATCAAAAACTGTCCTGAATGAATTCCATCCAGACAGGAACTTCCAAACACAATACAAATTATCAAAGTGCGGTACTTCTGTGCCATGTTGTTTTGGTGTAACGGGCACACGAAATGTAGAAGAGCTGAATTATACTGGTTTAGCTTGTCATACGAACAGAACGTTAGATTTCTACGTGATGGAGTATGAAAAACATTCGTTTGTTTTGAGAAATATGAACGTGGTTAGTCTGCCATCATTAGTTATTGTTGACATGAAGTCTGAAGAAAATTATATTATGGAAGCCAGTCTAACAAGGAGAACTTTAGGTGAGTTTCATGAATATTAACTGGCTTGTTTTTATTTACGTGATATAGCCTAGAACTTCTTGTCCGTTCCAATTTATCTGAGGTGCAGCGGACAACGATTTGCAAACAAAAGAAGCCCTCTTATATTATGATTTATACTTCACCTATGAGAATTTGACTGAAAATCCACCCATCGGTACATGGAGTATGTGTCCGTTGTCCGCTTTATAGGGCGTACGCTTTAAAGAGATGTCCGCTTTATAGGGCGTACGCTTTAAAGAGGTGTCCGCTTTATAGGGCGTACGCTTTAAAGAGATGTCCGCTTTATATGGCGTACGCTTTAAAGAGATGTCCGCTTTATATGGCGTACGCTTTAAAGAGATGTCCGCTTTATAGGGCGTACGCTTTAAAGAGGTGTCCGCTTTACATGGCGTACGCTTTAAAGAGGTGTTCGTATAACGTATAAGTGATTTCACTGAAATGACATGAAATTGTAGAATATCTTTATTTCTTCTTGTCTTATAGAAATGTTTGTTTTGAATTACACAGCTGGTCAACTGGATCCTACCTTTAGACCGGTCAAGTCTTCTTATAAGCCATCACATAGTCTTTACACACCAAAACAAATTAGGTCCCATTTCCCCAAGAACAATGTTGAAATAACAGAATTAGATACAAATAATTTTCAGCGCATCGTATTCGACACTCATAAGGTATGGTTTACACTTGCTCAATAGATCTTTCCCGAATTTCTCTTTAATACGTTATGTTCTGGTCAACAAGTTCAATATCGTAACTGTTTTTAGCTTCTCCAACGGGAACTTGAAACTGTTTCTAAGTGATGAAGTTATGATATCAGGGAAACTATAAAATACGGCGAAACTTGATAATACGGTCATGATACGCTAGTTTAACAGAAATTCAGGAAAGCTATTGTTACATTGTTTGGATTCGCCAGGTTTCCATTGTATGACTATTTTATTAAACATATTATACGGTAGTTTATTGTTTCGATAAACAAATTCCATATTGCTGCATCTCGTGTTAACTTGATTTTAGAGAATACTTCCCCCAATGTTTTTAAACGTCGATGTTTCGCCTAACTATCATACCCTGCCTTGTTTTGATGCGATATCTTGAAGAATATTGTCCCACAACGATTTGCAGTTCAGCAAAATATACAATTATGTAATAAACGGTTAGACAACACAACGCATCAAAACGAGACGGGGAAGGATAGTTTGACAAAATTTTGCCGTTAAACTGTAATTCAGGAAAGGTGATTTTTGATAGTTATAACCCTCCTTTTTTTAGACCGTTTTTGTTATGTTTTATGCTGCCTGGTGTGGTATATGTAAAGTAGTCAATTTGATATTCTTGAATGTAGCAAGAATTTATACAAAGCATGAAATTCATTTTACTAGGTAAGTTTTATATACGTCCTTGTTAAATAATAGTCGGATAACAGTATTCCTTTTCATATCTACTTAAAGGTTGGAATCGTATGGTACATGTGTCTCTTCAATAATACATTTTCTTAGAATTAATTCTGATGCGAACCAGTTACCATGGCAATTTGTTCCCAATTATTACCCATCTTTTATACTCTTCCCTGCATCAAGGTAAGTTTGGAACGAATTATTACAGTTTCAGATGTACATAATGCTCTGAAATTTTACTTCTGTACCTTTCTCGAATTCTGTTTTAACACCGTGTTTTGGCTTAGTAAGTATATCGAAGCTGAAGTAGGAATATTCAACGATCCTATTGACGCTACAGTCACGAAGTTTGTCTATCCGACGGATTGGTATCTTAAAACTTTGCGGTTGAAAGAACGAGGCATGACGTTACCCCAGACCAAAATAACAAAGTTTTCACCACAAAGTACTGAGATAACTGAGATAACAGGTCGTTAGATAGACATGTAGCAAGCTTTTTAGAAAAATGGGAAAAGGGATACGTGTGAGCTAGTTTCCCAGTTGTCTTTGTGTGGTTATAGATGTCCTGGATGCGGAGTACATAGACTGCTTAACAATTGAGGAGTTTTTTTTGTTGTTTTGTGAAGATTTGAGTTGTTGCATGTTTGTCATTAGCATATCTTAATTTTTCTTCATAGGAAACAAGATTCTATATCATATCCTGAAGAAGACGAAATAACTGTGCACCATTTAGTCAATTTTTTACACAATAATTTGAATGGAAAACATTTTTGAATCCTCATGTATGTTTTGTTTATCTCAACAGATGACCAAGATGACTCACTCACACTTTTCTGTCTCGTTTACCCAGTACAGTCAAGTCTTGCTATCTCAAACACGTGCTCGAGCATCTGATATCTGGAACAAAAATCCTGGGCCCTTGAGCGTTTCGTTGCCTTAAGCCGGATCTCCACGAGACGATTTTTAAGACAATTTCGCGACGATTTTGAGCACTACGATTTTTTAGCCGAGCTTTGGAAATCAAAACACAGCAGTAAACATTAATAAAACTGGATGTTTTGGAAAGTTAGAAATTCGTGCAATCCTATTGGTTTAAAATTTGACCATCGTCCTTCGCACGAAGAAAAGATAATATTTTATTACAGTTCCCACTGTATTCTATCATTCTAGGCCCACTAAAAGATGCGCGAATCTTCTATACGAAGACTATCGCAACGGGCTAAATCTGAGGTAGTTTTAAAAAGTTTTTTGAGAAATATAATTACAAATTCGAGTAAAACATAGATTTATATGTCTTCATCTTCAGTCCTTTCTCAAAGCGACTCACATGAGGATAATACAGCTTCAGATATCGTTCCTACAGAAACACACGAACCAACTCATAAAACGACTTCCACTCAAACAGATTTTATCCCCAAAAAGATTTTGTGTTCAATCTCAACGCAAACGTATCCTATTAATGTACGATACATACAATCGTGGACAAAAGGAATGGGACAAGTGATTCCTTGGCACGAGACTCAAACTTGATCCCCGAAGAATTATCGACCATTTTAACATCTGAAAAATCGGATTCCGAAATTTCCGAAGGAATGAGTGCTAGATAATGATGATGATAGCGACTTTGTGGCTAGAAAGGTCTGAGAAACGGTAAGAAAACACAATTCCGACCAAAACTTGATAACAGAAATATATTCATCATTTCCCGGGGGGTGTCACCAAAAAATAGCCTGCGAGCTCATAGATCTGCGAATCACAACCTAAATCATTTAGCCTTCGCTTTAAGTATGCATGATATAAAGGGGATTGATATGCAGTTTAGGAATCAAGGCTTGGCATTCACCGAATCAAAAGCAAAGCCAGTCACATGGATGGAAATGGAATGTTCTTTTCTTTTAGCTCCTCTCCATGAAATGCAAGACTTTCATGTATCTTAACACACAATTAAATCTAGCTGTATTAGCAGTAGCTAGCTCCTAACAAAAAATTATTGACATGATGCAACGCTATCATCATTGTGGATATATGTTCAAGTATTAGCTACCTATGATGATATGAAATCGTTGAAGGACAGAAAGAGAAAGTTTTGTGATATTGATTTGTTGGCCAACAAAATGATGAAATGGTCATTAATTTGAGAGGAATATATTGTTCATTATTTCTCAAACGAAGAAGTTAGATGTTCGATTATTGTATTACTAAAGAAATATATTGCTATATTATTTAATTAGTATTATTTTTTAGAAACTAAGTATTAAAATCCTATTAGATAGTATTATATTTGCGTATAGTTTTATATCTGTGTATGGTAGTATTAAAGTCCTGTTTGGCGCGCCATATTGCTGTTAATCATGATGAGAAATTTACGTTACACCCTTTCATGATTCACGTTAACTTCAGAAACTTGCTGGTATGCCTCTAACATATCCCTCAGCTCTTTTGAAACTTGGCACAAGTCAAAAGGATTTGTCGTTTTCAGTTTTGATAACTCGTGCTGCAATTGCGTATGGGGATGAGACTGTTGTTGGAGAAACTCTTCAAAGTGTAGAGTATGCATGCCGACTGAAAATAGCTGGTTAATTCGTTTTCCTCTGTTGTAACTCTTTCCCTTAGTAAATCGTCTCGACGATCCTTTTTGCAGCACCCCTGTCTCCATCAAAATATATGGACCACCAGATTCTTCAATATACTTTTCGATCACACTGAAAAATGCCATTTCAATGTGAAACACCCCAAGATTTATAAAAACATTTTTCTATTTTGGCTCCTCAACTTCTTGTATCTGATTTTTAAGCATAATATTAAACTGTTGGTAGTGACCATAAGAAATTGGCAAATAGGCATAACAATATCAAAATGGGAATCTGACCAGGTCTGACCAAGGGTTTGCCCCTGAAAATTTTGGTCAGTTTGTGTTTTTTTGAGCTTCTGATATAAAGAGCTATCACTGGAAGAAAATTGGCTTTGTAGCTAATGAGGGGGTATTATCCCCCAAAAGGCAACTTTAAGGGGGTTGTTGGACACTTGTGCCCCCGATATGACCGAGCTGACCAGTTTGACCGATTTTTTGACATAAATGCTTTTGAAGCTTATGAAGGGGATAATTCGTCAGGGGCTCTTAGACTTAATAAGATTTTGTTGTATATATAATACTTGAGTTTCTAATGATATTATTTTCCTTGAAAAATAAAACTTCTTTGTGTAAGATATGTTTTTGTTTTTATTGCTAGTAATAGTACCCACAAAAGGTAGACAAAATGACTCACAAAAGGTAGTCTTATTAGGGACTATAAAATGACTACCTTTTGTGAGTCATTCTGACTCAGTTAAAATTCTCAGTGAATATTTTAACTGAACTTCACGGTGGTAAAAGGAGTATCACGATATATCAGGCACGTATACGCAATCAATGGAAAATATTATTTATATATTATTTAAATATCATTTATAAAATCAACGTGGAATTGGTATACCAGCTATACCTATACTGGGATCAACTGTCGGCATGGATGAACATAATAGTGTTTTACGAATCCCTATGTGCCAAGGAAACATCGTAGATAATTCTTTGCCTATCATACGTTCTTTGGGAAAACAAGGAAAACACTTAGAAGGTGTCACAGAAGTTCGAAGTTAGTCACTACCTTCATCAGTGTCAATTACGATTACAATCTATTGAAGAAGACAATCCCACAGACACCATAAGGATAAATTAAATATTTGTCGCATTAATCGTTTAGAAACGGTTTCAGAAATCAATAAAAAGACACAAAGTATAGTTGCTCATTTGTAGCAAAATTCAACGAATATTTTTACATTCAACGAAACGAAATTCATTCATTCAACGAATCATTTTTGTATGTTCAACGAATCATTTTTACGTGTTCAATGCAGACATTTTTTGATTCAACGAACGACTTTTTTATGCAATGAATAGTAATTTGCAGAACCATATAAATCTGGTCTGTGCATTTAATTATAATGGTCTAAGGACGTATAACTAAAAGTCACCCCATGTCTCTCTTGGTCTTTCTC
This sequence comes from Turritopsis rubra, assembly GCA_039566895.2. Lineage (NCBI taxonomy): Eukaryota > Metazoa > Cnidaria > Hydrozoa > Anthoathecata > Oceaniidae > Turritopsis > Turritopsis rubra. The sequence goes on along the minus strand of CM077631.1, from coordinate 9,002,193 downwards.
AACGTTTTCAGCGTGATGTTCAAGTTTTCACAGGGAAAGGGAAAGATTTGAAGAAGTCATAAGTAATCAGGTCTTTACACTAGTTTTGGGCTTGGAATTTATTAATTTTTTATTGTTTTATCTCCTTGTTTTTCTTTTGTCATTTTAATGGTTCTGTTGATTTAATGGTTCTGTTAATTTATAAACATAGGCGTTGTTTGTAGTGTTGCAATTTTGTTACTGAGACCATGTATTATATTATTTTATTTGTGTTAAAGCTTATGCTAAAAACTCTTGTCCTACGTTTATTTCTGCGTTTTAAATCCCTTTCAATCAACGACCATTCTAGTGAATTAAAATCGAAAATAATTTTTGTTCATGATTGACTACACGAGAAATGCGAAAAGTTGAAACGTGGTTCCTGGTAACAAGATTTTGATTAGCCAATCAGATTGCTACAAAATTTCCGTCGCTACATATCCCCCCCTAGTGGAGATACGGCTCAAACCCTGTGTCCACGTGATCGCGCGAACAAATTTAGTTTGCTTGGTAGAAGAAAGTCTACGCCGGCGAACAGAAAAATATTTTCGCTTTGGTCTATTCGAGCGTGCAATCAAGTGAATACGGTCCTTCAAGAAGCTCCCGTCCGTCCGTACAATAGTTTAGATGGACTCTATAGTGCAAGGCCAATACCTATCTGAAATCTGTTTACTCGTGTTAAGTGGGGCTCCGGGTAGTAACTGATTAACTGAAGCGGGTTTAGAACGAGGCGAATTATTCTCCATCAATCCAAGTTTTCAGAGTCGCAGAAGTTGAAAATCATTCCTATTTTTCGCTGTTTGTAATAAATAGAACCTTTTCGCGTCGTACCACAAACTTTTGGCCGTAACATTTCAGACCATTAAACTAAAAGTTATGAATAGTTCCTGTCTCGTTCTTTCAAATGTTTTATCTAAGTTTTCACTAAGACGTGGTGGTCATAAATTATTTCGTGAGCACTCTCTAGTAATTGACGAACGCCTAATGTCTGATTTGCTGCATAATTTTCTATACTAATTTCAGGACCAGGCAATGTTTCTGTAAATTCCCTGACGTACAAATGGAAATCGTTGAACATGTGAAATACCTTTGTTGAAGATAAAAATGTCATTCGTTGAATAAAAAAAATATTAATTCGTTGAATATGAAAATCATTCGTTGAATGTAAAAAAATCATTCGTTGAATGAATGAATTTTGTTTCGTTGAATGTTAAAATGGTTCGTTGAAGACAAATCTTTGCATGTGTTGAAACCGATTTAATTGAATTGATGTAAGAATCAAATGTGCAAGTTGTTTACAAAGATACTGACACGTTGATGATCCGAATGAAAACTATTTATACTTATATTTTATAGAATTTATTCAAAAATCTTTCCAACCTTGCTATTTTGTTAGTTATTGGATTTCTGCATAAGCATAGAAACCCTTTAAAACCGTCCGTGTTTTTGGATTTCTACGTAAGAAAGAAATACTTTACTTAAAATGGCGCACAAGTTACGCTCAAACTTTCTACTTGGATAGCGTTTGAAAATGGCTCTTAGATAATGAATTCTTAAAAATACGTTGATATAGAAGAACCTTTGCCCTGGAATGTATACAAATGTATTTTCGAATGTATACAAATGAAACTATTGAGCCTTAAATAAGTTTTAATATGTTTCCAAGGTTTACATGTTTTCAAGGTTACATGTTTCCAAGGTTTACATGTTTTCAAGGTAAAACGTATACGTAAATCCTTGGATTATACACTTTTGAAACGCATTCAAATTTTATTTTCTGTTACCTTTGGAATATACTTCTTGGCTTTAACGTTTAGATCGTCTTCAAAAATATTACTGTTTCACAACAGTTCAAGCTTCAAATATTTTAATCGGTCATCGGTAGGTCTCTATTGTCAGGATTTTCAGAAAATTAATATATTTGACGAAACATTTTTAATTTTAATTTTAAGCGGAATTTTTAATTTTAAGCGGTAGTCGGTCTATGTTAGCATTAATCGTTGGCCTGTGTTCACTTTTCATTATTTCATCATAAAGAACTTTGGCTTTCTCTTAAATGACCATTTTCAGCATTTTTAGCCGATTTGCAGAAATCCTTCTGCCTGTAAGGGCATCTCGTCCGTGTTTTTTTTTTTTTTTTTTTGGGGGGGGGGGGGGGGGGGGGGGGGTCATCTGCTCCAACCTACCCAAGTTTTTTTCTAAAAGTTCATTGGTTCATTGGCTAATTTCTGATATCTGATTGGCTGATAAATCTAGTTAGCCTACTTAACGAAGGCGGTGAACACAGACTGAAATTTACTTTATTTTATCATCTATGCAAAAACGTTTTTAAAAATGGCAGACAAGTTACGCTTAAATTTTGTAATTCTTGGATAGTGTATGAAAGCGGCTTTTAGATAACGAATTATTCTTACAAGAACGTTAAATATAGAAGAATCTCTACCCTGGAAACTTGTAAACTTCTTTACATTGTATATATCGCGGCTTATCCGCCATTATGTTTTTGTTGTTTATTCTCTGCCGGATAGGATCTAGTCAGTTTTTATGAAGAGACTTTGCCGTGAGTACCTGAAGCTGTCTCAATTTATTCTACCCACAATTCTTACCTTTACATGGCGCTGCGAGTTATTGAATCCTATTTCTGAAACGTATCAAATCGACGCTTGTTCACAAGACGAACAAATCAAGCCAAGATATCTGCTACTAAACAAAGTGTGGTGGCTTTAGAACATGCTTAAAAATTATATATTCTGTATTTAAAGAGATCATGTTAGCGTTTAGCTAATGGGAAAGGAACTCCAAGTTCATTCGTTTTGAGAGTTGTTTCAAAGAGTCACTAACATTAATCAAATTAGTATCATCGGCAAAATGATGGACATTTGCATATTTAATAGCATAAACTAGATCATTAATATATAATAAAAAAAGTCAAGGTCCAAGCACCCAGCCTTGTGGAACCCCATGTTTGATAAACCTATATTCAGAATTCACTTCATTGATAGAGACAAACTGTTTTTGATTTGAGAGGTATGATCTGAATAGAGTAAGAGCAGCTCCACGAATTCCACAGTTGAAAAATGTTTAGATGATGGTGGAATATTTTCTTGTGTAGATTCTGCTATTGAGGTATAGTAATTGTTAAAAGTGTTAGAGATAACTGTAGGGTCTGTGACAAGGGTATTGTCAATATTGATGCACATAGGTGAGGAAGAAGCAGAAGGACGAAGAGAAATCAAAGATTTAACATCCTCCTGATATCAGTTGGTAAAGAATTGTATAAACTGCCACCAGCAAAGTAGAAACCACGCCTGGCGGTTTCTAATTTCACACGTGGCAGTCTAACGGAGCACTGATTGTTTCTGGTTCGCTTTGAATGCTGCTGGGTAATAAAGTACTCATTGAAAGTATTCGTAGTGAATTCTTTCAATAAGCACTTCTTAACCAACAGACATTGATCGCGTTTGACCAAACTGATTATCTTTGGCATACATTTATTAGTTTTGATGATATTCTTTGCTCGATTATCGAGCGATTCCAGCTTTTTCAATTCAGTTTCATTTAAAATTACTTTCAGTGTGCTACTGTATTTAAAGAATGGTACGACCATAGAAAGATATATATTTAGGGCAGCATCGCTGGTCAGAAACGATCTCATACGCTGTAGCAGTCTTAAGCGGCTACTTGCAGTTTTATATGTTTTATCGAAGTTTTCAGTTAGCGATAAGTGGTTGTCGACTACGGTTCCCAGATACTTGTACTTGGTCGCAGCGTTTACTTGGTTTCCTTGGTAAACAATTTCAAGTGCATTTTTATTTCGTCTAAGCCTTTGAGCAGGTTCCGAAAAGCATTACCTCTGTCTTACCTTTCTTCAGGTTAATAATCAATTCATTTTCACGGAAATACTCGGAAACGATCTCCATATCAGCGTTAAGGTTAGATTCAATAATATGAAAATCATAACTCGATACATATAAGACAGTATCATCTGCATATTTTATCACTGTCGAATGCTTTAAACGAACTTCAAAATCATCGAAGAAGATTATGAACAGTAGTGGCCCCAAAATGGAACCCTGGGGAACACCGCAGTATATCGATTCTTCATCTGAACGAATGTTGTTAATATCCACTATCTGTGACCTGTTCAATAAATAATCGGTCATCCACACAAGTTCTTAACCTTTTATTCCATATGCTTGTAATTTGTTAAGCAAAACACCATGACCAATTGTGTCAAATGCTTTAGATAGGTCTACGTAGATGCAGCCTATCATTTTGCCCTTGTCGATCTCTTGTCGTACGTTGTCACAAAGGAGTGTTGATGCTAATTTGGTGGAACGCTTGTTTCTAAAACCATACTGACTGTCCCTCGAGATGTTTTCTTTTTCCAGGAAATCCATTAGCTTTTTATGTATAGCCTTTTCAAGAACCTTCGATAGTATGGGTAGAACCGATATAGGTCGGAAATTTTCAGGTTTAGATTTATCTCCATATTTATAAACAGGTGTAATTTTTGCTATCTTCCATACATTCGGAACCATAGAAGTTGAAATGGAGAGGTTAATGATGTGACATAAAGGCTTCGAAATATTTTTCGCACAATCTTTTAATAGTCCGGAAGGTAGTTCATCTATTCCTGTGGCTTTTCTACGTTGTAAAGAGCGAAGTTCCTTTTCTATAAAGAGGACTGAAATGTAACCCATCTCGAATATTTTGTCTGTTCGTGGCACTAATATCTTTGTTACACGCCAAGTAAAATTTAACAACGGGAAGGAAACAGTTTTCAGTGTTTTCACAATCGTGCTAAAATATTCACTAAAGCTGTCGACAATAGATTGTTTGTCCGTATCACTGGCGGCATTAAGATTAATTGTACTTCCAGTTTTGTTTGGAAAAACTGATTTGATGGCATTCCAAAATTTCCGAGGGTTGCTGATATTTTCAGTTAAAATCTCCTTACGAAAGTTGGATTTTGCCCTTTTAACTTTGTTGTTACAGAAATTTCGTTGTTTTTTGTATTTTAGCCAATCGCTGGTGTTATTTGTCTTGCGAGCTTTTCTGAGAGATTTATCACGGTGGTTCATTTCAGTTTTTATCTCCGAGGTGAGCCATTTACATGGTTGTCCCTTCACACGTTTCTCTACTATAGGGGCGTGCTTATCAAATACTTGGCGGACTTCAGTGTTGAAGCCTGGTACAGAGGTTGCCAGTCAATTTCATCAATGTCTGAACACATGTTCTGATGGTTGTATTTTCCATAATTTCGGCACTTTATTGATGGTGTAGGATACTTTTGGTGGTTTATTTTTCTTACACAGGCAACCATATCATGATCACTGAGTGACGTAGCAAACACATCAACGAGAGGTATATTCTGTGGACAATTTGTAAAAATTAAATCACTTAAAGTTGCTGACGTATCTGTGATTCTTGTACATTCTTTTACCAATTGTTTCAGTCCGTGTGCATCCATAATGGATTTATAATCGTTGTTAGTGCTTTTTACATTATAATCGATATTGAAATCTCCCAAGATGATAATTTCGCTAGTTGTATTTTCTCCAATCTGAGTGAGTTGATCGTTAAGCAAATCATTGTAATTACTTTGCAAATAATTTGAGCCCTCTGGAGGGCGATAAAAACATCCAACTAAATATGATTTTGAATTTTTTATAAAAATTTCTATCCATAAGGACTCAATTGACAAATTTTCTAAGCCAAATCTGCGTTTAAAATTTAACCCATCTTTTACATATATTGCGACTCCTCCACCTTTGCCGGCTTTGCGATTTCGAAATATAAATGTATAACCAGGTAGTTTATATTTCGTTATCGACATCATCTACAATATGTGTTTCTGTTTATAAAGTTACCCGAAATGGTGTTATATTAAACAGAATTAAAAAATATATTGTCAATAACTGTACTAGAGGTAGCAGTGAATGCATTTACAGGCATCCAACAATAACATTTTCATCATTAGGGTGAATAATTGCAATGAATTTAGATTCAAGGTGGCCATCTTTATATGCCAGGCTATCAAGGTCCAGTCGTTCAGAGAAGTGCAAAACCTCTGAGACATAAAGTAGAGCACCACCTTTTACACCTTTTGCTGGAGTATGCACAAAAAGGTTGTCTAAAAAATCTTTTATTTCAATAGTGGTCAGATTCTTGTTAAATATCAGCGGAGGAACAGTTTGACCAAATGGTAGATTAGATGCAATACATTTAGAGCAAAACCATCTTTTTTTCATTTTTTACGAAGTAGTTTTATAGTGAATTATAATAGTACAGGGTAATGCTTGTTATTACATGATTTATGCAGCTTTCTGGATATGCATTAGCACACTCTAGAGAGACCTGAGCTGGGTTTTTTTGTTGTTGTTTTTTTGTTGTTTTTTTTTTTTTTTTTGGGGGGGGGGGGGGGGGGGTGTTATTCTTTATGTTTTTCAACTTGAATTTCATAGAGTTTGAATTGGTTCTTCATTCTTTACTTTTGGTTAAATTTGTCTTGTATATTAACTTGTCATCATTCAAAGTTGGGAATAAAGAGTTGGTCTTTCGGTCGGTTTATGCAACATTGTATCTTTTGCGTCTCTGATTTTTTTCAAAAGGTCAGGTTTGTCCGCTAATGTTTGACGGCAAACTTTTAGAAAAAAATGTCAATAAAAATCGGCATAAGAAGAGCCAATAAGGTATAGAAAATGTTTTTTATTTATTTTTAAAATTATCAGCAAATAAAGCAGAAATCCTTGTGCCTGCAAGGGCATCTTGTTTTGACATACAGTTGACTTCTGGAAACTCAAACACTGGATTACTCGAACTTTAATTATATATAATCTCTTGAACTATTTTCTTGTGAACCTCCCATTCTTTTTAGAAATCACCTGATAACTCGAACCTCCAATAAATCAAACAATGGTTTTCTCAAACTGTTTTTCCCTTATATTGTCCCCCTTAGGCTACTTTGTTTGGATAACTTCAAACTTTTTACTAAATGTCTTACAGACTACATTCAGTGATATTTGAAAGTATATACATTTGTCAATCCCTTCGAGATTTTAGTAACCAGCAATGAAGTTGCAGCATACCTTATTACATGAAATGTAAGCGGGTGGGTAATTAACGCGGATGATGCATGTTAATAAAAACACCCCTTAATTTATGTGCCACGTTAATTTAACCAGCGTTAATTTTTGCTTTGTGTTCAAAAATACGTACTACTATCAACGTGTCTGATGTTCTTTCAAACCAATGATTGAATCTGTTATGGTACCAAAGAACATGACACATTTGTTGCAACCTTTGGGTCTGACTACAAACGGCAGTTAAAAGAAATTGAGAAAATAGCCTTCAGCAATTACTTCAGCTTTTCAATAATGGAAGCACTTCAAGCTGATTCTTGGTTGGGTGTCACGAAAGGTGTATCCTAGATTGATCTACTTCAGGAGACAGAAGAGCGGTAATAGACACAGAACGAAAATAAGTCCTGACGGACAGTCTCCTTGAAATAATCCTGTGTTGATGTTAAATGTCTCAGTTGATATTTCACCGTCTTGGTATCTCAGATATAGCGAAGTTTTCCAATTCCCCATTGTTATCTGGATGAATTTGATCGTAGCATTGTCGAACTATTTTATCTTCAGGGTCTCTATTATCCAATCGTGTGGGACTCGAATGCTTTACTGGAACGTTATCAAGATCATGAATGATTTCGTCCATAAATGTTGCAAGTTTGTTGTGCGTGCTTGTTAGTTTTATCCACCAGAAGTTCTGAATATTGTCAATCCCTGGACTTTTCCAGTTGGAAAACTTATATGTTGCTCGTAGGATTTCGTTTGGTGTCACTGGTGTATATGTTGCTGGGATTATGTGTTCTGTAGCCTTTACGTAGTCAGGGAGCCATGTTGCGTTTCTGTTGAACTCTTTTTTCGTTTCATATATTGGTTTCAAGAATGGTTTGTTGATAAATTCCTTGGTTTGTCTGAACTGTTTCAGTTGTTCCGAAGTCGCTAACCTTTGTACTTCATTTCTGATTTTGTACTTATTTTTCATTGATTTATAGTTATAGTTTAATTTTAGAAGATAGTTGTTGAATAGTCATTTTAGAAATTTTGCTAACGTCGGCTCGTATTCTATCGATTCTTTGTCTTAGTTTCCCTTCCCAATCACCAGCGTGATTGCTGATGCATATACCATGTTGTTTAGTTTAGTGATTATTATTATTATTATTATTATTATTATTATTATTATTATTATTATTATTATTATTATTATTATTATTATTATTATTATTATTATTATTATTATTATTATTATTATTATTATTATTATTATTATTAGAATATTCCTAGTTGAATTTCGGATAGCCTGGCATCATTTTGAACAATTAACCGGTTGATGAATTCCATGAATTTGTTATTTGAATCAAGTTATTTCAATAGTATTTGGAAAATTTTGTGGGTTTAACAAGTTAAGCTTACTTAAAACTTCGATAAACACTAAAAACAACACGGTAATTTTTTAAGCAAATGTTAGCAATTATTAGCAACGTATAAGCAAATGTTAGCAAATTATTAAACTAAGTTGCAGGGACCGAGAATCAGAAAATCGGTTTAAGTTTTGATTTTAGCAAATAGGTTTTGTGACATGTTATGAATGATTTCTTAATATTATATAAGAAGCAATTAACGCGACATCTATAACACACGTAAGTCAACTTCATCGATACATTCAAACCGCTATTGAGTCAGAAACGCAAGCGCAGAGTAGATGTAGGTGAGAATATAAGTGGCAGCGCGTGTTATAACTGTCGTGTTAACAATATTTTATATATAAAAAGATCATTCATACCATGTCACTCCAGTGCCACGGTAGTTTTGGCAGTTATTAAACGTCTTTTTCGGAAAATAATTGAGTAGAATCGAATGCATTTTATAGTAACAATATCTTTTATTGTAATTCTTCTTATCCATACCGTTTTCCTTGAATTAGCGCGCGGGTTTCCGTTTCCATTTTGGCCCTTGATGAAAAACATCCCCATGGCCCATGGTTATTATAGCTAAAAACAACGCAAAATGAGTATGGAGAGGAAAACTATTATAAGTTCACGATATCTTTGTCAATGTTCCACACAATTGCTTGGGCAACGCCGCCGTCATCCTCATTTATGACACCTTCCTTGACCATTCTCCACCCCATATTCAGCTGACTTGTCAAGTGTTTCACTGCGTTCCTCCACTCTATTTAATTACTTTTGTCAAGTGTTCCGTGTTGAGCATCGTATGTATGATATGATTTGATTTAATTCTTCTTCTGTGAACTGTACGAAATAGACATATGTCACCATACGGATTCTAATATTCAGATTGGTTGCTACTAAGTGGCCATTATTAGGTTTGCGAAAAGCAGTTCTTTTACTGTTCTGAAATCGTACAGCGGTTACCGACTTGTGTGCCTTGTGGTAGAGTGCTCACTTCCAGAGCAGGAGCTTAGGGTTCAAAATCCTGGTCGAGTCATGCCAGAACAAATGGAGGATTTATATGCTCTACTTCTAGTTAGCATGCGTTCCCCCCATTTGGGCTACGGAAGCCGCGAGTATGCTTCAACCGCACAAGCAGACAACCCCCTTAGATATCAATCTCGCTCTCATGCTGAGTGCTAAGCTGAGTAGATATATTCACACTGTTGTAGCCGCTGACATGGTTCGGCCAGGATTTGAATTCTGACCTCCTGCACTGGAGGCGAGCACTCTATCACAAGGCCACCACCCTTCTTTAACGACCACAAATACCAAGCACCTGAACGGCTTCTCACGGCTTCGTAGTTTATGGAAAGATTGTTATTTTCTATGTGTACAGAACCATCACTTACAAAATCACAAGAAAGGTTTCTATTAACTGACACATTAAAATCACCTGATAAATACAAATAAATGAAAAAATTCAAACTTAGCGGATAAATGACTCACTTATACAAAATTCACTGTCCAACAAAATAGAAGCATTGTAAGAAATTGCAGAGTTTTGTCTAATAGGATTTTTTCACACTGCATCGCTTCATTTTAGCACTGCGAATAAGAGGTTGATGATGTGCAAATTTATTGCATTGAAAAACATTTAGTGAAATATGACAGTTATTTCCTGCGCCAGGTAAAGGTTGACCATCAACGTTCCTCCAACAATAAGGCATACCACCAAAACAAAGTGACTATCACTTGTTCCGACGAATATCAATTGATTGTGTAACGCTAGTAGTTAGCATTCGGTGAGGCGTCCGAACGGGTGACGTCTGGAGAAAGGGGAAATCAAAAAAATAGTTTGATTCGCCATTTTTAAAAAATGTTTCAGTATTCAAACCTCAGAGGCTCAAATTTTGGCAAAAAAAACTTTTTTTAACGAATCAACTATCACTGCTTGTTTCATGCTCTGGGTGTCATTCAACAACACAGTGAAGTTTATATGTGATTTGTAAATGTTGCCAATGTTGCTAATCTATACCAACATGCTAAGCGATCACTTTAGAACCTTTTTTACATAAGTTCACACGTTCAAATTAAAGTATCCTTCAGCAACCTACATGGCACAGGTCTGCTTCAGCCGTTCAATTAGACAATCCTTTTATATATCAGTCTACAACCTGTCACAAAAAATGATATGCCTATTTTGAGGCTAAACCAGGTAACACCGCATACTGAGCTCTTAAGCTGAGCGGATCGATTCAAATTGTTATAGTCGCAGGGATGAGTCGGCCAGGTTTTGAAATGCAATAGCCAAGTTTTGTTTAAAACCAGATTACCTTGCACCGGATCAACCCGCCTCATATAATCAGGCCCTTAGACATCAACATAGAGCATTTTCTCATAATAGTAAATAGAAACCGTCCTTATGAGTTTCTCCTGGATGGTTATACATAAAAAATAAAAAATGGATTTCTTTGGTCAAATCGAAAGGAAAGTCTATGCAAAATTAAAACTCATCTTGTAGAAGTCTTTACAATTTATGGAAATTTTTCTGGTTTCATAGGTAATATGCCACACTGTGAACAGGTTTGCTCTCCTCGCACAAACTCTTACGGTTATCAAAAGGATGGAAGAGATGTCAAATTTTCGCATTGTACAAATCAGCCCAAACTTTCAGTTAATATTTTGAACAGCTTAATGTGTTGATGTGCGGAAAGTTTGTTGCAATACAATATGTTGGTCTGCAGTGCTAATAAATACAAATGCTAATGAAGAGCCTGAACTCCAAAAATATTAACATAATATATAATGTAAAAAATGTTAAAAAGTAAAACTTAAAGATTTTTCCCGTGTTTTTGACCTTGTAAGTTCACTTAGCCTCATATGCAATGTCAAAACTGCTTTAAATCATTCTACTAGGAGTTCTCATAATAGTAATAAGTTCATAAGTGAAAAAACAAATAACATAAAAACGAGGTTGGATGTACTGACTAGGTCAAAACATGGTAATAGAAATTCGGGAAATATCATTCAAAAATTGTGGTAGATTCAACATAAGAAGACAAAAATATAACAGTAGTTGAAAAAAAACATTTTCAGTGCTTTCAACACTCTTCCATTACTTTCTCTGCTTCCAGTAATTCTAGTTAGTTTTATCTCCGAAGAGGGCAAAGTTTCATGCAAGATTTTGATGGTGGCATGTAATTGCTCCATTCAGATATAGAATGAGCAATAGCAATAGGAATTTGCATGAGTGTAATAAGCAGTGGTTTTAAGCAGTTACGATTAAACAAATAAGAACAGAACTTGTGCATTTCTCCTTTTTATAGCAGCCGGGAACTTTTTTTTAACTCTTTGGGGGCAATTATTGCCGATTTTTAGAACTTTGAAGGGTGATAATAGGCTATAGTATAACAAACGTGACTGCCAGAATCTGCTATAAGTAAAATGCTACCTAAACGTGTTACCGAAAAAGATGCCAAGCTATCCGATGATAATGTCAGGCTATCCGATGAAGATACCAGGCTACCCTTATCTGGATGTTATATATGTTAATGGACAAGACAAGAAAGTACAAGAAAATAAACCAAAATCTGATAAGTTTTTCTTGAATCAACCACAATTTCTTGATTCCAGAAATATTAACTAAAAAATGCTTCAACAAAAACAAGGATCCAATAGTGAAAGAAAGTCGACAAGTAATGACACTTAATGAAAGTAAAACCCATATCCAACCTAAACGTCACTAAGCATCCAACTATGTTAGCAAATGTAACGATTTGGAGTCACTATGCATACATATTGTCACAGCAAAATTAGTGAGACTTGATGTCTCGTATATATTCGAAGTTTCGAAGTGCAATTAATGTAGGCAAAATTAAGCTATAAGTAATCCAAGCAAAAACAAAATGAATGAATGAAATGACAGACGCATTTATTAATGAAGAAACGTCAACGTTAACATAAATACATCACCTATGTTGAGGCGTCTTAAATGTACGGACGCTCTAAGATGAGAATATAACAAAAGAAATAGTTTTACGACCAAAAGAATGTGAAACAAAATAAACTTAGGAAGTTTCCTCCTCGTCATCGGTCTTTTTTTTCGTCTGAAATATAAATTTATAAATTTAACATCAGGTGAACGTAAAGTTGCTCTATTGCAGAAAATCCTTTAAACATTTTGAAAATATGGTAAATTTTTCTGCAATAACAACCAAACAGATGCCTACCATTATTTTCTCTTTCTTTTTGCTGCGTTCGTAGTTTATTCGAGTTCGTAATTGCACGAAGGTGTATTTGTTTGTTAAGCCAGATGGTTCCAGACAAGCTTTTACCCTTTTCCATCCCAAAGATCCACTGTTTATTAACTCTGTACCATACGTTCTCAATGAGTATAAATCATTGTCAGCAAACAAACATCTTCTTTTTATACCACCATCTCTTTTAAGGGGACTGATACGTCGAATTTTATCATAGATCTGCCGAGGCGAAGCATCAAGCCCAGACAACGAATTCAATTTTGACTTAACTTCTGTTAATGTTACTTCGTTGTCCAGTTGAAAGTTATCTTTGATTTTCTCAATTTCATCACCTGACCATACTTTCCGTTTTTTGCTTGTTTCTCCTTGAAAAAGATCAGTTACCGTAGATGCACCAATAAGTGAAGCTTTCTCCATATTACGCAGGTAATAATGTTCATCAGCAGTACGTACGCTATGAGCCATCAAGTTTGCAGCTTCTTCAACGAATAGACTTTTTCCTTCCCGTAGACCAGTACTAGCTGACTTTCTAACTATATTTGCAGACAAGTTCTTTGGAATATCTTTGTTGTCATAATTACCAGCTTTCACCCAAGACAAATGAAGACGTTTGCTGATGTCCCCGGATGACACTTTCTTACCAGACCAACTCAAAAAGACTGCATCGTATTTTGGGTTGGTTTTTTCACGCGCGACATCGACATAGGTTGTCAGGTATCGATATGTTTCTGGGGACAGAACAACTTTCGCTGGACCATACGTCTCTACTGTCTTATGATCCCAGACATCAATAATCCTTGTGCCTTTTTTTTGGATTTTAGCTTTTTTGAACTCTCGAATTGTCATGTTAGCGGTCACTCCCGATCTTTGCGCTGCTGTAAAGTGAATAACACAATACAAGTGGTCTCTAATGCTGCAATATTCTGTTTGAGTTAGTTGATAATACTCGTCCTTGGATAGCATCTCAAGAAGTAAACATGCCTGACTGGCTGCTTTGCTTTCGTTGTAGTTTCGCACTTGCTCTTTATCAACAATCATTTCGTGATCAGCTTCCATTCGCTCATACCGCGCGAGTCTTTCTTCCCTCCTGAAGTTTTTTCTCCACTGTTTGACTTTAGCAACTAAAGTGGAAATTTCACGTTGCAAGTCTTCGGCAATTAGGTATTCTCAAAAATCTTTCAAAGAATACAAATACTTCTTAATGCTCGTTGCTTTTATTACTTTATTTTTGCAAAACTCGTTAAGATACTCTTCCCGAAAATGATTACCACCATCTTTAAAAAGAAAGCTTATGTCGTTTTCTATATGCATGATACGGAATATTCGACGAAGGTCACTAGCCACAACTAGCATCGATCTTGCTTTTCGATTCCTATCAGGCCCAGTCATGTATGACAGAAATTTCTGTATCAGCGATTCCACATCTGCAGCCAATTGTTTTTCAGCATCGAGAACGGGGTCTAATTCGTCATCTTCAACATCTCCATCTGATTCATAGCAATCTATATCCGAATCACTTTCTTCGCTCTCTCCAAGTTCATCATCATCATTACTGCAACTATTGACTGCACCATGAGTAAAGTTGTCTTTAATATTACGAGTAACCAGTCGAGGATGCTTCACAGGAGTTACAGTTAAAGACTGGGATAGGTTTGGCGATACTTCTTCGCTTGTGGTCTTCTGTTTCAAACGCAGCTTGCTAAACTGATAGGTAGACCTTTCGCTTCCTGCCGTTGCGTTGCCTAGTTGAATGCTATCTATTCTAACAGTTTTATCTAAGATAATCGACTTAGCAGCTGTTGTATCTGAGACAGAGGATGAATTAACAGTTTCTTGTACGGTTTGAATCTCTTGGTTTTCACGAGGTAATCCTTTTAAGAAATCAGAAACGAATTTTCGAGGCGATTTAGATAGTGTTTTGGGCATGCAATCTGATGTGTATTTTGGAGCTTCCTTTAATAAAGCATAGTACCCTGACCCTTTTTGCATTTTATGACATTTGATCAAATGGTCAGGTAAATTTGATCTTACCATCATGCAACCAGGTACACATCCTTTTGTAATGATAATCCTTTCCCCTTTTCTTTGTTGTTATTTTTTGACGTTCCAATGAACTAAACTGACTCGTCGCAGAAGCTGCGCTTCTCCAACTCCACCGATGCGCTTGCCGTAGATGTCGCGTGATGTACGTTTGGTAACTGAAACACACCGGGCACTTTACAGAGTCTTTTTTTCTTCGATCTTCTGTTTTCACTTAATTTTTCTGCTGCGCTTTATTTTGGAAAACCTCTTCGTTTATAGCGTAATTTTCGGTGTTAAGCTGCAATTTTCGTTCATCTTTTTCCTCAAATTCTACGTCTTTGGCAACATCATAATCTCTTACAGAGAGGTTTTGTTTTATCTCTACAGTTGGAACATCATCTTCAATGACAACAATGTGATTACAGCCAACAGTATCTTCCCGACTAAAGTGAACAGTTTTCTCTTCATCATCATTTCTAATTTTTGTGTGCAAATCTTTCAACGCATTTTGTCGTTTTACTAAGCCTCGCTTAACCATTTTCTCAAAACTTTCTTCATTTTCAGTTGAACTTTCATCAGATCCCTCTAAGGTCGTTATAAATTGCCTAAAATGGAGCTCAGACTTTTCTTTAGTCCAGTTCATAACATTTGCAAAAATCGTTTCGATGGAATCAGGCACCAAAACCTTTAGAATGTATTCTCGATGTTTAAAAGAATTTTTACCAAAGACGCTATAAATCTGCGTCAGAATCTGTTTCGAAATTTCATTTGGAAGTAGTTCTACAAGATGTCGTCAGATGTTGTCTAAACTTCTTTTGGCATTGCCGCCTTCTTTAAAAAATCTATGTCTCCAACAACCCCTTTCGCCAGTTGTAATTTCTTCAAGATACTGTCTCCCAATTACGTTTGTAATTACATCCTTCGTAAAACCTCTTATACCTCTGACGGTTAAGTTTTCAGTGGATTCTGGAACAAACAAATTGCATTGACTATTTATTTGGTGTATTATTTTGTCCAGCTTAGCATAATTGTCAGGGTTGGACACAAATCGGGAATGCTTTTCTGAAGTTTTGTGTTGATATAGATTGTCATATGTTTCATTACAAATTTCGCAGTATGCCTTTTTGTCACCAACTGTATTTTCCTTAAAGCTTATGTTATGGGACTTCATGTTTCCATCATAAACAAACACTGCATCTGTGTTGTAGCTGACTTTAGGTATCTTCCAATCTTTGCAGACTATCGGACGATAATCCCCTTCTTTGTTTTCTATTTTAAGAAATGGCTCATTTAAAACTTCAACCATTGCTTCTCCTTCTTTTTCCAGTGTTCTTAACTGCCGAGTTTGGGATGGATTTAAAATGGATTTACAATGTCTTTTCTGAGGACTTGGGGGGACCACTTCCTTTTCTTTTTGTGTACTTCCTTTAAAATTGCCTTGATCATGGAATACATTCTTTAAAATTTCTGACGCCGTAATTGAATTATTGCCATTTGGATCTGTACGTTTGCTTGTAGTACCCTAGAAATCAAAGCGCCTCCAACAATAAGAGTAAAATATACTGTAATTGACGGATTAAACGGCCGGGGTGTTTATTTAAAAATCAACCTCATTATCCAGTAAATGAATAGACCTTTTCATAGATTACGTCGTTACATCCATCGCCTTTTCATAGATTTCATAAAAACACGTTTGATGTTACACTTACCCATGATCTGAAGCTGGACTTTTTGAAGCAATTACTTTTTTTCATTTTGCTTGCGAAATAAAATCAGTTTTTCATTAACTACGAAATACAATAATAATAAAACTATGAGAATTTTGTAAACAGCGACGAAATTAAAACCGGGTCTTCAGAAGACCATGTACGGTGTTGACATCTTTTGTGGCGATTCGACTTCAAAAAAATTCGGCTGTTCTAATCTCGGAAAATTTTTTTAGTCCGAAATTTTCACCAAGGTAAAAAATCAAAAATGAAAGAGGGCTTGTCAGTCAGGGAGATAAAGATATACGAAATATAAATGAATTTTAACTAAAAGTAACAGTGTTTTAATCTAGTCAGTACATCCAACCTCGTTTTTATGAAATTTATTGTTTCAATAATGTTTTAACTTTATTACTTAGTAATTATCTCTATTACTCCAAACTCGCAGTTAGAATGATTAGTGAGTTTCGATATCTGAAACGAGGTTGGATGTACTAACTGCGCCCCAAAACACAGCGTGTAAACAGAAATTCGTGAAAGGTACATTTTGCTTTTTTGCGAGCCTGTCTCTTGTCCAATTTTTTTAAATAAGTGTGTCCAAAACTAGGGTCAAAATTTGTCCGAATTTACTTCGTCCAAAAAAGGTGTGCCCGAACTTTTTCAGTCCGAACTTTTTGAAGTTAATGTAATCGGCATAGGAAGCGATAGAAAATGTAGGCATTATCTATATTTTCCGCATCGTGAAGATTAAAGGATAGACCATTCATCCTATACATACTTCTCTTTATATGTACCAGCAAAAAATCAACCAGGCTCATTGGTGCTTATTTATTGCCATTTCGAACTTACTCTAGAGCTTATGTGGTGCCTTATTTGATATCTCGTCGAGAAAACTGAAATATATGAACTTCCAAAAGCTCCTACTACCTACACCCTAACTTTAGAGAGGGACTACCTTTTTCTTTGTGGCAGAGAAAGGAACAGGGAAACATTTTTTCTTCGCTCTGATTTTAAGTCTAGGGTGGCTCTGGTGCTTCTAAAAAGGTATATTTAGTATATCATGAATTTAGTATATTTAGTATATCATGAATAGATGAACATCCCTTCCTGATCGCATTTGGGCTCATTTATCTGTACCAACCTCGTTTGATATGTTACATCATTTCAAGGCAAGCGATATCATTTGTTCATTTGGAAAAGCTAAAGTAACTACCAACATAGAAACGAGGTCTGTATGGAAATTGTGCCTGAATGCGTCATATAAACACGAATTTATTTAATGGTCCCAAATTCGTTAGGCAATACACCCT
The DNA here is from genome assembly GCA_039566895.2 of Turritopsis rubra. NCBI lineage: Eukaryota > Metazoa > Cnidaria > Hydrozoa > Anthoathecata > Oceaniidae > Turritopsis > Turritopsis rubra. The sequence continues at coordinate 8,984,414 of CM077631.1, read as the reverse complement.
ATTAAGAATGAATTTCTGATTTAAAACGAAGCAATACTTTGCACGCACAGCTTTATAAGCCATAATAAAATAATAGAACAGAAAGGGCATACTAGCAGACCGGACTAAGCACACACGAACCTTAACCTTGGACCTTTTAGGTAGCACATGGAACCCAGTACCCCAAAGTGGGACGATTTCAAATATATAATCACACACTTGGACCCACGGATATCAGAGCTGGATCTAGAACCTAGGCAAAATTTATGGAGGAGAGTAAGGTTATAAGTGTAGAAAAGAAAAACGTGCAAATAAGATAATCAACATTAACTTTTCAAAGGGATTAAATAATAATGCACACCTCCTCCTAGTCCAGTTTTTTTGCCTAACCTTATTTGGAATACCGAACAGAAAGATACAAAACTTTTACAAACACTGATTTATATTTCTTCAAATACCATTTATAAAACTATTATGTTATTTCAGCACGAAATTCCGTTTTCTTGTGGTTTCTGTTACCATACCGTTCATGTATTTTATGCTTCCATGATGAAGGTTCAAAAACTTACATAAAACTTCTCAATTTATGTATCTCTGAGTAAAAGCTGAGAATTATGCATTTATAGAAACGCTTTCACAAAACAAAGGAACACAATGGAGATCTTTTTCTCTAACATTAAACATAGAATGCATACTATTATGATGACAATATACAGAACATAATATGGAAAATATAAAAGTATGGCAGATGAGACAATAAAAAATGATGATTTTGCAAAAATTTTCGAGATCTGATTGGATAAGATATTTGCAAATTGAATAGCAAAATTAAAAGTGTCACTGCGAAAGTGTTGTATTGTCTACTCTGCCTTAAAACACAGAAAGTAAGTGATATGAAAGATAATTAACAACAAAGTTAATCATTTTATTTTTAAAGAGATTAAAAATTTTCTTTTTAAAACTTTTGAATTTTCTTAGCAGCTTTTGCTCTACTCCTAAATAATGACCAAATAATGATGCACGCTAATTGATTAAATATCTTGGCCCTCCCAACTCAATTTAAGCTGTCACAACTAGATGTTAAGCTAACGGTGGGTTGGTGACTAAATATTAATATGATAGGAGTTTTAAGCCCTGGTCACGAGTCCTAAGTGAAAAAAATGTCAAATATGTTTAAGAGACACGTGGGAACGGTTTTTTTCCATATGCCTATTAGTATAGGGGGAACCATTGTATTGCATCAAATGTTTAGTAGAAGAAAGGAAAGATAGTCAAAAATGTATGGTAATGTTAGATTACGCGGACACATAAAGTTTCTTTCGGGCTGTACAGTAGACTGCAACTTAGGCAATTCCCAGAAATATTCTTGGTTCACGTCCTCCAACAGACTGCTGTAAATCTCAAAAAATATTACAAAATTTTCATTCGCCGATTCACAAAAAAATTACACTTTAACACAGTAACATTTGTGTTGTTGGATTTCAAATTTTATCTTTATACACGTCAACTTTTTGATTTACTAAAACATTTCCTAAAAAATTGGAGAAAATGAAGTCAGAAGTTGCTAAAGTCGTATTTCAGCACCATCAACCAAAATGCATGTAGAGAGCACAACCTTTGTGCAATCAACCAATAAAGTTTGACCACTGTTAAGTTAGAATAAAAAAATCAACAATTTCGATACTGACTTGGCCAGCCACTCAAATTGAAGAGAATAAAAGGACTCGAACCAAGAATATTTCCAGGAACCACCTTACCGGGAATTGGATCAGTAAAAATGTTTTACCTGGGCAGCTAATTTATTAAAAATCTCGAAACTCAGATTTTCTAACCGGGTTCTGCTCTTGTAAGGTATATGTTTTTTTGTTTACATCGTCATGTAATAGTTATGAAAATGTTAGGAGTAGCTTTAAGGGTAATTATTGGTAAAGAAAAGAAATATCGTCTCTATTGTTTCCTTTGGGACTATTACAACACATGGTTTTTACGGTATCTAATTTATTATTCTACAGTTCCAAGTTTTATCTCAAAATTGTTTTGAAAATTTTGCATGCTGAAAAAACAATAATATGGTGAACACGTCCGTCCTTCCGTTCCTTTTCTCCTCCGTTTATCTAATCTTCAAAGGAAAGAAATGTTTTAATGTAATAAAAATTGTTGTTTTGATATTGTATTTCATATGTTACATCCTTCTGAACTTGAATTAGGTTTCCTTCTTTTTCATTTATTGGATACTAAAGTTGTTGGGGGACGAGGATATGTGAACCTACTTTTTATAGTAGATTAAAAGTGCCATGAGATAAATGTCGGACAAACAAACCGCCACCCCCGTAATGTCTAATCAACGTTAAGCAAGGCACTTTCAGTTTTGACGTCTCCCCTCTAAGTTTTATTATGAAACAGGAGAACAGGAATAGCCGAGTCAACGTGACTGTGTGACGTTCCGTCTTAAAATGAAAAAAACTAGACAATCGCTTAATTAAGAGGAGAAAGTCACCTATTTAAACTATCACATCTTAGTAAAGCGATATAGTTTAATTTGTGCAGTAGTTGTGTCGTCCCCCCTCTGCTGAGACTTAACATGCATATATGGAGATGATGGCACTTGTAATTAAAAAACAATTATATACTTCATGTATTTAATAACTGTATAAAATAACAATTACTTCACAAACTTTATCACTGCAAAATTCGAGCTATCAACGAGATTAAAGAATGATTAACAGAGGCGTAGGTAGAGCTCATCAAACTTTGTGGAGGAGAGTTCAGTCATTTAGAAAAAGAAACCTAATCGTGCAAGTAACCTAATAGACACTTAAGACTGGAAAGAAAAATCATAACGTTGGACCCCTTCACTTTTTTTTTTGACTGACCCTTTATACGCCTATGATTAAGAACACAAACAAAAAACACACCAGCCATAAAATTATGCACGACCGACCGCCGCTTACATCCGCCATATTTAAAGAATATTGATGATGAATAAACGTGTGCCGAAAATGTTGCCAGGCTATCCGATGAAGATGCCAAGCTATCCTAAATAGATGCCAAGCTATCCTATGAAGTTGTCAGGCTATCCGAATAGGAATCGGGAATATACTTATATAACGTATCATAAAGTTTTTGTTCCTTTGTAAAAATAAAATTTAAAAGCATTGGAGTGTAAATTTATGTTATTTGCACGTGTTCCTTTTTTCAATAGTTCCTTTTGAAGAAAAGGGAACAGATTTTAAGGGACACTCGGGACATTTAAGGTTAATGAATTTATAATCATCTATTAAAAGAGAAAAGAGTCTTTGTAAGACCGATATTTTATGTCGTTAACGGTCTTTACTGTTCTGTTTTGCACTGAAATTCAACAAATTATAAAAGACATCTTTGTTCCGTAGTTTGTTAGTCAATATGATCCCTTTAATACATTTGTTGTTAAAACAACACATGCGTGTATAATGCCGAATGTTAGTGGAAAACCCTAAATCAATTTTTACAGACCTATTTATTTCGGTCTCTCAATGCCCGCACGCTTGCAATTAAAAATGTAAGTTTGGATTGGGTAAAAGTGACGTGTGTTATGATTAAAATCTGGCATAAAGAGGATCGCATTAATCATTTAAATCAGTGTTCGAGAGAGATGTTGATAAAACGTATTTTATCAAAAAAGAAGTGGCAAATTGCTGTTGGAAATGGCAGGAAACCAAAAAGATTAAGTTTGAAACCCAATAGCGATGGTGTTTACGTATGTCCAGTTGTGACATGCGAAAGTGAATGTTTTAAGACACAAAGGGGATGCAGGAAGCACGTTTTTACGAAACATGGGTAGTTTTATTTTTTTGACGATAAGCCTGACTTTAATACTGTATTTCCTGAATTGGCAACTCGTCTATCCACTCAAGAAAAACGAAAACGATCCTACACTACTTTAATGCCGATGTTTGTAAAAACATGCACCGTTGGCAGATTATTTTCAAAATGGCTACAAAGTCCAGGTGGAGGAGGTAAAAGTTTATGCGAAGCAGAACAAATAACAGCCAAACTCTTAAAATATGCCAAATTCTGTTGTGATGACGTATCTATTCTCTGGGATGTACCAGAGTGTGTTATCGACTATTGTATTGGATCTGTTACAATGCTTTCCGACTTTGTGGATTACTTGAAGAACACTTGGAAACTTGGTCGTTCTGGAATTATTGGTTATATGAACGCTATTTCTCATACACTTGACTGTAGAAGGAGTAATGCCATTAAAAGTGAGAATATCCCTTATTAAGAAAATAAACAGAAGCATCTTGATTTTATTTAAATATATATTCTATTATTAAGACGTTTCGATGCTCTCCGAGCATCATCCTCAGTAAAATGAAATTCATATAAAAAAATTTGTTAAAAGTTAGAGTTTGATCAATAAAAGGTTATTAAAATAAGTACAACAGGTGATAAAACGATAAAAGAAATAATTGAGTTTAATTAAAAAGTAACAAAGGAACTGATTTCTCTTGAACATTGAGCTTGGGTCCTTTTTGTTTGATGAACAAAGCTTCAGAGAGTTTTCTTTTAAAATAGTTTCTGTAGTTTGAACCAATTATCTTCATGTTTTCCATGCTTATGCGTGTATGACCTGTCTTTTTGGAGTGACGCAGTAGGTGTGAATTTATGTCTTTCCCCGCGTGCTCATCTGTCCTAATTTCGAGTCTTCTGCCCGTTTCACCTATATAAGTGGCCTCACAATCTGGACACTTGCCTTCGTACACAATATTGTGTTTATGTGTATCTTGAATTTTATCTTTTATGGGAAATTTTGAATTAAGTCGTGAACCTTTAAACGTGATGCGAGCTTCAGTATTTGGTAGACAGATTTGGTAGAGAATATCCCTGTGTTCATTGCAGCTGAAATTTACTTAGACAGGGTAAAAAAGTGCTTAGCAAAGCAAATGAAGATTGAATGGAGCACAATTCTGAGCATGGAATACCTTACGACTATTAATTGTTGGGCTAGTCTTGAACATCTACAAAGTGTTATTCCTTTTCATGCGGACAAATTTTCACAGATATTGATTAACGCCAGTAATGCGACTGCAGTCGTTCCAGCTCACGATTTGTCGTTTTGCACTTCGTTTGTCGTAGCTGTATTGTTCCTAATGGTGAAAGCAAGTCGACCAATAACATACCAGTATTTAACCGTTACAATGGTACGTGGGGTTGGAAACGAAGGTGGTATTATCGATCAAACTAAATTCAAGACAAATTATAAATATGGATTTGACACTCTCATTATTTCAAAAAGAGTTGTTGATATTTTGAATGGATATATAGCTTGTATTCGGACTAGACTTGATCCCATTTGTGACTATCTTTTAATAACAAAGAATGAGACCCAGTTGAAACAATTAAGTGATATTTTTGGAAGAATTGTTTACCATGCTATCGGAAAGTACATAAACCCGACACGATATAGGCAGATTATCGAAACGGAGAGCATGGCTAAACTTAATGAACGTGAGCAAGCTGCTTTATCACGTGATCAAAAGCATACGTCACACGTAGCTAGAATACATTATCAAAAACTTCAATCAGCCGAAGTAGCACGTCAAGGACAACAGTGTATGCAAAAGCTAGTAACCATGGAAAAGGAAAACGATCATTTTAACGATCATTTTACGATATCAGCGTCTAACGAATTCAACAAAAGTGGTGTCGACCGAGAGGGTGAACGAGTGAACGCTCTCCCTGACGTGGCGTTAAACAAGAAATTATCTGTTTCAGAAACAACTAAGGATAAAGCTACCAAACGACAGGGCAAGGTTTCGTTTTCGACTAATGAAGATTCTTTTTTGTCATATGGTATCAAGAAATATGGCCCTGGAAAATGGACAACGATTTTACGAGATCCGGAATATAGCTTTCAACCTTCACGTAAACCGAGTACTTTAATGATCAGAGAAAAAACTATAAATATGATATAAAATCACACCTTGTGTGTCAGATGGGACAAATTTATCCAAATAAGGTATTAATAATCAAGTATATCAATGCACCGTTTACAGAAATTGCCTTCTTTTACTCTTTCTTCAACTACAGTGAAGATGTATTTTAAATTCAAGAAAGGTACCTTTACAAAATGTGGCGATATCATTTCAAAGCACCATCTCAATGACCACGAAAAAGACTGTTTGAAAGCTATCTTTGCAACTCACAAGTTGAAACCTGATACATTGTTTAAATTTGCAAAGATTACAAAACAAGAAGGTCTGATGGCGAAGCTGTTACTGTTAAGAAGAAAAAAGAATCAAACGTTGCTCTTACACAAAGATACAAAATATATTGTAACCGTCAACAGAAACCAAACAAATGTAAAAAAACAGCAATAAATAAATATATTACTTAACAGAATAGTGTGGTTCTTTGTATTCCCGTTGCAATATCTAATGTTGAATCCAAGATTGATTGTCAATTAAAATCCTGCTATTATCAGGAAAATTGGCTAAGTTTCTTCTTACCTGCTTCTTACGCAAAATGTACTGCTTCTGACCCGTTCTTACACGTTGTTACTTGTTCTTACTCAGTTGCCACTTGGAAAAGGATTTTGTTAAGTTTCTTCTTACGTGCCTCTTACACGAGTAACATGGCTTCTTACGCCTTTTTACGCGTTATTACTCGTTCTTACCATGTTCACCTTTTAAATAGAACTCAACACAATTTCTTCTTACTTGCCTCTTACGCAAATAACATGGCTTCTTACGCCTTCTTACGCGTTGTTACTCGTTGTTACTCAGTATTCACTTTGATAAGTAGTTGGCTAAGTGTCTTCTTACCTGCTTCTTACGCCTTTTTACGCGTTATTACTCGTTCTTACTCAGTATTCACTTTGATAAGTAGTTGGCTAAGTTTCTTCTTACCTCCTTCTTACACAAATAGCATGGCTTCTTACGCGTTCTTACACGTTGTTACTCGTTGTTACTCAATATTCACTTGGAAAAGATGTTGGCTAAGTTTCTTCTTACCTGCTTCTTACGCCTTTTTACGCGTTATTACTCGTTCTTACTCAGTATTCACTTTGATAAGTAGTTGGCTAAGTTTCTTCTTACCTCCTTCTTACACAAATAGCATGGCTTCTTACGCGTTCTTACACGTTGTTACTCGTTGTTACTCAATATTCACATGGAAAAGATGTTGGCTAAGTTTTTTCTTACCTCCTTCTTACACAAATAGCATGGCTTCTTACGCGTTCTTACACGTTGTTACTCGTTGTTACTCAATATTCACTTGGAAAAGATGTTGGCTAAGTTTTTTCTTACCTCCTTCTTACACAAATAACATGGCTTCTTACGCGTTCTTACACGTTGTTACTCGTTGTTACTCAATATTCACTTGGAAAAGATGTTGGCTAAGTTTCTTCTTACCTGCTTCTTACGCAAAATGTGCTGCTTCTTACGCCTTTTTACGCGTTATTACTCGTTCTTACCATGTTCACCTTTGAAATAGAACTCAACACAATTTCTTCTTACTTGCATCTTACGCAAATAACATGGCTTCTTACGCCTTCTTACGCGTTGTTACACGTTGTTACTCAGTATTCACTATGATAAGTAGTTGGCTAAGTTTCTTCTTACCTCCTTCTTACACAAATAACATGGCTTCTTATGCCTTCTTACGCGTTGTTACTCAGTATTCACTATGATAAGTAGTTGGCTAAGTTTCTTCTTACCTGCTTCTTACACAAATAGCATGGCTTCTTACGCGTTCTTACACGTTGTTACTCGTTGTTACTCAATATTCACATGGAAAAGATGTTGGCTAAGTTTTTTTAAAGTGTTTTCTTATCATTATACTAGGTTGAATGAAATGGGAAAGAAGACAATATTTTTCAAACTTTGACGTATTCTTCATCTTCCGATTCGCTGTCACTGTACAAAACTATTCTTTGCACATATTTATCTCCTACTAAAAATGGTTCAACAGTCATTGGTGGTAGCTGAATATCCGGTTTTATATCTTCTTCGGAGTCTGTAATCTCTCGCGGTGTCACTACACCTCGAGGCTCATCTTGATCTAGTTGTTGAGTATCAGGACAATCGTTACAGTTGCAATCACTGTCATCTGACGAGGTTTCTCTGCAGTACAACTGCCAGTTCGGATACATTCTTTTGAACTTTCTATATGCAAACCAATCTCTTCTCATGTTGTTTATCAGCAACCAGGCATCATATATTGAATCGGGTCCTTTCCAGTTTGTTCTTACACGCATATTGAATACCTCCATAGTTTTCTGAGTCAGAATCTTTGATATTGTCGACCATGATGAAACGAGTTTAAAAACTTTCTCTAGGTATTCTGCGCTGGTGGCACTATTGGTGTAGTCTGCTAGATTGCTTTCAAATGTCAGGTGCTCGTATAGTATTCCTTCAGTTCTATCTGCGTCAAGCACAGCTTCGTCAACGGCTTTCTGTGGCACCACTTCGTATTGGCTGCAGTCGGTCTTGTCGTGGTCCTCCAGACTGAAGCAATTTAACTGCTCAACATCTAGAAGCAAGCTTGTTGATCCGCCATCAAAATCATTGTAGATCGCTCCTTCATCAAGGCTTTGCGTTTCAAGTTTCCTTGTTCGAAAATCGGCGTGTCTTTTAGTTCGTTGGCAAGAAAATGGAATATCTCCATACAATGCTGTCTCAGCCACCCTAAGAACACAAAATGTTTCAGAATGTTCAGTGTAAATAGTAGAGTACAAAATGTAAAAATAAGAAACAAATAAAGTACTTGTCATTCTGAGATCTTTATCCCGTAGAGTTTTCGTTGTCAAAATCGCCAACCTCCTCTTCACTGCATCAACATCTTCGGCGGCACCAAAGTCAGGGTAAACATTGGTCGTAATGAAAAAGCCACTGTTGTACACAAACGTAGACACGTCTTTATGTTTATTTGGCAGCGTAATTAAACCACCTATGAGTAACATTCATTTGTTCATATGCAATGTTAACCACAACCACTAGGAAAGTCTCAATCCACATAACGAAATTATATTCTCAGAGATTCTATACCTTGTAAAACTGTTTTGGCTTGCTCACACGAAAAGCTATTGGATGTCCATTCATCCATAAATACAATTTCAGTCGTTGGTCGTATATTACTACCACTGAAGCGACCGTCTGGTACTACACTTGCTATATTTCGTATGGCAATAATACCTAAGCGTTAATGAAACCCAATTATATTAATTTATCTGTACGTCATGGACTATTTCACAAATAATTATAAAGAAAATCAGCTGCACCCACCCTGAAAAGGACAAAACCAACTTGATTTTCCACTGTCAGAAGGACCAACAAGTACCAACTTTCGTTCTTTTTGTGGGAATTTTCCGTGCATGAGCAGTTGGTAGTACTTCTGATAGAACCAGTGTCGACGCTTTTCATTTGGAATACTATTTTCGATCCCTAAAATATTATAAATAAAATCATCAGAAGTTTTCAAGTTGCAACAAATCATTTCTTAAAGAGCAACATTCATTTTAACAAAGTTAATATGCGTAAGAACGCGTAAGAACACGTAAAAGCAATGCTATTTGAGTAAGAGGTACGTAAGAAGAAACTTAACAAAAATCTTTTCCAAGTGAGGACTGAGTAAGAACAAGTAACAACGCGTAAGAAGGCGTAAGAAGCCATGCTGTTTGAGTAAGAGGCACGTAAGAAGAAACTTAACAAAAATCTTTTCCAAGTGAGGACTGAGTAAGAACAGGTAACAACGCGTAAGAAGGCGTAAGAAGCCATGCTGTTTGAGTAAGAGGCACGTAAGAAGAAACTTAACAAAAATCTTTTCCAAGTGAGGACTGAGTAAGAACAGGTAACAACGCGTAAGAAGGCGTAAGAAGCCATGCTGTTTGAGTAAGAGGCACGTAAGAAGAAACTTAACAAAAATCTTTTCCAAGTGAGGACTGAGTAAGAACAGGTAACAACGCGTTAGAAGGCGTAAGAAGCCATGCTGTTTGAGTAAGAGGCACGTAAGAAGAAATTTGAAAACGCTAATACCAACCATTATTTTTTTACATATACTGATAGTAAAACATGAAAAAATACCTTCTATGAACTTTTCTGGATAGGGTACGCTGTTTTCGTCGTACGAATATTTAATGTAAGCCCTTGGTGTCTTAACAATGGTCTCTTGTGTCATGTCGACGAATCTTTTCTCTTCCACATTAAATATGTAGCCATATGGCTGTACTTCAATAAGGTTGTAATCAATTTCTAGGGGTTTTATCAAACGGCATTCCCTTTTTGATAGAAGATTTGTAAGCTGCGCCATATGGTTTCCAATCACGTTGGCTATTTCTCTATTTCCCAAGAGTGTTAACAGGAATTTTTCAATTGAGCAGCAGAATATTGACGTAAATTTTGATTCAGGTATCTTTCGATAAATTGATCCTTCACAAATACCGTAGTTTCCGAAATCCATTGCTCTGTTGATAACGTCAATGGCCTTGCAGAAGTTTGAATCTGGTTTCATTTGTACCGGATTTCCAACATCTACAGTAAGATAACATGAAGTAAATGTTGAATATAGTCTCCAATCACTCTTATTTACTTTCTAAATATTAGTTAAATAGAAAACTTTACATACCATTTCCGTGATCAATTAGCAGATAATTCAAATTGGTATGCTTGATGTTATTAAGCCCAGATAGGATTTGCTTCCTAACGTTCTCATCTAAGCGTTCTGTTAAAATGACTTGAACGGGTTTGACATAAAAGTCTTTTCCTTCAGTCGAAATCGAAACGTTGTTTATTTTGTATCCCAGATCATGAGCAGCCTTCTTAACAGAGGCTTTCTGGGACTTGATGACCAGTGCCATAGCCTTTTCACAGTTGTGATCCTTTAATACTTGCGACAGTGTAGCTGAGTACGCTGTCACACATGATTCTTCTCCTCTACCTGAAATTTTAATCATGTTTTAGAAGAAGTTAATCAACTTAAGTCATTAGAATCAAATGGCATTATATATTAAAAAAGGGTATGATTTACCTCTTCCTTTAATAGCTTTGCACTCTTCAATATCTAATCCCTGGGAAAGTAGCAGTTTTGTTAAATTATTTTCGAGCGTTAAAAGAGCATGTTCTGGCCAATCATACGCCACCCAAAACGCCATACCCGGATAGTTTTCATATTTCTCATCTTCTTCTTCTTCAGATTCTGTATCCTTATACTTCCTTTTCTTTGACTCGCATTTCTTGGCCATAGCTGTAATACAGGAAAAGAAACAAACGACGTTCTTGCACTCACACAAAATGTATTCAATTTCCCTTCGTTTCGCCCAGATCGTACATTCATCCAATTTCTGGGAATTCCACAACGCGCGAACGGCAATTACTTGATAACACTTTGCTATTGGTGTTACAATATAACTTTGTAATGATCTTCGCAAAACATTACTTCTTAAAGTCAGCCTCGGTTTAAAATTTCTAACTTGTGACATGGTTTTCTATTCGTTAAAATATCGTTACTGAACAACTTCTCAACCCGAAAGAGGAACACTTTTTTTCTTATACGGTTATATATTATTATTATTATTATTATTATTATTATTATTATTATTATTATTATTATTATTATTATTATTATTATTATTATTATTATTATTATTATTATTATTATTATTATTAGTTTATATAGGATGGTTCATTGAGTCGTATAATACATAAATATATATTTACACTGTTTTCAAAGGAGTCCTATCAAATAAAAGGATAAATGTAATTATATGCAAAATAAGTTAAAAGTATTGTTTTATTTATAAATATACAAAAGTTAAAAAATATAAACTTAGGAAGTCACACGAGCTCGTATGTTGAGTTTTATAGTCTGGCTATCAGATAAGTTCATTATTTTTTCGTCAATGATTTTGAAATTCGTATTGAATTTATTTATTTATTTGTTCTTTATTTCCAGTTGACAATTTACAAGTAGAAAAATGTATAAAGTATAAAAGATAAAATATAAATTAATAAATATTAAAACTTAGCTTCATATATAATAAATATGTGAGCCATTCTGGGAGAAATGTTAATTCAATTCAACTTTAAAACAGGATCAACTAGATGCCCTTACAGGCAAAAGGATTTGTGCACCATTAGCCGGTCATTTGCAAGATTTTCATAGAATAAAAAAAGCTTCCTTTAAAAATATTACAGAGTTTGTTTAGCCATATGTGAGACCTTTATCTGTGAAATAGATATTGGTGGAAATAGAGGAGATATGGACCTTCAGTAAGTTTGGCGGCCTCCATCACTTAAAACTGATTAAATAAATAACCAATATGTTATAATTACCATTATGCTATTTGATTATGATTTCATTTCAATCTGAAAGTGTTTTTTCAAGTGTCAGAATATGTGATAGATATACTTAAAAGCCAGCGGCGGATCTAGGGTTTGGAGGAGTACAGTGACCTAAATTTTCTGTTAAATCTTATGTGTTCATTATTTGCAGGTTTCTCTACTCTCCTCCAAAAAATTTTGCTTACGCTCTTGATCAACTTTGAAGAAGGTTCAAAAATAAGTAATTAGGTTGTAAAACGTAAAGAAGAAACTTTTCATATTATTATTAAAGTTTTTCTTTAAATGTGAATGTTTTATTTTAAAATGATTCAAAAGATATTTAAAGATATAAAAGTTGGTCAAAAAAGAAAAATATACGTTTTCACATGTCCACCGTTTTCTTTCACGGCAATTACTATTTAATGAATATAATCTTAATAATTATAATTAATTAATATAATCATCTATTGTACAAAATTACACGGACAATTAACAAGTTAATATTAATCGCTATGTGTTATGTACTATGTAGCAATCGCAGGTGTCACCATTTTCTTTGAATACTTCGGTGGGTATGTCTGAAGACCTGCGCAGTTTTAGATGAATTAAGATTTTTAATTTCATTTTCAATATCATCTAGCTTTAATTTGGAAAATGCTCTATACTCAAACTATTGCCTTCAGTATTTTGTCAGTGATGTTATATGCAGCTTAATCACAATTTTTGTATGTAAAGATATTCATATGCGAAACAGCATTAATAAAGGAGGTGTTTAGTATTTCAGCAGCTTCTAGGTCAGACTGTACTATACCATAGTTCTCAACATGAATTATTTATTCTCACATGTTGGGCCCTTATCTTCCAGAAAAGGTTCAACAGTCTTCCAAAACTTTTTATTGTCCACAACATCATTAACGTTTAATTATTATGATTTTCCTTTTTCGCTTTTTTCACAAAAGAAACACGGAAATTTCGCTGTTTTTTGTATAGAGTTGCATTTTCCCTGTTTTTTTTAGTCCTTCTTTATGAATGGAGATTGATTCCCTGTTTTTTTCTTTATCGGGGCATGTTTATCCAGTGTTCTTTTGCAAATTCAATTCCTTAAAAGTCTTTCTTAACAAGTTGCGGGTTATATATTTTTCGCTCACCTCCTGTTACTGCTTGTATAGTGTGTAGTACCGTAAAATAAAATCACGGATATAAGCCCTGGGTTTATATTATTTCAAAGCCTCTTTTTGGAGGGTTGGGTCTCATAACACGGAGGAATTTTTGTTTTAAATTTGATGGGCTTATAACCGGGGGGACTATAACCGGCATTTTACGGTATCTATAAAATCGTGGGAATTAGAATTACAGTAGCATTCCGTTTAGTCGTACCCTGGGTAACTTGGACATTCGCTTAGTCGTACGGATTTCCTGTCCCCCTTGGATTTGATGACCCTAATCAAGCCAAAATACTCCGCTTAAGTCGTACCCCGGATAACTCGGACATTCGCTAAGTCGTACCATTTTTCTCGGTCCCTTCATCGAAAAAACCTAATGTAACTCGGACTTTCTGAAAACCGTATGTCAAATGATTCGAATTGGAAATCCTAAACAAACGCTTTCGGGATGGATGAAAGAAAAATCAAAGATCTATGATGCAGCGGAGAAAAACACACGAAAAAACAAAGGATGAGGGGTGCAAAATCAGATGACATCGACAATAATCTATCTGTGAATGGTACTATACTTAAACACAAGGCCTTATACTTTGGAAAAGAACTTGGTTTAGAAGAATTTCAGGCATCAGATGGATGGCGATCGATGGAAAAAACGATACAACGTTTCATTTCAAGCTATTTCAGGTATTTAATCACTTATGCTTACATAATTCGTTACTTAATATGTCTATACAGTACACATTTTCGTTTACATTGACATTTTTTGTTACAACAAGGGCTGTAAAACTTCTTCCAATTTTTCCATGTATTTTCCCTGTCCAGTGAAAATCAACGTGCAAGGTATTTGAAGTCCTTGTCCATCACCAAGGTTGACCCTTTTCCCTGTAACTTTGATATGGCAACTGTGTGTGTCGTCGGCACGCAAAAAGAATGAAATTGTCTTGGCAAATCGACCAGATTTGCCTTTCGATAGATGTCTAATTACTTTACCAGAACTTTCTACAGCTACAGTGAATTTGTCGTATTCGTTTTCGGTTCACGTCGTGCTTTGAAGCGTTCTTCAATTGCTGGCTCCCATGTGCTTTTATAAAAATGATAGCCTTTGACATGTGATTCCAATTCATACTCTCTGAGCAAGATTACAGGTAACTCGTCTTCTAACGACACTTTCATATCTGTAGCAACGTTCAAGACAGATTTAGCCATTATTACTTCTTGTTATCTATCTGCTTTTTAATTACTGCCGGTCAATTTAGCCCTTGCAAACGTTCGAAATTTCCAAAAATTCGATTTTTTACCTTTGTTTTGAAACTTGCACTGCATTGTTTTCTTATGGTTAGGCCTTGTTTCCACTGGGAAATTATCGGCCCTTTTTACACCGGCTTTATGTAAATCAATCACAAATTCATTGCGTGTTTAATTTCTTAGTCTGAAGGATTCTTCGCAATAATTAAAATCTGATATTAAACTCTATTCTATCAACCCTGTTTATGTTTAGGCGAAGGGCGAGATGTCAGTACCGAGATGACTGCACCATGGAAAGAAACGGCGCTGTCAACAATATTGTCGAATTACTCCCCCGTGATATCTTCAACGCAGATGAATTTGGGCTGTTTTATAGAGCTCTTCCCCAAAAGACACTGCACTTGAAAGGGGAAAAATGTAGCGGGGGAAAACACAGTAAGATTCGATTAACTGGTCTTGCTGCTGCCAACATGGCTGGAGAAAAGCTTCCTATGTTCGTGATAGGAAAATCAAAGAAGCCTCGTGCTTTTAAACACATAAAAAGCCTACCTTGTCGCTATCGTGGCCAAAATAAAAGTTGGATGAACTTGGATGAACTTTTTGAAGAATGGGTTAGAGAGCAGGACAAGAACTTTGAAAAAGAAGGCAGAAAAGTGGCGTTAATTGTTGACAACTGCCCTGCCCACCCTTCAATTAAGAATCTTAAATCAATTTATCTTTATTTTCTGCCACCTAACACAACATCAGCTTTACAGCCGATGGACCAAGGAGTGATTCGATCTTTAAAGGCTAAATATCGCACTCGCGTCATCAAGAAGATCATTGCCGCAATTGATCAGGGGAAGCAAGCCACGCCCATTTCTATCCTTGAAACAATGAAAATTCTTGTGCTTTCTTGGGGTGACGTCACTTCAACTACAATTGTTAACTGTTTCAAGAAAGGAGGGTTCTCAGAAATCGCTATTTCTGAGGATGATGACCCGTTCGCTAACCTAAATGAAGCGCTGGATCAACTTAAACAACGTGATGAGAATGCTGTGCCCGAAGCGTACATTACCGAAAATCTTTTATCAGTTGATGATGACGTTGCGGTAACAGCCCAAACGCCAATCGATGCAGAAATACTTGAAGAGATCTGAGGCAATACGATGTAAGTGGAAGAAGATGATGAAAAAAAAGGCACTGCTGAGGATGAAGTCCCTGTGAAACCTTCGAATGAAAAAGGGCGGCAAGCTATTGAAACGCTTCTTACATATTCACTGTTTACAGAAAGTGGGGAAGTAGGAGCAATGGCTACGAAGGTTTCCTCTGTTGTTGAATCAGAGCTCACTCGCTTCTTAAAACAAGTGACAATAACAGACTTCTTCAAGAGACAGTAGCTATTTAAAAGTTGTATACATGTGTAGCTTTTTCTATTTGATGATTGTTAAATGATATACAGAGTGATTAATTAGTACTCCGTTCTTTCTTTTAGCACTCACCTACAGGAAACCTAAAGAGAGACGACTCTTTTTAGTTTTCACCAAAAATCTTTAATAAAATCCTGATAAGTCCTACATTTCAAGAAATCCGAGTTATCGAGACTTCGGATATCTCGGACATTCGTTAAGTCGGACGAATTTCCTGTCCCCCCTGAGGGTCCGAGTTAACGGGATTCTACTGTATACAAAGATTGTCGATTTTGCAGCCGCATTTTGCAGCCGGTATCACCGTAAATTTATACTCCCGTAAAAAAGCACTCCCCAGTACATATTTACTGGGAAATAAGCACTCCCCAGTCATTATTTCCTGGGAAAAGATGACTCCTGGGAGTATTTATTTACCATGAAAAAAGTACTCCTTTGGGAAATATCCACTCCCCTTTTAGACAAAGTAGACAAAGTCAACATAGACGAGGCAACTTTTTCTTAGCAGTAAGGCTAACTTCACTGAAATACATTTTTGCCGAATCTTGGTATACTTAACGTTTTACTGTGTGCTATAGCTATAGTTAATTTTTGTTGAAACTTGATATTGAGTATTCTAGATATAAGAATGTTACATTTTGTTGTCAATATTGTCTATGTTCATTTATAACGTCGTCAATTTTGGATTTTTGGTACTGGAATAAAAAGCTTAACAACTCTTTGCAGCTTTGCTTATTTTTAATGAAACTTAGTATGCGAGTATTCTCGATAAAAGACCTGTTATTTGCTATCGTCAATATTGACCATGTCCAATGCCTAATAATTAGCATTCAAATAATGCATTATGTTAAATGCATGGATAGTAAAATCTTTTTGATCTTTTTTTCATTTCTAAGATTTTAAGGAGTTATAGGACGTTGTTTGTAAAACTAGTAACGGGCGTAATTGTCGTGTTGAAGATGATGGCTTTGATGATTTCGATTGTGGAGATGCAATGATGATTCTGGTAATTTTGATGGTTACTAGTTGTGCAAACGGCGCTTACAGGAGTACCTGACATTATAAGGACGTAATCAAGAAACATTAAGTAAATGCATGATTATCATAATCTATTGAAAGTTTAAAACGTTTTTGATATTAGTAACTATTACAAATAATAATATCAAATAGATAAGCTGTAATTCTAACCAATTAAAATTTATGAAATCAAAAACTTGAAATAAATGAAAATCCCTTGAAAAAAAGTACTTTCACTGAAAAGGGTTCAAGATCTAAATAAAAGAAGATCTTTCTCTTCTTTTCAAAAACCAAGAAACACAATTACAAAAAAAGTAACGAAATAAAAATCTTCTCCTAAGTACAAAGGAATTCTTGCACAAGTATCGGATTCAAATTAGATTATAAATACTTTAGAGATTGATGTGACGACAGTATTGCCCAACGAAAATGTTAAATATTAACAAAAGAGCTACGTAGATTGTTAGCTAGACTAATTATTGCTTAAAATGAAACAAATAAAGATTTTTACCAAATGGTAGTCTTCAAAAAATTAACAAAATAATAACAAAAAAATCTAAACTTTCGGAAATGGTGTCAGTTGCTGCATCTGCAAACAGGTGATTAAGTGTCCCCTCATCTTATTTACATCAAATACAGCTTTTACAGGTGAGCGTCCGTCAAGAATCTCCGCAGCGTAGGCAATTGCGAAAGGTCCGCAATTGAAACTATCTGGCTGTTTTTGTACAGGTAGAAAAGTTATAATTTGTTCTCCACAATTGGCTACGTAGTGCCTATAAAGAGATCGAATTGATTTCTTTAATGAGCGGGTTAAACTTGAATGAAGGCTATCACAGATTTGTACACACGAATTTGAACAAAAACTAAGGAACCAATGGTTTTCTCCGTTATGAAGAAGCTGAACATGCTCTTGAGATACAGGGTGGAAGGGATCGATGGTTTTCTTTTCGGAGTTAAGCACCGACTGATAAGACTCGTCATCTGCACCAATTTCTTTGCAGATTAGTTTCTGCGCTGCATCCATAATGCGATCATTTAACCAGGCATCTTTTGATAGCAGTAAATCACGGTCTTCTTTTTTCAGAATATACATATCATTACTTAGCCATGGTTCTTCATTTTTTGCTTCATCGATTATATCTGATTGTTCAAGAAGATTGATAGTTTGAATAGTTCGTTTCTGTTTCCAAAATGCTCGCTCGATAATAAACCAATTATGTTTACGATTTTCAATTAATAACCAAGCGAAGCGCCATAGCCTATTCTTTCCGATGGCTTTTTGAACACTTTCTATAACACCACTACCAGGCCCAAAAAGTTTTGATAATTTCTTTACACTAATTTTCATTTTGTTAGATCTTCTCGGAAGACTTTGGAAAGCCTTTTCTGGAAAATTGATATGAACCATTGGTAGCATTTCGTCTTTTTTCCCTTCAACTATGGTATGAAATCTTTTACAGGTTCGGCTAATGGAATAAAACGCGTTGGTTGGATTGGTCTTTATTGCATCCATCAAAATAATTTCAAGTATTTCTTGAGGCAAGTTGTCAAAAAGATTCTTACCAGTTTCTTTCTGCGTATCTTCATCAACGCTCTCGTGATTTGTTTCGTTAGTCTCTTCAAGGTTGGAAGGATCTGAATCAGAGGAGGTATATGGTTTCAGCAAACTTACATTGTATTTCTTCTTTAGAGTAACATCTTTTTCATTAACGAGTACACAGAGTCCAGTTTTGGATACTGATTTCATGGTGTAAGGTCCAATCCATTTGAATGAGAATTTACCCCCTTTTCTATCTTTCCTTTTTTGGTTCTGTAACAGCACCTTTGATCCTACAGGTAATGTTGTGGAAAGATCGGTATGGCGATTGTTGTAATCCCTTTGCTGCTTGGTCTGCGCCTTCTTTATATTTTGAGTGACTTTCTCGTTTGTAGTCTCTCTAAGGAGAGCTATTGATTCAAGTACTGCCTCAAATGTAGCGGTGTCGTAGCCATTCTCCAATTCATCTTCGGTATTATTGTGGTGTATGGTGTCGTACTTGATATCTATTGGCAAAATGGGATGGCGGTTATACATTAAAAAAATGGTGAATATTTGGTTGAATAGTGGACACTCACTCTATGGGCGAACAATATACCATCAATGATGTTTGGCCATTCATTCGGTTTTTCCTCCAAGACTTTTATCAAAGAATCCTTGATGGTACGATTTTGACGCTCACATGATCCATTTGATTGGGGGTAATACGCAGAGGTTATTCTTTGTTCGGTGCCTGTCATTTCGAGGAGGCTCTCCGAGACTTCATTGACAAACTCTTTGCCTTGGTCATTAATTTGTATTTTTATACAGCCATGCCTGCATATGATTTCATATAAAAAATTTGCAACTGTTGGTGCAGTTTTGTCCTTCACAGCTTTGGCTTCGGACCATTTCGAAAAGTAGTCTATGCAGACTATTAAGTGTTTCAACCCATCAACTTCAGGAAGAGTGCATAAATCTATGCCAATTTGCTTCATTACTTCATTAGGCACGGGGATACTTTGTAGCTCTGGGCTGATTGTTTTAAAAAATTTCCCTTGATGTTGGCAATTTTTACAAGCTTTGATATAGTCCTTAACGTCTTCG
The DNA here is from genome assembly GCA_039566895.2 of Turritopsis rubra. Lineage (NCBI taxonomy): Eukaryota > Metazoa > Cnidaria > Hydrozoa > Anthoathecata > Oceaniidae > Turritopsis > Turritopsis rubra. Next base: position 8,964,679 of record CM077631.1, on the reverse strand, counting down.
ATCATGCCATACCAGAAAAATCGTTCAGAAAGTTTTTGGTATGTAGATTCACGGCCACGATGAGCTGCCAATGCTTTAGCCATTGAATGTTCTCCGATACCTTCATGTACATCATGAATAATTGTCTTTCTTCTTTCTTTTTCAAATACAACCCTTCGTTTACATTTGTACATCAATTCTCCATTAAAAAGGGTGAAGTTTTTACAGGCTCTTCTGAAATTTGCTTTTTTACCTTTATCTTTGGCAATTTCTTATGGATAGGTTTTACTTCTTACAAATTCGTCAACCGCTTTCAGATCCACGTGTTGTCGTTGTTGGTTCGACATTTCTACTACTTTCGACACAGTTTCGTCATTAAAGTTTATCTATATACTAATAGCGAGTTGTGCATCCACTTTTTAGTTCGGTCAGTGTGAATAAAAGGACTGGGAACGAAATGTTCGTATGGAAAATGTTATAATTAAATTTTAGATCGTGCGTAACTGAGTTGTGACTCTAATGGCGATTAGTATTATAGGAGTAGCGCGACGTCAGTGGGCACATTGCATTGCACCCTAAATAGAACGCGATATTTAAGGGCAAATATCTCGAGAACCAATGAGAATAACTGACGTCGCTTTGGGCGCGCGATATTGGCGATGGGGTGTTGAAAGATTTGGGTCTAAAACTTTTTGGGGACGGGTGTGATGTCATCAGAATCTTTGATCGGCGATATCTCCGTAACGGTAAGTCGTACGCAGGCGATCCCATACATTTTCTTGATCAGCTTTTCGAGCTCTACAACTTAGTGGTACTTATTCTTTTGGATTGTGTGATTTTATTTTCGGTATATTTTTTTAATATGGATGATGATGATAGCGGAGGCCCTTCAAAATGTAGTGCCGCGCTATTCGTGAAAAAACAAAAATAAATAGAAATGTAATGTTTCTATTATTTCTATTGTTTCCACGTAAAAGCTGATGAGATTAAAAGAAATCAGACAATAAAATTAAATATTAAACTTGACACAACTGCGATTGTAATTAAAATGAGATGCTGAAAGTCTGAAACCTGGATTGAATCTTGAAAATCTATTAAGGTATTGTATAAAAAAACGAGACAATAGATTGGAATTTATTAATTACATTCGCATACCTATTTTTTTGTCTCATTTATTAATCTCTTTTGTCGATTTGAGGACCCCTCGCTATCATCACCAATGCGTCTGTTTCAAATGAAATATAAGTTTTATGATTAATCTATCTATCTATATATATTTTTATAAAAACTCAATAGATAAATATAATCTTTACCAAATAAGGACAAAAAACAAGCTTTCATATTGTTCGATTTTTTTTATGTAATAGCTTTGATCTGCATTTTGAGCTCTATAGGGTGGTACTACTTATCCTTTTGGATTGCGTGGTTTTATTTTTCGTCA